>CM053754.1:4771144-5179625 GCA_028658305.1 Pachyuromys duprasi
AGAAGAAATTAACCCAAATGCCCATCAGTGGATAAATGGATAAAGTGTGGTATGTGTATATAATGGAATACTATTTAGTTATAAATGCTGGAATCCTGTCATTTAGGACAACATGGATAGACAAAAAGAGCATTACATTAAGTGAAATAGTTCAGGCACTAAAGGTCAATGGCATACACACATGTGCTTGCATGTACATATGCATATATATAAGCATAATAAAAGAATAAGGCAATAAGGTAGGACCTTGAGCTAATTCCTAAAAAGTAAACAAAAAGCAAAGAGGAAAGGAAAAAGCATTTCAGACAGAAAATGCCATGATATTTTCAGTACTTCACAAAGATTATAGCAATTTATTGAGGTAACATGGCAACAACACATTGTTAATAAACAACAACAACAAAATACATCATAAAGGAAATAGATCCCCTAATCTAAGGCTTCATATCTTTATATAAGTCTTCATCCCATGTTACAATTGCATTTTTATACTTATTTGTAGGATCATTTCCACATTTTACCCCATAAAGGACATGCCATTGTTTGCTCAATACTGTATAGTAAGTAAGCAGTATGATTATGTTAAGTGACTTGTGGATGGATTGAATAATATTTGAAGATTTCTCTAAAAGGGAGGTTGAGAGAATAATTTCTGCCAGAGTCCAGAAAGTAGAGGAGGATTCTAATGGAGAAGTTGTTCAGTGGATACAAAGCCATAGGAGGGATAAATTCCTGTGTGCATTTGTACAGCATGTTGACTGCTATTGGCAATAATGTAGTATATCTCAAAGTACCTACAAGACAGGACTCTAAATCTGCTCACAATAAATGGTCTGGGGTGGTGGATGTGTCACCCAGACATATGTATTTGAGTGTTGTACATTGAATGCATGACTGAAATCTCAGACATCATACTATACCACATAAACATGAAAAATTATTGGGTGTCAGGAAACTAAAAACAATAAAAACAAACATCCTCTAGCTTTGAAAATGACCTCTAAAACGCTAACTATGAGGAATAGTCAATATTCTTTTTTTTCCATTTTGATCCCAGGGCTTGCAAAAGCCTTGGTTCCTTGAACTTCCTTTTCTTGCCCTTAACATTATGCTGAATGCTTCATGAACTGTGGGCTGCTCTAAAGGAGAGGACAGCAGGGGGGAGGGACAGCAAGACAGCCTGAAACACTCCTTCACTCTCTTTTTTGTTTGAAACATTTTTGTCTGAAGTTTTCTCTGTATGCCTGTAGCAAAAGAATGTCCCTCTCTCCAACCCTGATGCAGCTGCCGAGTTCTGTTTTTTGAACGTTCTGAGCAATGGTTAGTGCCTCCATGGAGTGTGTCACACTTGGGAAAGCGTCACGCTTCTTTTATACTTTTGTACTTCTTTAAATTTCATGATCTCCAATTCGAAGCAATATCTCCTTCTTTGTCTGCTTAGACTGGGAAGAAAGTAGGAAGGATACACATTTAGCTAAAAAGGAGGTAACGTGTTTGTTTTGTTTTGTTTTTCTTGCAGCCCTGGGATGGAACCCAGAATTTTGCTCATGCAGGGCAAGCATAGGATTCCCCCTAATATGTATGATACTTTTAAAAACACAGTCCTCACGAGGCCCCTGTTCTCAAAGCCTTTGGATTCTTCTTCCCTGGAGTGTACCCTAAATGTGGATGGTGTCCAACTGGGGACAATCCTAGAGGTTGACAAGCTTTCCAGATCATGCTCACTGACTTGAGTCCATTAGTTGGGGAAAGCTTACTGATAGGAATTGGTTCTAACTTGCAATGGTGTCCAGCCTTATTACACTGTCTCCTACAGAGATCACACTCAGGGACAATGCAATGAAGTTACAAAATAATCACCAAGAACCCCTCAATGTTTTAAGCATGTTTACAAATTGGGGCACAAAAGCTCTCTTGGCCTACAGTCCTCAGACTTGAGGTTGAACACATGTGAATCTAAAGAAAGCTGCCATTTTTCTTAGGGCTCCTCACTAACTTTTTGATTGTAGCTATTTTTCCTATCTCTTCTTCATTAGTCTTTTCAAATTACTCATGCCTATGGATTGCACTTTTTTTTCCTTAGAAGGAAAGAGGCAATCTATGTATGGGAAGAAGCTTGTGGAAGTTTTAAGATCATCTCCACACCCATTTCTGACTGCAGCTGTGGGACCCAAGCCAGTGTTCTTGCCTCCTGAACCGTGGTGTGTCTCCTATAGCAGCAGGAACTCCAGCCAGTGAATCTCTGAGGCTCCCCTGGCTCCTGAACTATGTATTTGATATTTTCTTAATGCTGTTTGTAATGTATTTGTTGGAACGTGCACATAACAAGTACAGCCTGTAGACATACATAATCTGCGTAGGAAAAAAAAGGAGCCTCATATATATTAAATAACAAAAGTATCCTACCTAGTTGATCCTAGTAAATCACATTGATTGAGCACTCGAGTTACCCTAATACTATCCTAAGCATCTTCCCATTTTCACCTTACAAAAGCCCACTGCAGGAGGATGTCATTATCTCCAAGTTGTAGGAAGCTGAGACTCCACCTGTAAGAAATTGACAAGAAGTCCCATAGAGAGCCAGGGAGAAAAAGTCTACTTCAGCCCTAGGCTATAAGCATCTCCTCTCTCTAGAGTGGTGGTTCTGTAGAAAGAACCCCTGGGATTATGTTTCCTTGGGTCTGTCTGCACATTAAAGATGCATGCTTTTGGGAGAGAACCCTAGAGCTTTGCTGGTGTCTGGGTAAGTTATAATCTACTTGAGAAATCATTTACTTTTAGCTTCAGATTAAGGGAACAATTGCTTTAATTTGACCACAAAATCTTCTCAAAGACCTTTACTTGACACATAGGCAACAGGCAAATTAAGTATAAAGTGGTACATTTATAATTTAACCAGAAGTTTTGTTTTCTAAGCAAGTGAAATTTTCCATGTTTTTTTAGAGTTATTCCACTTGACTTATTAAACACTTAGTGTCTTGCTTTCCCTACCCCATGCCTGTGCTGCCAGGCAAAGGTATGTACAAGCTATGTCCTGTGCTTCTGTGGTGAACTTCAGGTTGCCAAGTCACACCACACATGTTTAACAGGTTAGCATTCATGCTCATTGTTAATTTTATTTTCACCATGACCTTCTGAACTATGCCCAAGTCATGAATTTTAGCCTTTTGTTATACCTGAGGAGAGAGTTCTAAAGTGGTGGCCATCTCTCTTTCCCATCAGTTCTTCAGTTGCTTTAATCAGACCTGTATCCCAGGTCAGTCATAATTGGGAAGTGTTGGCTTTATCAAGCACTTTCTTTTTGAAAGAAATAATTCAAATGGTGAGTGGGGCAAAAACCAACGTGCACAGTGATTGTTTTTTAATTTTGCCTATCAGGAAGGTTTTCATGAAATGGTAAGTTTTCCCCAGGAAGACCTCCCAGCAGTAAAAGAATGTAAAGGTCCTTGGACACAGAGCCCCCAAGGTGATGAATATTTCTGCAACATAACTCTCACTGGGGGGCTTTTAGGCAAATCAGAGGACCTCTTAAAAACCATCAGTGAAGCTGAGGTGAGGCAGGGCTGAATTAATGTCGCACTCTTGGCCACCACATGAGTACATCCGGCTTTGCTCCTTCAGGTCTGGCTTTGTACTCCATGCCCCTATACACATGGGGACTGATTTATTATTTTTCCTTCTCCCTGTGTGGCTTCTTCTGCTCTGAGAGTTCCTATTGATCAGTCCGACCCACAGTATTTTAGAATCATGATCCCCACTGTTTCATTATACCTTGTTTTCCACGTAGGAAAAAAGTGCCAAGATGTAAGATCGGGGACATTGGTGAGCCGGCCTTTTTAGTGTACTAACTTGAGCCAGTTGTGGTTCTTAGGAAGTACTGTAGTTACTATGAACATCACCCCTAAGACGCAGTTTATACTGTTCTTTCAATGATGGATCAGCCACACTTTTAAAAATGGATAACTACAAATTCTTTTGCATGCAATTCAGCACAAATCGGACTGAAAGTATGGCGTGCTCTTATTGGCTCAACCTTGATCTGTATCACACACATACCCTTCCTCCTCCCCCACCTAGCTTTAGTGTTGCATGGCATTTCCATGGGCCCAGAAGCATCATGGATGACACCAAAGTTATTATAGAAAAGATCATTATAACAAAATAAGTCAAAGCGATTTCGTGTCTCCTTCTCCTGCTCCCATTCAATATTGATGGCAGCTGGCCAATCATAGGGCCCCACCGCTCCATACACTGTGTATGTGCCGACTCATATAACAGCTTCTTAGGTTGTGGCACTGTTGCCAGAGGCCCCATTCTCAATTTCTTTTACTTTTTTTTTTGAGGTTACAATGCGATTACATCATTTCCCTCTTCCCTTTTCTCTTTGGAGGTTCATTACTAGCCTTTCAGAAGACAAGTGGTATGTGACTCTGTTTATCCAGCTTTCCCCTTCCCCACTGCAATGTCTACATTATAAAGAATTTTATATAGTAAGAATTTTATGTGGCTGTCCTCTTTCAATACCTTCCTAAAGTTCTCGAAGTTTGAAAACCTTCCATCTTGGCCATGACTCTGTAGGCAAGTAAGAGCTGTCAAGTGGTTCATATACCTTCTTCTGTATTCTCTTGGTTAGAGTTTTTCCTTGTTTATTGCAAAGATGAGAGCCAATGTCACCAGTCCAGCTACGATTACTTTAAAGGTCTTCTATTTAAGGTGAGGGAGACAGTGCTGACTAATGCACCAAGACTCCAGCATAACATGAACACTTTCAATCAGTCTCTCGAGGCTTTTGTTTTTCTTTGGGGAAATTATTATAATCTTACCCCATCTTTAACTATTTATCTTGTATATCGGCTAGCCAAATATACCCAATAATGCTCTTTCTGAAAATATGCCAATTGCTCTAATCACAGATAACCTGGGCTATTACATTGAAACGTCTCTTTCTTAGAGATTGTAACACTATTCCCCAAAGCATGTCCTTGGTGCCTCTATAGCTTCTATTTTAAAGATTCCAGTAAAGCTTGTCTCATGTATCTGTTTTACTGATCTTGCCCATCTCCTAAAATGTTGGTGCAGTTCTTGTGAGTTTATCCAACCTCCATGTCTGGTCATGTTCTCAGAAATTTTTACTGATTGATGTGTTGTTTACATATGCTCTCAAAAAGTCTGGGCTAGTGTCTGTGGGAAGGTCATTTTGCCTGTAGGCCCGAGTTACCAACTCAGCAGGCACACATCTGGGTATTGATGCTCTGGTAGCCTACCTTCAGGATCTTGAGCCAGCCTTTCTTTCATAAGTATCTATAGTGGGTTGGTTAGCACAGGCTTGGTGCCTCACTGACCGCATCTCCTCTGTGCTCTGTGTCTGTTACTCCCTTTAAATCAGCTCCAGAAAGGTGAGCGCTTTCAGCATTCAAGCCTCTGTGAGAAGAGTACTCTCTACCAGTGACAGTATCACTGTGTTCATCTCAATTTCCCTAACCCCAAACGACCTAGACAAACTTCCCTCTAATCCATCCAAAGATGGGTGCAGAGAAAGGATTAACAGAACGAGAAATGAGGGGAGCGAGAGGGTAACCAGGAGTGACACTGATCAAAGAAGCTGTGTAAAGATGTGTGAGATTGTCAACTAATAACAAAGAAGGGAGAGAGGAATGGAGAGAGAGGAAGTGGAAGAGAGAGACAGTCAGAGCGAGAGAGAGAAAACCCTACCTTTTAAGTGTAACTAACTTTTATCTTTGTACGGACTATGAGTTTGCTAAAGCCCAAGATGAGTCTCAGAGATACAGCTGCCCAGCAGTAACACTTCCAGAAATGTATATAATGGTGATCTTTAAGGATATATCCAAAAGTTGGCTGGTAGGATGTTCAGCGATGTATTGTTTAAAAGTATAAGATATATATAAAAAAATATAGGGTCAAAAGTAGCAAAAAAGGAACTAATTCCTCATGTATCCCTTATAAATAAATTATAGAAATAGGTCTGTATCACCAAAGTGTATTGAGAATATCTAAACGCTGACTTTCTTTGAAAAATGATATCACCGCATATCAACGTTTATGTAGTAATTTAGCACCAGGAACAGCTAAGGCCACAGATGCTGTTTTGTCTTTTGTTGTTGTTTACCTTTTATAAATCTTTGTTCTCCGGTGTTGATATCGCGCTTGGCAGTGATCCTCATTCCTAAAAATACAAGTTGGTCCTAACAGAGCAGTGTTAACTCAGAGCAGGTGCCCTTCATGTTGCCCTATCGTGCCATCAAGGTGAATCCCAGGCACTAAGGGTTTCTCAGCAGCTGACAGCACCTGCCAGAAACTCAAGCTCTGATTTGTGTCTGCAGGGAAGGAGAGCCCCCCAGTCAGTGACACTCCAGATGAAGGGGATGAGCCCATGCCTGTCCCCGAAGATCTCTCCACCACCTCTGGAGCACAACAGAACTCCAAGAGTGAGCGAGGCATGGGTAAGTGGGTCACCGTGCTGTCCTGCTGGCTGAGGCATTTGCCAGTTAGGAAATAGCTGCTGTGTAGGTTAAGGTAGGTGTAGGCTCATTCCCTCTTGTCCTGTGAGGTCAGTCACTTAATATATTTCAAGGTTTCCTAAAGTTGGGACTTGAGCAATCTGTTTTAATTGATGTGTTTATTTTTAAGGTTGTTTTCTGTTGATTGCAAGTGATTTTGCTGTTACTATGTGCTGTACTACTAGCTTGGTTAGGTACCTTTTGAAACATTTTTACATAAATTTAAATGTTACTTAGATCTCCTTTGTTTAGTCCAGGAAGCACCGTATGTGTTAGGTGGTTGCTTTCCAAGGTAATGCAGGCATAAACAAAGCTCAGGACCTGCCTGTGGTTCTCATCACAAAGCAAGAGGCTGGTTCTGGGAAACAGAAGAAATTGCCTTTGACCATGCCACATAGGGAGAGCCCCTACTTCAGAGTCAGCCTACTGACTTGGGTCTCATGGAGAAAGAGGTGGGCTTGCCCTGAAATTCCACCACTGCTGTGGGAACCTGTGCAGAATCATCATGTTGTAGGCATGCTTTAGGGAACTGAAAACAACAGGGCTGGTGCCTGGAGAGCAGGGAAGATGTGTGTATTTCACTTGTTGCAGATGAATAGGTCGTGAGGGCCCACAAAATGCTTATCCCTTTGACCATGCAGTGTGAGAGGGGATCATCCTTGGCTGGTACTGCTGCTGGCTCCTTCAGACTTTGCATCCTGAGTCAAGCGCTCAGTCCCAGGTGTGTTTGGTTTAGGCAAAAGCCCATTGGACTTCCACTGGACTTGTCATTTCCAAGGGCTCCTCTCCCTGACAATCAGTGTGTGCAATTTTTAGGTCAATTTCTTTTCAGGATAAAGTTTAGAAGGTAGTAATTTCAAACTTGAGAAATTAAAATGCCCTGGTAAGCATTTTGGCCTGGCTTGGCAGTAGCAGCTGACTTGGCCCTGAAGACAGGGGAAGCTCTTTGAAGTGAGAATCACAAAATAGGCGAGCAAAGGTTCTTGTGGACAGCTAGAGGCCAAAGAATCACTTGCCAGAAAAGCTGAGAGTAAAAGCCCAGAGTACAGACAGGATGATATGGGAAAGGTGTGAGAGGATCCGCTGTAGAAGCACCCGAGGTCATACTACATTGTGGCTGTCTTGTCCTAAGTGATTCCTGAAGGGAATCCACCTGTTCCCACGTGCAGGCCTAGGCTGTGAGCTCCGTAACTTGTAGAAGATAACATGTAGGGATATTCACAGATCAAAGGAAATAAAGCTGAAGCAATACCCTGACTCACTATCTCCTGGGGTGGTTTAAAAGGATTAAAAAGGACAAGGGACCGGGAGCCAGAAGAATCTGGGAAGGAGCAAAGGGCAGCAGGAGGAAGCAAGCATCACGATGGAAACAGGGAGTTGGTATGAGGGAAGTGGTCATGCAGGAGAGCAAGTCTCAGAAGAGGTATATCTAAGATTCCTAGTACCTGGCTGTGATCCTCAGGGCAGGGCTTCTCAGAGCCTCAGAGCCTCAGTTTCCTCATGTGAGCAAGAACAGCTAACACATACCCCAGAATGGCTTTGTGGGCCAGACGAGAAAAGAAGAAGACAGAACTGAGGACAAAAATAAAAGATCAGGAAAGTGTGTGTTATACACTGAAAGATTTACAGTCCTGGAGAAAAGGGCCCAGTGTAGTTTCAGTAGTGAGCAGAGTACAGGCAACAGAGCATAAGGAAAAGATGAGTTCTTTAGTTAAAAATGAACCCATAAAATCAGCAAATTGAAAACAGTCAAAAGAGAGAGAAATGTGTTAGAGGAGGACAATACCAAAGGAGAGACTGACTTCAAATGGAGAGTGTGAGCCCTTGGAGTGTGCAGTCCACGGACACACAGTGAGAGCTGGCCAGCATGGAGGGTGGAGCACGGTGGGTCACTGAGTAGGTGAAACTGGAAAGCCATGGGCCTGCTATTGACAGCCGCGAGCCATAGCAGGAGGCTCTAGCACCAGACAAGAACAGTAAGAAAACCAATGGTAGGACATGCTAGGAACAGCTCCCAGCTGGTTAGTGGGTCATTCCCAGGATTGGAAATGTTAGGGTTTCACATACTGCTGCTCTGTCTATGTCTAAATACTAGGACAGTGACAGCCAGAAGCAGAGCAAGACAAGCACTGGTATTGGGCCTCCATTTTCTTCAAAGTCTGAAAGAAGAAATAAAAGATTTGAAGTGCTGCTTGAAGAATTTAAGTCAGAGCCACAGGAGAACTTTCTGGAAAGTGGGGATTTAGTCATCAGAATACTTAATGACACTGTGGCTTATTCTTCTGAAGTCTATTTAATAATGAGAGAACTCTCAGCTCTCTGAAGTGGTTGTGTCTGAAACCATTTGAAGCTGAGGAAGCACTCACTGACCTCTTCAGGCAACCCTGAGTTTACCAAATCTCGATTGTTTGCTGAACTGACACAGAATTTCTAAGGCCCTGTAAAAGCCTTCCTGTGGGGCAGTGTCCAGGTTGATGCCTAGAGATCAGAAAGGCAACTAGTAAAGGAAAAATAACGGCTCCATACTCTCTTCCTTTGCTCAGTAATGCTTCTTCCTTCTTTCTGGTGAGCTTCCTCCTGGTTTGGGTTTGTTCTTGCCCAGTGTGGCCTGTGCTACCATCCCCACCTGGCAAGCTGGGGACCATAGCCACACAGTGAGAGTTCAGGGGGCCATGCTCTGTTGAATGCCACCATAGGGAAGCCGGAGCAGAGGGAGAAGGAGACCAGGAGAGCAAGGGGCAATTCCGGCTGAAAATACAAACACCCTGAGAAGGCCCAGCCAGTGTGGGGCTTAGCGTAGAGTCCAAGAGAAAAGCCAGCAGAAGCATAGGCACCCACGGCTGAACTGTAAACAGAGTGTTGCAGACCAACCTGCTGGGTCTTCAGAGAATGCTAGGCCCTTGGCTGAGCATTAGGACCCCCAGTGCAGAACCCGGACAGAAGGAAATGGGATTGAACTCTGAGAGGGTGCATTTTAAGATACGCATATTTTCAGTCTCTGTTCAAGTATATCTCAGCCTGATAGTCATCTGCCAGCTCTGAGAGAGGCTGACCCTGTGTACAGCTTCTCACTGAGTACCTGGGCCAGGGTTTTACTCTCCTTAGCTTAGATGGAAGGGAGGGAAAGGTAAAAAATAAAATGTACATTTTTCATTCCTCTGGGAATCCTGAAAGAAATAATGAAGTGTATGCAAACATTGATCTTGGCTTTTATTTTGTTTGGCTGCTTTGTGTTTTTCTTCTTGCACTGACTCATTACACTGGCTCAGGCATGAGGACAGGGCCGAAGCAGGAACTATAAGCAATCGTTTCAAGTTTACATTGCACAGAGGACATATACATGATAAGGACATTTAAAATAATTTGTCATCACATACATTTTAACTGACTGTCCTGGTGCCAGTGTCCTCTTCTGTGGGGCAGGGAGGTATTTAGTTTTGGTTTTGGTTGGCATACAAATTCTGTGTTTCACTGTGGCATTGCCAAACATACTGCAGCACCAGGCTTGTTCACCCCGTCACTACCACCCTTGCCTTTCTCCTGTCTCCATGGTCACCTTTAGGCAGGAAAGGGTGGTTCTCAGGGCGGATGGCAAGTGAGGATTCTCTTAGGCCTGAAAGAGGGGAGAGGGGCTAGAGGTAGATTTTCAGGACTGGAAGAGAGACGGCAGGCCTGGCTGGCGAGTGGGCAGCTGGCTTCAAGTACGGATGTGAGTCCTTCTATCTAATCAGCAGCTAGAGGAAGTTGTTTTTATCGGTGAAGTGCATCTCCTCTGAAGCGATAGCCCCATTTTGGCTTGGAAGAAGCATTATCTAGCAGCATCTGAGCAGCTGCAGCAAGTGCAGGGACTGAAGGTGCAGGCAGGCAGTGTCTCCGGCTCTGGAGCTGCCACCACCTCGGATGCTGGGCTTCTGTGCTCTGGGGAGGACTGGGGTATGCAGGTTGGCTTCATGTGCGCCTTGCTTTCTCTTTCTACTTCCTTGCTCCCCTTCAGAGATGAATGGTCTGTGCTATGGTTTCAACAGGGCAGATGTGTGAAATTCTATGCTGTTCATAATGTAGCTTATTATCTCTACATTGGAGTGCTTGTAAAAGCCAATGGTAGCCCCCCACAGGCATATCCCAATCAGCTGAGAAGGATCCCTTTTTCATGAATTTCTCAAAACGTGAGATACTAAGTAGTGTTACAAAAACTATTTTCCTGCCTTCTTTCTCTTTCCATGGTTGGCCCAAGAGGCTGGTATGTGGCTGAGGCCTTGCCTCCATCAGAGGAATGCGAATTGCAGGCTGCAAACCAGGCCTTTGGCCTTCTGCATCTCCTTTAATCTCTCAAGCAGTAGGAATCACAATGTTCTTCACAGAACTTCCTGACAGTTGGCTATGCCTGAACTTTGAAGTGACTCTGCATATCACCCTGTCCTCCTGGGGTGGGCTTGGGTGTACAACAGGGAGATGGGGCAGGAATTTAAGGCTATTCCTTGGAGGAAATGGAAACTGATATGTGTCTGTTAGGACCTATGTGTGCATGCTTGCTTCTGGATTATGTGCTGTGTGTATGATGGGTGGATGTGTGTTTGTGTGCATGAGAGATATATGTGTGCTTGTTTATGTGTTCCTGTGTGTGACATGTCAATATATATGTATATTTGTGCACATGTACAGTATATGTGCATATGGGTATGTGATGTTTTTATGCATGTGTCTTTGTGGGTGATATATAAATATGTATGGTATATGTCTATGTATGTGTTAAGTATGTGAGGAATATATGTATATATACATCTATATGTACTATGTGCATATATGTGGTATGTTTGTACATGCTATGTATACATATGGTATTTGATGTGCATGTGATATGTGGTGTATATGTATATCTGTGTGATATGTGTGGGCTATATAATGTGTGCTTATGTGAGTGTTTGGTATGGTATTGTGTGGTATATATATGATATCGTATATGTACATGGTATATATGTGTGTGGTATATATCTAGCATATATCTGTGATGAGTATAGTCTCATTTGTATTTGTATGATGTGTAGCAATGTGTGATCAGCATGTCTAGTGTATATGTGGTATATGTGATTTGTGTGGTGTGTATTTAGCATGTATATATGTGTATGTGTGTGTGGCTTATTTATGGTATATGTGATTTGTGTGACATGTATGTTTATGTCTTGTGCATAGTGTTTATGTGTGGGGTAGTATGTGGTGTGTGTATGTGTGATATATGTTATTTGTGTACGGTGTGCAGGGGGCTTCTGTGTTGTGTGTATATATGTGGTATTTATATGTGCGGCTTATGCAATTGTGTGTATGTTGTACACAGTGTTTGTATTATGGGCGTGGCATTGTGTTTGTGGCATGTATGGTGATATGTATATGTGCTATGTGTTGTGAGATGAATGTGTGGTTGTTGCTTCTTAAAATACTTATCACACTTATTTTAGGGAGCATGGGGGAACTATATGCACGTGCCACTGTGCATTCGCAGAGGTCTGAAGACACCTCGCAAGAGTCAGTGTTCCCCTTCCACCAAGTAGGTCACAGGGATGTAAGTCAGGTCACCAAGCTTGGCAGCAAGCACCCTTACCTACTGAGACATCTCACTGGCCCAAATGTGTGGAGCTTGACAGTAAACCACAGCTGTTTTCTGGAGATTCTTGCTGTCAGCTAGATGCCTTGCAGATAGTTAGAGGCCCTGGTTATCATGTGTCCTAGCTCAACAGCTCCGCAGTGACTACCATCTTCACACCTAGAAAATGAGGGGTTTGCCTTACCAAAGCAACACATGCAGGTTAATCCCTGGCATGGAGTTCACCCCCATCCAACACTCATTGTGTTGTTAATGTCTTCATGTTGTGCCAATGACAGAAGTGACATATCATCTCAATTGGGTGACCCTGTGCTGAGACTCTATTAGCAAGTGATTTGGGACAGAAGCCTTGACGCTAAGCCTGACATGAAATCACACCATGGGTCCCAACAAAGGGTAACTCAAGGTCCCTGAAAGAACTTTATCAACTTTCTGTCTGAACCATCAACTCAAACTCCTGGGCATAAGGGGCCTAAACCAGCTCTGCTGAATGCTGTTGGAGAGAGACTGTCAACAAACATGCTCATGGAGGGTCAGGGGAAAGCATGGCCTCACACTTTGGGGTAACCTCTTTCTGCACACGAAGGCCACTCTATACCCACTCACTCCATTGTATTTGTAGACTGATGACCATAAAGCCCTGAAATTTCTTTAGTATCTGACCCAAAACAGAGTCACTTATGTGCAAAGCATAGCCCCACCCCAACCCCTGCAGTATTCATTTTGGTAACTGTATAGATGTAGTTTAGGTCAGCGCGCAGCCTTGTGTAGGTTGTCTGGCCCTCAACCATGACTGGCAGTCATCAGATCCCAGTACTATTCCTAAAGCCATTTAGTGTACTTGGAACTAAAGAGAAGCCGGAGCGTGGAGTATGAGAGAAAGCCGGCCCTACTTTGACTGTAAGAGGAGTTGGGAAAAGGGAAGGTATGCTTAGATGCAAAAGAGTAGAAGCACTGAGGCGGCACTGGAGGATCTCAGCAGCTTGGTTTTCGGTGTGAGCAGTGGTGTTACAGGGGCCTTTCCCAACGTGTTGGCCCAGATGATAGCCCCAAAGGCTCTACATGGGAGAGTTTGCTCTCGTGGTAGCAATTGTTGGGAATCTTTTGTTTTCATGGAAGGGTGTTTGAACCTGTGCCAGGAGGTGGTGTGGGTAAGGAGAGGAAGGCTTGTATAGATGGTGTTTGTCTACTGACTTGGCATAGGTCCGTGGGTGTAGTGACCAACTACAGTGATTGTGGCAACAGTGACTGTACTGGGCAAAGTGGGGAATCCAAAGTTGATTAAGATAAAATCTAACAATGGTTCTGAGCCAACGAATCAGCTAGAATATAGGGATGAAAGAGGCAGAAGTTCCATCTGTGGACAAAGTTAGCTAGGTCCGACAATGTGGGGGAAACCCTGAGCACACATTGGCAGCCTTGGGGGAACACCAGCCTTTAATAGTATAGAAAAAGAGCTATGGGAAGAGACAGAGAACTAGTCCTGTGGTTCAGGTGAAGCTTCTCAGAAGAATTGTAGCATGGAAGGTACAGAAAAGGCATGTAACAAAAGGAGAGGAGAGGCCAGGCATGAGGATTTGAAGTTGGGAATAGGAAACATGGCAAGATCTGATGCTCACCATGTTCATTACTTCAGGTTGCTGATTCACAATAGCACAACTGCTATTTGATGCAGAGGGGCAGAGTCTTTGTGGGAGGCTGTCCCTGCCACATCACCAATGGTGCTAACCCACCCAAGTCCCTGTGGTACCCACATATCCCAATATAGCTGCCAGGTGAGAAACTGACTTAAATGCCGTCCATACTGCCCTCAGCATCTCCCACACATGAGAGCTTTCGTGTTCACACAGACCATCTTTGGCTGGTTAAGACTTTTCCTTGTGATAAGAATTGTTCCAGAAGCCAACATAGAAATTAAAAGTATACAGTAAAGAAATTTGAACCAAAAAAAAAAAAAGTGCGGGAGTCCCACCCTTGGATGTGCAGCTTTCCCTCTCTGTACCTCCAGAGATGCAGTTTAGCTGTGGAAAGTGGTTTGTTTCTACAAATAAAACCTCATGGTAATCTTATCTTCCCTTTACTCTGACTACCGAAATTCAAAAATCACACCACCGTGCTCCATTAATTTACAGAGAGAGGTGAGGAGGAGTCCAAGATTAAAGGGCCCTGGAACAGATAGACAAATGCTACTTTCTGTTTCTGGGTTTTGGTCTGTCTCAGTGTTATTTTCTGCTTTGTTCTCTGTGTGTTGAAAGGCTCGGTGGCTCTGTATGTAGAGCAGTCAACTGACATTCCGTTAACTTTCCTCCTGCATAAGGTTTCAGAAAGAAATGGAAAAACAAAACAAAACAAAAGAAACAGGTTTTGTGCTGCGGTTGCCAGTTGCCACCTGTCCTCCTATCTGGTTAGGACATTTTTCTGATTTGGGAAGTGTAAATATAACCCAGAGAAGAAGAAAAAAAAAGCTTCCCTTCCTTTTATGCAAAAGTAGAAAGGTTTAAGCACAGACATCAAGCCCTGCCCATCACCCTTCAAGCTTGCACAGAAGCAGTTGAGCACAGTGCAGATGCCTGCCGGGGGAGGAAAAGGGTGAGGGGAAGCTTTCCTTCTAGGGCCCTTAGTGACTGAGTCCCAGCTTCCGGCCTCCACTATATAAACTCAACAGATCACAGGTCTGCCCAGAATCTTAGGTCTTTTGTTGGAATTTTTTTTTTAGGATAAGAGAAACTTAGAAAGAATTCAAAATGTGTGCTCCAGTCAGCAGGGAGCCAGATAGGATCAGCTGACTGCAATAGATTCATTCATGCTGCCAGAGTGTTACTGAATAGCTTGAAGTCCCCCATGGTTAGAAGTATTTACACCACAGACATTTGGCCAATGCTACAACTTAGGGATTTTTTGTTTTGTTTTGTTTTGTTTTAGTTTGGTTAGGGACTTGAGAGCTGCCTTGATACAATTTTCATATCTTGACAGCTACACTGAAGTGTGAGGGGTGGGGGGTTAGATTATCTGTGCACTATAGGGTAAATTCGACTCACAACAATTGGCTCTCAGTGGCTCTCTGCTGTTGGTTTCACAAATGGGGCCTCCTGCAGCAATGGCCCTCTGCCTCTTAATGAACAGAACAGTCCTGTTGAATCTACGAGTTATGTTCAACCCAGCCGTCAGTACACAGATCAAGAGGTGACTTCCCTCACCCATCCCTGCAGGTGGTGATTGTGAAGACACTTTCTCAGTTAGGCTTAGCAGTATGCAAATGTGGAGGGGAGTGATCAAAAGCTCAGCTTCCCAGGGAGGGACCAGGGACTCCTGAGGCCCTGAAGCATCAGGGGCTTGCTGGAACTCACTTCTGTGGTAGAAGAGCCTGTTCACCCTGCCTTTCTCAGGAGTCAGGTCAAGGCAGCCATCGCTGGCCACAGGACTGGGTATGTCTTTGCAAGGCTGGCTGCCAGGAGAGTACTTCCGCTACAGGGGATGTGGCTGCAGGCTGTCAATTTCCACTGAAGTCACCAGGCCAGGATTCCAGTGAAGCACTGAACGTCCAGCATCTTCCCCATCCAGCAGGGTGTGAGCTATGATCCTGTTGATCGATGGATGGCTTCCAGGCTGGCTCCCGCTGCCTGGCAGGGCTCAGGCAATTGTGGACATTCACTTATACCAAATGAAAGACTGTTAGCCTAGAAGTGAAGCCCTGCTGAAATGAGAAAAGGACCTTTATGACAGCCCTGCAGGCAGCTATATGATTATTGTTATTGTTATTCTTAGAACCTGGCAAAATGTTGAGTGCTTGCCCGATGTCTGTACACTTCACTTGAACTTGGTGGCAATAAAAATAAGAATCAGCAGTGACCCCGAGAATTTCTCTCAGCTTCCGTTTGCACCAGAATGTGTAATACTGACAATTAAGTATTGCCTGGTGTGGTGACCACTTGTTGAAGTGTGACAGTTGAAGCAACCTTTAGGGAAATTAGCGTTGGGTGGAGAATGCTGAGACCTAAGTGCAGTGGCTCTAACCTTAAGAAGATGATGCTGTGTTGCCATAGAGTCACGTGCATCTACTTAGAGTTGTGGAGGAGGGTGACTTCTCCATTGTCCTCACACTGGTTTTTACATGCGATTTTGTGCTAGTGGGTATGAAACCACCTGTGAAGGGTTTGTTCTTATCAGTGTATTATTTTAGTAACTGCTTTTACCATTGGTGGAATACCTCTTGAATATTCACCCTTATCTCAGACTCTTCTGCGCCTACGTACCACACACATGCCCACAACTGCTGCCATCCCCTAAACAGAGAGACAGATAGGCTCCCCCAGCTCAAGCCTCTGAAGCACAACCATGAGCCATCCTCGTGTGAGGTTAGGAATCTCATTGATGGGTGGCAGCCAGACTTTCTGGAATTCACCTATACATCAGTCTTCTGTCCTAGAGTAGTACTACTTGCTGGAAATGCAGCAATCTGTAAAGGTTCTTCTGAATTCCCTAGGACTTTTTTTTTCAAAAAATAAAAAACAAAAATTAATTAAAAATTAATGTTATATTATTACAAATATACACTCACCATAAATAGGTTTTTTTTTAATGAAAATGTTTACTTTTCCTTTGGACTAAGTGTTTGAGCCCAGTGTGTATTTGATGCTTATATTATATCTCAGTTTGAATTGGCTACTTTTCTTATCCTCAGGAGCCATCTAAGTCAGCCGTTTGGAGGGGCCTGACTTTTTTTTTCCCCAGTGCTATGCTCTAGCACTGAGTAGTAGCCCCTAGTGTCAGGCAAATGGATCTTGAGAGTTCCTGAGAAAAGCATATAATTACACTATAGAAAAATATTATGTGAATGCTTGCTGAATTTTACTCTCTCGTTCTTCCACACTTTTGCTCAGTCTAAGTCCTGTGTTATTTGTGCTCTGGGCATCAGCGTTTCAGCATTAGGCCCAATAGGCATTCGCTCCCACGCCGATAGCAGCTGGTGAAGAGCAGCAGTAACCTGGAAAACATGCCCACTTCCCTGAATCCAGAACACTGTCATGTGACAGGGAATACTTCTAAATTTTCTTTCCATCCCTTCCTTTTGTTCTTGTGTTCTCCCGTATCTTGGCGTGAGTCTAATTATTTAAATAAATCTGTTCAAAACATGACAGTTGCTTCATAGACAAAGCACATTCCAGAGGAGTACCGCTGGAGACAGATAACAGCAAACCTAGCCTCAGAGATACACTATAACTGCTGTGAAACTGGTTTTGAAAAATAAAATTTTTAAAAACGGTGGCCACTGAATCCTCTTGCTACTTCCTAAAAAGATGAAAAAAAAAATGCTGCAACCTGATGAAGGAACAGGGGAGGAGGGATGTTGGAAAAGGATTTTTAAGGGAGAAATAGAGGCCAGCTTCCTTCCTGCGACCTTAAAATGAAGCTTGGTGTTTGCCTCAGCAACCACTGCAGTTCTGAAAGCTCGGGCATGGATGGCTCTGGCATTCACACCCTTCGTTCTTCACCCCATGCCTGAGCCCAGCTTACATAGACCCCAACCTTACGGCATCTACACTGCCTCTGCCCACTGCTCTTCTCACAGTTCAGGAGACAGGGTGTGTCCCTGTGCCTGTGGTTGCTGGGTTTCCTGAGCACACCATGATCCAGAGCACAGAGATAGGATCTGTAGTTGTGGGTTTGTATTGTTATTGTCTTACGATTTTCACTCCTTCCCTCTCTCTCTCTCCCTCCTTCCCTCCCTTCCTCCCCCTCCTTTCCCTTTTCTATCTCCCTCTTCTACTCTGCCATCTTTCTCTCCCCCTTCCTCCCTCTCCTCTTTTTCCCTCTCTCTCATTCCTTCCCTCTTTATTTTCTTTCTCTCCCCTCCCTCCTCTTCATTCTTTCCCCTTCCCTCCCTCATGCTTACCTTCTTCCTTTTTCCTCATTCTTTGTCTCCTACCCTTGCCTTGCCTCCCTCTTTTTACTAATAATTTCCTTCCTTCCCTTCTTCCTTTCCTCCCTCCCTCCTTTATTCCTTTCTTTCTTCTTCCCTCCACACCTTAAAACATGTGATCATAGATACATTGTCATCAAAATTTGGTTGCTTGCATGGATCTAAGAACCAATAGATGGATAGTGTTGCATTGGGCCAGCACTCTGCTCAGGAGGCACAAGCAGGACCATCAAGTACAGCCTGTTGTCATGAATAACCTGAAGCACCTTTATATGCCCATTGGTGGTAACTGGCAGAGTCAAAGCCACATTTCTCAAGGTCACTAAATCTTGTTTCTTTGCTTCCTGATGAGATAGTCAGCTACCTGGTTCAGGATTTACTGGGGTGAGATAGTCTAGCTGCTTGTATCACAGAAAGCCTTCTATGCAGTATCAATAATTATAAAACCAGGACCCCTAAGCACATGGGAACGTTGACTTTGCTGACTACTCCAGACTATGAGCCCATCTTGTAGCAGATTTTGAAAAAAGTAGATTAGGGTATTTTTTTCCTTCTTAGTTGTTAAAATTAAAAGAAAATCTGAGTGATTAGTGGCATATTCCTCAAAATCTGTGTAGTCTCCAGAATACTTTCACTGTATCTACTTCTAACCCCTGGAATGAGTGTCATGAGTGTCACAGATGGACAAGAACCTGTTCCTTCAAAGAGTCAAATAAATCTGCACCACGCCTTGCTGCTGGTGGCTCTTCAGAGTTGGAGCTGAAGGGGGAATGTGAGTGGTTCCAGCATTCTGGAGGTCAAGAGACACCTGAGGCAGTATTGAGACAAACATGTATCTGCTTGTTCCCAGGCACCCTTCTATGCTAAAGCTACCAAGTTAGAAGACATCACTGAATGTACCCTTTGATAGAAAAGATGAAAGGTGCAGGAATAGAGGGACAAGAAAATAACAAGAGAAAAGTGATAAATAAAATATGGAAGAATATAGCTTGTCCCACAAACTATTCTGTTGGTTTCGGACACCTAAAATTCACTTAGATGTTTATGGAAATAGCTGGGAGTACTGAAGTTCATAGCTGCTTTTATTGGATCCTCGGATGGTGATGTGACCATTCTCCTGGGAAAGTCAAAAACTGTCATGTGTTAGAAAATGCCATTTGAGTCACCAGTGGACCACATATGTGACAGTCACTGATGTTATCTGCTAGTGTGTCGTAGTTGTCTGCATCTGCACTTAACACTCTGGATGATCATGTGGGGATGAAACCATCTCAGATGCATTTCTTCTTTGAAACTATCCATGTTATTAAGTGATTCATTACTGTAATCTCTTCTGTCAGGATGTAGATGAAACACGCAGTGGATATACCCAGCTGGCCTTAAATGCTAATGCCTTTCTCCCACTCCCAGACCCGACAGAGCAAGGCAAACAGAAGCACAGCTTTCAAGCAATATCATGTTGCTGCTGGGCTGAGAGTTAGGTCCATGAAGCACACGGGATAAAAAGCCACCCAGATACCTTGTGGACTCAGCAGTCCACTTAAACCCATCAGCAGGCAGGTCACTCACTGTAGATGCTGGCAGCATGGGGGATGAGACCCTTGCTTCTGTCCACAACATCTCTAGTTTCTCAGCAGTGAGAGCTCTTCCAGTGACAGGCAAGACATACCTTAGGACCGCTAAATGCCCCCTTCTTCTATCTAATTATTCCTTTCCTTGGAATATGGTAAGCAGACAGAGTAGAAACTATTGTACATTTGCCTTGATCCTCAGCATTCTCAATCATTAAAGGGAGCTTGCCTGTGTGCGTCTATCTCTCTTACATAAATGTGTTGGCAGGCACCATGTCACGGCTAGCCTTGAATCTCCACATGGTTCACTAATAATGATCCGTGGACTCATCGCTTCTTAAGCACACGTCCACTGTTTGTAAACTTAACAGTTCTGAGGACAGAAGGTTGAGTAGAAAGGCCACTGCCTCGCTTGCTCTTGGTGTGCTACAGGAATGTGTGAGAGTTTTGCGGCCATGCCCTTTGTCCCCTGTTGACCAACAGCTCATAAGTTGTTTCCCCAGCAGAGGTCTGAAGACACACATAGCTTTTGTGCATCCTGGAACCTTTGACATTTTGCTGAGCAATGGCATCTTCTCGTCTTCATCATCTTGCTTAGTTCCGTGTATTTCATCTCAGTCTGTGGAGGTCGTTTGCAGCTGCCAGACAGATGAACATTGTTGAATAAGACAGGATCCCTGTCCTTAAGAGGTTCATTGTCAGTACATAAGATGGCTGAAACATCCCTTTTTTCTGTTTTGATAATGCGATACTCTGTGGATAAAATATGGAAATGATGAAATTATCAATTGCTGATCTGATAAGTGTTTTGTGCTGATTCCTGCTCCCCTGCACAACACAGATACCTACAGGAGAAAATAGCTCATGGACAAAGCTTAAAGTCAAAGTCATGTTTTCAAACCATTCAAAATGCGGTTCTTTAAAGGGACCCAAGACACCTTCATATACTTCAGTTAAAAGAGTAAAAATATCTGACTACCCCCAACTCTTTTCAAATCTCTTATTCCAGTGAAGGTTGTTTTACAAGGAGATTTCTCTGTCAGGTCTTGTATTGAGTTTCATTTTTACTTTGGCAAATTGATTTTCTCCTGAAATCCAGGGTTTCTGGGAGTTGGATGAAAGGTGTGGTGCCATGCCACATAATGGGTCAGATCATTCACGAGCAGAACAATTTCTTAGAAAGTTTAAGTGAAAGGGGAACCAGGTAGAAAGCATGCTTGGTGACAGTGAGTGGAGATGGCTGTGGCTGTGGTCCAGCCCTCCTGGTTTGTGTGAAGTACTGTTACCTGGCTGCTGCAGGAGGTTCTCACCCATTCTTTAGGCCACAAAAGTTTGCTTCAAAGAAACAGGAGCTGGACAAGAAGGCAGAATGTTTTGCTATAATCAAGGTGTAAATATTTAGCCTTCCCAATAGTGGAGAACTCCCCCTTTCAGTGGACTAGAGGAAGAGGGAGGGAGGGTGGGGCTGGGGGAGTTGAGGGAGGGGGCTTCAATCAGGATATGTAATGAATAAATTGTGAAGAAAAAATAAATAATAAATATTTAGCCTTCCATTTAGAAAGAATAACGCAAATCCCAAGATTCTCCTGTTATATGCAAGGGCATTTCCGAGAGAATGCCTTTGCTTGATTTACCATCTGTCATTCATACTTTCACAGTGTTAAACACTGCCAGAAGTTGTTTGCATTTGTCAGAGAAGTAGAAGTCTCAAACTGTTTGCATCCAGGGACACCACACAATCTTTTCCAAGCCATGGGAGTCCCAATGAGGACAGAAGAAGGTGTGCTGCTCAGAGATGCCCCATAAATGAGCTGTTAGTGAACTCTCACCTCAAAAAGGAAAGCAGGAGTAGGGTATACACAAGTTGTCTGGGGCACATTCTTTGAGATAAAGCACCTCTGTAATGTGCTGCTTCCCCACCACTACAGCATGAAGACTTGAACAAGGGTGAAGTGGTTTTTAAGACTGTGCGTATCACTCACAGCAAGCAGAGCCCCTACCTACTGCAACGATGAGCCAGGCCATCATTTTGTTTCAAGTACAACCAACCAGACCACTGTACCTGATATGGTTGCAGTCAGAAAGTCTTCAGTGGGTAGTCGGTGGAGTAAAATAAATGAGATAGCATGGAACAGCTTCAACAAGTAGTTGTTATGTGTGATATTACCCAATCTTTCAAAAGATGTTCCTGCACTACTCACAGAAGCTAAGAGATGACACCCTGAACAATGTGCAGCTAACTGCAGGAGAGGTAGTGCATGAGGCATGTGGAACATGGTTGCTGGAGGAGGCCTTGCCTCTGTAGGGCAGACAGGTGACTCCAAGCACATGCCCAAGAACCCAGCACAGGCTGGAAGAGTGTTGACTATGGGGAGTTGCCTGGCACCATGCTTGCTTACTTGGCTGGTTAGCTTAAGGGCTTAGTTTTCTGATCTTCTACTCTCCCAGGACTATGAACCCACATTTTCTAATTCTTTAGGCTGTTAGTGACTTTTCCTTTAAGTCTCTGTGTTCCTAACCTTTGTTGCCATCTGAAGAACAAATACTTGCTAAAGGGCATTCTGAGGCCAGGTATCTACCATCTAGTCTAATCTTGTTTGGGACATACTTGCCAGGCATATAATGAGGGAAATGGCATATAATGAGGAAAACCTGAGCTTTTCTTGGGGGTGGGGGTGGGATTTAAAAAGAACTGTAGTGCACACAACAAGCAAGGGGAGAAACCATGTTGATGAGACATATGTAGGGTCTTTAGATGATAATGGCATATTATGTGTCTTCAAATATGGCAGAGGCTGGCCTGCTGGCTTTGGCTTAGGGGCTCACTGAAAGGCCCTGAAGGAAGGTTGGAGCCAAGAATAGTCTTCCACAAACCCATTTCACGGTCATGAATATGTAATGTTGAGGTTCACTGGGGTGGCTTTCTCTTGACCAAACAGTTCCTAGTTTAAGGCATTTGTTTTGTTACAGTCTTCTCAAAAAAAAAAAAAAAAAAAAAAAAAACACTTAGACCATGCCTCATACTTATTAAAAGCAGCCATGGCTAGGCTGAGGCAGGAGGATTGTAATTTCAAAGGCAGCTGGAGCCACATAGCAAGACCCCTGCCTGTCTTGAAAAGGAGTGGAAAACTGTCACATTGAAGGTTCCTATATTTTATCATCTTTGAGTGACTAATGGTGTGTCTCAGTGGTAGAACACCTGTCTAGCCCTGGGTTCAATCCCCAGTACTATGAAAACACAAAGAATGGGTGTGTTATAGAGTTGATGGAAAATAAGCATGGAACATCTGAAGACCATCCGGATACAACTTGAGTCAATTCTCTCAAAACAAGAGGGTCTGTGTGTTTCATTTTAAAAATTTATTCAAAGAGCCATAGGGTTGAGAGAATCAAAGTGAAAAAAAAAAGAAACCAATTATAAGAGACAACAGGATCCCAAACCAGGAGAAGTACTTCAGCAGATACAAAGGGACATGGGCAGTGCAAGTAAAGTAGAAAGAGCCTGCCCTGGAGTGGACTTGGAGATGGGATGCTCATGGCTTCTGGGGTGCTCTGAGTAACTATGTGCTGTGGCACATAGTTACACAGTCTCAGAACTCAAGTGTGAAATGCTGAGACATTTGACCAGGTGGGACTACGATGCATTCTGTACCTGTCTCCTTGAGCTATGAGTCTGGTCCCTGATACCTCACAAAGACCTATGAACTTTCTTCCTCACCACTGGTCCAGCCCCTTTGACTGTTGTAGTAGGTTTGCAAGCTTTGGTTTGCACCCTCCTAGAAATCTAATGCGCCGAAGAAAAGCCTCTCTACCCAGCTCCTTAAAGAACATCTTCTGTGAGGGACGCTGCACTGCACTGCAGACCCTCAGGCCCTGTGTGCTGCTCAGCATCTCGCAGAGATGCTAACCTTGCTCACAGAGCTCTGCTCACTCCTGACCGTTAGAAATGTGTCACCAAAGTGTGAAAACATGTACACTTGTTAAACTTCCCATCATTTCTATTCTTTCGATCCCTCTCATTTGCATGGGTTACTCATAAATGGAGATCTTGAGTATGATTTGTACAACTGCCCCGTTGTCAGTCTGTAGAAAAGCCTTCCTGGGTGGGTTGGCCTCTGGCGCTAGATGCTAGTGAGTCACAGGTGGTGCCATAGGCAGCCAGGAGCCAGAGGCCAAGGAAACCAAGTGTGCGTTTGTTTGTCACGGTTACGGGTTTCAAACCTGCTTTGTAAATGTAAGCACTGCCTCTGGACTAACGTCTTCTCTCTCAGATTCCCCAGTTATTTAATTAATCTGTGTGTTAACATCTCTGGATAACATCGTAGACGGTGACTGAGAATAAACTCTCTGAGTTCAGGCTGAGGAACTCTGAACTGCTCGCCACATGGCAGTTGTTCCGGAGTTGTACCCTCTATTGGTTAGTTTTTGTGATGTGGTGAATGGTTTGTGAACTTCACCATTGTGCTCTCGTGATACTAGAGGAGTGGGTCAAGCCATAGTATCAATACGACGTTTGTGTTGAAAAGGAAGTCCTAGCACACAGCTTAACAACCTTGATTAAACTCAGCTTTTATGGTTACACCTTAAGGTTGAAACACATTTCATTTCATCATTTCCCAGAAGCGGCACTCAATGCACCCATTTCCTGTTTTTAATCTCTGTTGTTCTGTGTTCGCTCCACATCTACTTTTGCAGTAGCATGGTCCTAGAAGTCAATGTCAAACTCTTTTGCCCCACCTGAGGTTCGTGCTTTTTGCACATAGCTGCCGTCCATCCTCAACTATGTCTGCACAGATCCACGAGACAGGCTGGCTGTGCCCTAGTGTCTGAAATGTCAGAGCCAGTCCTGGAGTTCCTTGTCATAGCAGCAATATTGTGCTGTGTCTGACCCACAAGCTCTCCTGCTTCCAATGTACCACAGAGTGTCTTTAACCAGTCACTGAGGTGGGGTTGGCGTTCAAGACCAGAGCTTTCTAAACTACTTAATCTTGCCCCATTCTATTTCCTGAGCACTTGAACCACTGTGTGTAAAGAAGTTTCATTGAATGTGCATGATACCTCATGCCCTGAGCGTCTTTAAAGTTGTACACGTGTTGTTAAAATGAAGTTACCATCACATGTGGTATTCAACTAAGCCACACTCCCACACCTCCATTTATTTATGCACTCCTTCAGCAAGCATTTCTCTTGCTTCCCCTGTAACAGGGGCTTTGACCTGAGCTCTTCACTTCTGTTCAGATTTCAGATAGTTAGGATCCTGGGAGCAGAAAACATGCTTATGTTTGTTAGCTCACAGGTCCTGCCCTTCACCAAAGAAAAGCTGCTTTGCCTCTGGAGCTCCTGGCCAGTGCCTGAGTAATCCAGGCTATGGATTGTCTTCCTTGTTCTCATGTTGAGTTCTGTCTCTTCCTCTGTTAAAGTGCTGAAGATTAAAATAAGAAAGTATCTTTTTCACAGGATGGTGTGGAAAGCAGCATCCTTGTCCTCAGAGTGGGTGTCTCAGGGATTTGCCCGGAAATGCATGAATTGTAGCTCAGGACTTTGCTAGTCTTGATGTTTGGCTCTCCTCTCTTTCCCATCCTGGAACCCTTTTCATTGCTTGGTAGAGACAGATGTGAATGTGAGCAGAGTTATGGTGGCAGGGGCCAGCTATGGATCTGCTCGTCTTCCCAAGAGTGTACATTACTAACTTAGCATTTTAAGGTCAGGCTGCAAGGCTGGCACGTTCAGCCTCTGATCTCTCTGGATTCTTCCCAGTTAAGCTTCTGTAGTGTCTCTGTCACTTAAAACAGAAGCCTCCAAGTTGCCATGAAATGCAACTGCCTCCTTATCTGATGCCCAGGTGTGTTTTTGTGTTTGTTAAGAATGTGTTTTACTTGGACCCCTTCCCTGACAGAGCTTGGCAGCATCAGTATCATAAGCACGAATGTTTTGTCACTCCAGAGTATAGCTTTGCAAATTTCATGCCATACATATTTCCCCTCAAATGTTTCAGGTTGTTCAAACCTTGTTGTTGGAGAATAAAGTGGCACTTGTGGGTGGTGTGTGGCCTTGCCTTGTTTTCACAGTCAGATCTCTTCATAAAATCACAAGACAAAAAAAAAAAAAAAAGATGGGAGTTTCAAGAGGCTGTATCGGGACAGGGGTACAGGGAGAGACTGCATTCCAGTACTAGCAGGTATTTGCAGCTTATGCGTTCAAGATTTCCAAGGCAATTGGACTGATAGGCCTGATTTTCCTGACCTCAGCTCTTCCCCTGAAACACTTACAATGACAAGTGTTTCAGCCTCTGCCACCTCTCTCAAGCCACCATGGGTGCCACAGCATGGTATGGCTGACTATCGAGTGTAGTGTCTGGTGATAAGTGACCATAGACCACAGGTGAGGATATCCTGGTGGTGCAGGTTAAGTGATCTGTGTGACAAAACACAGGTAGGACATCCACATGGCACATGATTACATCCAGTGACGCAAGTCATCTACAGGACAGTTAGGACATTCTGGTTATAAATGGCACAGATAAGGACATCCAGTTAGCTTGTGAGAGTATCAAGGTAACACAAGTGGAGATCCAGGCCACCAGAACCAGCGTGCCTACCTAAGCTTAGGTGGTTTGTGGGGTCCCAGAGACTGTGGCGTCAGACTGTTGGCCAAGGGCATGGTAAATACGGCTTTTGCCCCAGTACTAACTTTCAACTCTATTGCTTTTATTACCTTTGTGTTTATTTCCATAAATATCTAAATTACTAGTGAGATACTCACACTTCATATATTACAGAGTTTCAACAAACCTCTTAGTATTTTTTTTCCAAGACATTCCACATTCTACAACTTTGGCCTGACTTCTTCGGGAATGCACTGTTGTCCCAAATAGCCCTCCACCAAGAACCTTTTACCCTGAAGCCTAGCTTGGCACAGAGCTAGGGTGTGGGAAGGATGCAAAGAAGACAGAATCCCCAGCAGCCATCTGGAGGGCGCTGCTTCCTGGGCTGTTCTGAACCCTCTGCAACATGGGAGTTAAAGGACCCTGTCTACCTTTCGTGTGTTTGAGGTACCTATTTATCAGCTCTCCTGGGCTGTGAGCAGCTGGGGACTCTAAGGGAAGAGGGAAGAGAGAGAGAAGCGGTGTGAAGGGTGTGTGACGGCTACATGGCCTCTTGCCACCCTTGCTTTAGGGGTGGCTTGGCGGAGGTGGGCAGCCCCCTCTCCCTACCTGCACGTGTCTGAGCACAGCTCTTCCCTCAGCCCTGATGAACTCAGCACAGGAGGCAGATGACAAACTTGAGGTGATGACATCGGACTGATGAGTGTGGGCTAGGAGGTACCAGGAAAGCAGGGGACACGGCACTCCAGACAGCCCTCTCTACACCAGCAACAGCTTCTACGCAGAACCCAAAAAAAGCAACATTCAGAAATGAAAATGTTTGTCAGAACTCAAGGGGAAAATGGAATGCCCAAAATATACAGGCTTGGATTTTTTTTAACATACTCCCTAGCATTCCTGCTCTTTCATCTGGCATTGCCAAGCCTAAGTGTATCTTCGGGATCAAAAAATATGATAGTTGATATATGTGACACAGAGAAAATTCCATCCCAAGGATCTGACCATGAGAGTGCCCATCAGAAACCTTGAGAACAGTATGACAGGTGGAAGATGGGCCTGGTTTCTGCAGAAGGTGGACACAATGGGTCTTGGTTCCCAATTCTGGAAAGCCCTATCCAGCAGCCTCCACTTTAGGCGAATCTCCCCCAGCCTCCATTTCCAAGGGAAGGACTAAGACATTTGAACTTTCCTTCCCACCCCCAAAAAAACACACATATCCCATGCAGGTAGGTAGATGCCTTGCACAGTGCCTCTTAGAAGACCTAGCCATGGGCTGAACATGGTATTGTCTGAGTAAGAAAGTCTTGAATGAAGAGTGCTCAGAGCACAGGTAAGCACAGGAGAGCCCCCATCCACTCAGGGCATGGCCTCCCCAGAGCTGGACACACAAAAACACGTAGACGTGCACGTACTGCATACTGCACTAAGGTGTGAGGCTGAGGTCGGAACTTCCAAACATTTCTCAGCCAACCTAAGGCTCTCTTGTAGAGTCTCAACAAGGTTTCAGATGCTAGATTGAAAGACAATAAACACAAACAAACAAATAAATAAAAATCCTCAGCTGCTGGCATAGTCTCCATGAACATCAGTTTGTTGTTAGAACAATGGCAGCTGTGAGGGAGCCAATGTTCCTCTGGAGCAGGGAGTGAAGGAACAATGTGGAACAGTGTCCTGTGAACTTTAACCCCTGCTGTGGTAAGGGTACTCTCCATTCGCACCAGGCTGCCTTCTAACCTCCCCAGCAAGGCCTGATGGCTCTGCCACAAGCCTGTGGATATGTTAGATAAGGACATTTTTTCTAAGTGGCGTCCACACTCAACCGGTGGGATGCCTTTGACTCAACTCTGTGCTTGCTCGTTATCTCCACAAACAGAACCCCACAGACAGATGTGTGGATTTGCAATTTTGTTCTCTCTTTTCTAGAATAGTCTTTTGTTGTTGTTGTTGTTGTTGTGTTCTCTTCATTCCAAAACTGAGTTGTAGGGGTCTTTAAAGGTGCCCCTAACACTGGATTTTTATTATAATGTCAGGAAACCTTATTGTGGTTTTTACTCCAGCTTTTTAAATACAAGAGAAAAATACTTGAGTGGCCTACTAGAAGTCTCAAGAGTGCCTGGATTTGGGGACTAAACAGCAGATAGAGACAAATATGCAGGGCACAGCTGAGCAGTCCCTGTTAGCCAGCAAAACTAAAGTGGCTGTCATACTCTTCTTGGAGACTAAGAATGGACAACTCAAACTCCCATTTTAAGTTCAACAGAGGCTGTGTGGTTGGATGGGTGGGTGGATGTTCACATAAGCTTTGTGTGAGCATGCATATATGTGTATGTCTCTTGTCATTTTTGCCTCTGTAAAGGTCTAATGGCATGTTTGTTGTTATACAAGCTTGTGTGTGCATGCCTACTCATTATGTGTATGAAGGTGTATACGTGTGCTTGTGTGTGTGTTGGGTGTATATATTTTCCTGTGCTTCTGTCTGTATCTATGTCTGCACCTCCTTGTGCCTGAGCATATAGGGCATGTGTGTCAGTACTTATTTGTGTATGGACCTTTACCTGTGTTTCTGTATGAATGTGTATTTTGTGTGTCCCCAAGCTCTCTGCTAAGCTCCTCGTATGATTCCCTATTCTTACTTCCCTTTCTGTCAGTTCTCCATAATTCTTTGACTTCAGTGGGGCTGGTGTCTCGGGTAGCTTCCTCTTTTCCTGTATTCCTATATTTCAGTATTTACCCTCGTTCCTCTTCATGAGCTCTTACCATACAGCCGGGAGGATGTGGAAACCCAGTTACAATATGACACACAACACAGTGTCCCAATTACTGAGCATGGCCTACCTCCTGGGGATGGTGACCTGATGGTGTAGGAGAGGCAGGGAGGGACGAGGACAGTACAGAGAAGTTTGTCTCTGGAAGCTGGGGACTTCCTGCTGCATAGCTGCTGTCCCAGAAGTGTGGTGACTGAAACAGACCAATTACTAGTTTCTACGATGGCCACTGGGGTTCACACATCTGCCTCAGGGGCTAGGGCCTCTCAGTCATTGCCTCATAATCCTGCTTTTCCTCAAAATGTCTGTTGGTTCCCAACTTCCCTGTTTCTGTGGGGTGTTATGATCGCCTCTTCTTGGAAGCTTCTCCATCCCAAAGCCAGTTTCTACCATGTGACCCGCTGAACAAGCATCTCAGACAGTTCCTTTTGCCTGGGAACTCCAACTTCCAGAGGGTTCTAGGATGGTTCCCAGCCTGCCAGCCCTTCTACCCCTGGATCTCAGAATGCTATCTCCATAATTCTGAGCAGACAGAGGATCACTTACGTGCCCACTACCGCTCTCTCCCTGGCTTGATTCACCTACATGACTTCTAACAAACCCCTAGGAATGCAAGGCCCATGTTCCATTTCTGCTGGTGCTCCTTGGTGGCTCTTGGGCAGTGGCTGGTAAAGTTTACTGTATTCTTGTAGTACAGCCAAGCTAAAACCTTCCCCTTTCAAGGTTCTCAACTGACCCCCTGGAGGCTTATAAGCATACTTCTGGAATGCCTGCATTCCTCCTGCGATATGTTTGGCTTATTGGAAAGGCTTTGTTTCATAAACTACTAGAAGCAGAAAGTTTATAAAAATCCATGTCAGAACTTAGGGAGTAACCAGAGGTGGGGGATGGGCTACGAGGTCCCATGAACTTGGTCTGCAGCTGTAACTTGCTGAGTCTCACTGGGCAAGTTCTGCTGTCTGTGAGTCTTACTTCTCTCTGGTAAAATGAGGAGGGTTTTTCTAAGGGTTGCTCCATGGATTAAAGAAGTAAAGGCATGGTAGATGCTCAACACATGTCCCTCCCCCAGAGAAAGCTCACGGGCTTCTGTGGGGGCTGTGGGGAAGCCAGTGGGCTTGGCCCAGACGGTATGTGCTTAACACGTCTGATTTTTAACTGGGAAGAACACGTGACTTAAACTACTCATTTCTATAAATTTCCCAAGAAAGTGCTACTGAACCATAAAATGAGAAAAACAGGAAAAGAAGAGAGAAACTCTCCCATTTCAAAGAAATGCTAATGATAAGAAGGACAGGACTTTTTGAGATGCCCTGATAGTAAGAAACTGCTGGCCTCTACTAGGAAAAACATGTGGTATTTGAAGGTTCTTCCCAAGAGACGTGACATTTTGATGAAAGTGCCAGTAAGCTAGGGGTTTCTGAGTACTGAGCTGAGCTCAGAGAAAGGTAATGGCACCTGAACAAAAGGGCAGCCAGCACTTCCTGAGCGCCAGGTGTCTTCTCTGGTCTCTCAGACTGTGTGGAGCCAAGAGGCAGGCATTTTTCTGGATTTCCTTGTGAGGAAGCTTACACCTTGTGACTTTTCAGTCCTATAGAAATGATGGTGTAGGGATGGGGCCTGAATAGAGCTTGCCTCTGTGGGCCCATTTCTATAGCAGCTTCCAAAGTCTTGCTAACACCTGAGAGCTTTGCCGTGATGACCAAACAAGACAGAATGTGGTTAAGGTGAGTAATGCTCCATTCTTACAATGGGAGTCTAGAAGAGAAATGAAGAGAGGACAGGAAGGAAAACAGGAAAAGGGATAACAAGCCTTAAAGACCTCCCTACGAAAAGAACCTTACAATGCAAAGGCTTTGTTGTACTGAAGTCAGCAGTAAGTTGCCCCTAGATGGTAAAGCGCTTGAACTCTCTGCATGCCCTTGCTTCTCGCTGTGTGAACTAGCAACCCTCATATAGAATTCTGCCACCAGCTGCAGCTCCTTGGCCAGAACCCTCTATAGCGGTGGTTCTCGGCCTTCCTAATGCTGGGACCCTTCAATACAGTTCCTCATGTTGTGGTGACCCCTAACCATAAAATTATTTTCATTGCTACTTTATAACTGTAATTTTGCTACTGTTATGAATCATCATGTAAAATATCTGTGTTTTCCAATGGTCTTAGACAACCTCTGTGAAAGGGTTGTTCAACCCCCAAAGGGGTCATGACCCACAGGTTGGAAACCACAGCTTTATAGGCATGTGTTCCTGTTAAGAAACAGAGAGAGCTCATGCATGCTACGTGTGACTTTTAATTAGTTGCAACTTGCATTTTAAACATACTTGGTATTTCATATACTCTAAGTATATATGAAGTATTAAAATTTTTGTGTAACTGTTCTGGAAAAATACTGAAACTTTAATTTTTCTCAAAATGTTTGATCTTAAGCTAGTAAAGTTTTACAGGCAGTTTAGCGTGTATGTGACAATTCCGTATGTGCATCTCCAGTTTTACTCTTGGAGATATGGATATGTCCCATAAAACTAAAGCATACTTCTGATTAAAGAAAGAAATAGGGGAGACATGAGTTCATGTAGACTTCTCAATATTGCAGAGGCCCAATTCATCTCCTGACCATCAGCAGTCTCCTGCCTCCCAGAGCAGAATCCTGGGGAACGCGTCTCGGAGTGGGGACAAGCTGATCCCATGTTCAAAACAGTGGTCAGTGGTCATGGGGCTCCGTATCTGTATTGCTTTCATCCCCCGTGGAAGTGTCCCTGTAAATACAGGTGCTCGGCCACTAACTGAGCTGCTTCTGTGACCTTTGTATGCTCCATGCCTTTCCTGAGTGAATACATGTCATAACTCCTGTATACACACATCGCTGTGCTCCAGCGCACTGGGCTGGGTATGTCCATCCCTGTGAGCAAGCTTTGCATCCCAGCTCACGTTCCTGTGAACATGGCCAGCCCTTTCGGACATCCTCTCTGCTCCTCACTGAGCTGGCGCCTGAGAGAAAGACTTCCTGGGAGGCGCACATGGAGAAACAGCTGAAGCAGAACTAGGCTTTCATTGCCTCATGCAGTGCGTGAAGTTGCCAGAAGCCTGCCGGCCATCCCCACACCGGTTTCTCAGCCTGAGTGTGCTTAAATACGTCTCCACAGAAAATAGCCCACCCAAAGGCACGTGCTGCAAGCCAACGCCTGGGCTTGGGGCCTGAAGGGCCACAGAATGGCAAGCACCCTTCCCATTACTCCCCCTTCTTTGCTGAGTCATTCTTTGCTTGGAATTCTAACAGGGACCTGTTGGGCTTCTGGAAGGGGGGTAGACAGAAGTGGATCCACCCTGTGTGTGTCCCAGGAGAGATTACATTATCTCCAGCCTCCCTGAAGCTGGGCCTAGGCTTCTGGAATCTTTGGGGCTGACACAAAGCCAGTTCTGGGGGATGGGAGGGAAAGGACATGAATGTAAGCAGAACCCACAAGGAGCTAACCTATGTGGTGTCCCCTTCAGCTGGGCACTTTGGAACCTAGAGTGCTCAGCTTGACTCTGTGTGTGTCTCCTCACTTTAAGGACCACCACATCTTACACTTCGCCAACGTGAGAGCCGCACACTTCTGAACTATATTTAGGAAGCAGGGTCAAGTGGAGCAATCAACATGTTATTTTCAACCCTACATTCTGCCAACTGGTAGCTGGCATTAACAGACAGTTCAACTTGTTGCTCTTGGAAGCGTGTTGCGAGGAAGGCCAGTCAACCACCTGTGTGTAACCTCTTAGCTCAGCTCACACCTAGCAGTGGATGGAAGCTCATTAGTTGGCCCACTCCTCAGTACTCTGATAAGAACTACACTTGTCATGTGACCCTTCCAGGCTACCTCCCTCCCATGCCTCTGCACACAGCCACCCCTGCACCCTGTGGTGGGTGCCTCTGGCTATGTCTGCCCAGCCCTTTCAGGGCCTGGGTGTTGGAAGATAACGACAGAAACCTCCCGCTGTCCCTCCTGCCATCTACAGTTAGTGCTCTGGGGTTAGTTACACTCTGCCTCGATGTACTGGCTTGTGCGAGCTAGTTAAATGCCTCTCACCATCAGAATTTCAAAGGAGATGGGGAAAAAAATACCTCAACTTTTAAGTCAGATCCAAGACCTCAAACGATGTCACCGTACTGTGGGGCTTAGGGCAAGCACCTTTCTAATAACAGGTGATGCTGAGATGGAGCACCCTCATGGCAGTTCTGCATACTTAGCAGCACCACACAAGATAAACAAGTAATGTTCCTGCTGAAAATGTAGCACTTCTTTTACAAATACAGAAAAAGCAAGAAATTTAAAACATTCATAAAGTATCTCCAAGCTTTTTTTTTTTTTTTTTTTTTTTAGTGCACCAGATTTAACCTTAATTGTGGGTCTGTGAGACCTAGGGCCTTCACCTAAAGGACATGAACTGTATGTTAGAGGGCAGTAAGAGAACACTCCAGCGCAGGACCTGGAGAAATTACAAATGGTACCATGATGATGAGTTGTAGTCACTCCTGTAATTATTAATAGAACCACCATTCTTACTCTCTGGTCTTCCTTCTACTCTCTAAAGGAAATTCTGAATCCATCTCTGTCATGCTATGTCATACACTGCTTTTTCTAGCCTAATTTTTCACTGTCACAGTTTAATATTGTGTCAATAAAATACAAACAAAAGTAGAACAGGGGCTAGGAGTGTAATTTACTGGGATAGCACCTGCCTCCCATCTTCAAGGCCCTGGGTTCTGCCCTCAGCACTGAAAGTAAAGTCCAGCTGTCAAGAACAAGAGAGACGCTGCCCTCTTCTACTGTGTTCTCCACATCGTCTGCTTTGAGAGCAAATTTGACAGGGGGAACTGGTAGTAAGACAAAATGACATTGGGAACAACCCTAATGTCCATCTCCCCAACAGAAAAGATGACCTCAAGCATATCTTAGATGGGATGAATCCCCATCAGAATATTGGAACAGAAGGCTACTTGCTAGGATTCAGGGTTGGAACACACAAATGATGTTTGCCCTGATATCCTCTACCCTAGCTCCACTGTCTTGGGTGGGCTACCAAGCCATTTCCTGCTGCTGTTCCCATTTGAGGAAAGTGGATAACGGTAGTTGGGTGTAGCCAGTACCATAGGTCCATAGGATTCTTTGTGGACAAGAAGATAAGGTGTTATCTTCCCAGCCTGCGGCTTTGTCCCAAGCACAGAGCTAACTACTTGTTCTCTCAGTATGCCGGCCAGGCCTTTGGCACATTATCATGAATCGACACACAGACCTGACAGAACAGATGGGATGATTCCCACTTGGTGGATACGGAAAGTGAGCTCAGATAGTTGGCGCATGGTATACTTTCCAGCTAGGAAGGAAAGTCCAGCATCCAATACCTCCACTGGCCCGGGCATGGTCAGCTGCCTCTTCCTTCTAGGAGATCACGGCCATTTTGTTTTCTCTATACTTATGAATGTCTAAGTTCAAGGACATCGTTTGATTGGAGAGCCAGTAGACACAGACTGTAGTGATGTATGACCCTGAGTGAAAATTATGTCAAAAATTATTTTCCCCATTGTTGACTTTGTTTTACATATCACGTGTTCTGAAGTTGCATTTGAAAGCCAATGCCTTCTGCCATGCACTCTCACACTTCTCAGTTACTAGGAATGGGTTTCTGAAATTATTGTGGTTATTAAGTAGGGACCTTTCTAGCTGAACCTTGTCACAAATACTTTGTGCTACCTGTACATGCTACCAGAGGGACACTGTGTGTTAGTCAGTCCTGGCCTCTTTCTAAGCATGGCTGTGCTCAGACCACATGAGTTTTCAGAGCTAGGCATTTACCTAGAGTAGGCTTAGGTGAAGAACAAAAGCCAGAGAGGAGGTGGGCTTCTGAAGAAACATCTCCAGGCTGGGGTCACCAAGCAGTCCCTGAAGAGTCTATAGTCCTGTGAGGACCATAGAAAGAGGGAGGAGATGGTCTGGGTATCTCCATCCTGGACCCAGAATGTTACTTAAGGCAGGAAGACATGTGCAAATTGAGGCTGGGGCTTTGCTTTGGAACAAGGATGGAAACCACATTTGCAAACATGTTTGTTTGTGAGCTTTGGTTGGTGCTTGTTGTTTGTTTTAGCATTTTCTTAAGGTTCATCCCTTTATTTGTTCATTGATTAGTCTGATCTGCGAAGAGATTCTAGGAAAGCCATTGCCAGGTGTAGAGGAATTTTCACACAGGATTTCCAATCATCCTCTCACATAGCACTGTAGACTGGTGGGGCATCTGGAGGTCATGTGTGATTATAAAGAGCATCAAGGAGTGTGACAGCCTTAGTCTGATGGACAGATGTATTGGGATGGGAGCCTGAAGGCCACAGTCCACAATGCACACACAAGCCAGGTTGGTGTGCGATGGTGAGCAGGAAGCACAGGCAGGCCGTGGCACAGACCGCAGCCCGGGCTGGGCGGTGGCAGTGGTGCTGTGGTAGTAGCTTCACGATGTGCTGGGGCATGACATGATTGGAGAGCAATTGGGGAAATGAGGCTCCTTGGAGACACTAAGATGATCATTGGACTTTGCAGGCGGCACTGGAGGAGTTTGGGTGGATTAATTGGCTAGAGCCTTGTTCACTGGCACACGTGGAGATGTAGGAAGGAAGCTAGACCCGGGGAAGAGGATGAGCTTGGAGATGGACAGCTGTGTGGGGCTTGGAGGGCAGAGGAATGGCGGGCAGGGGGAAGTCTGGTGTGTTCTGTTCCCTGGACCCTGGTTCTATTGCCTGTTCTCTCCACACTTGCATGTCTACAGCTATTCAAAACATCCTAACTGACACAGCAGGAACCTTGAAGCCTGGACAAGAGGATCTGGTTACTGGTGGAAAGAGGTGTGACAGCCTCCCTGCTGTTCTGACCCTGAATCTGGGTGAGCGGCTCATTTGAATAGGTGTAAGACCGCGTGCCAGCACTCCTCTGCTCAATGTCCGCAGGCAGGACATGGGCTTCTTTGTATCTTAGCTGTCTCTTTGCAAGGCTGGAACCACAGCGTCTCCTGTCAGTGATGTCAGCTAGCTAGCGTTATCTTCCCGTGAGAAAACCCCAAGCCACCTAGCCAACAGGGAAGCTTAAGAACAAATGTATCTCTCCATAAAGTACACAGGTTCTCAAAGAAGACCTGCATCTGGCATCACCCTACACTCCTGTAGAAGATACCTGCAATGTCTGTGGGGAACTAGTCCTCTTCTCTGCCTGCCCTTTGCAGCCCCAGCCCTGTCATTCTTGCTGATGCAACCACATCTGTAGGCTGTCCCTTCTTCGGATCAATAAGAAATGCCAAGATCACTGTAAACTGTAGACAAATTAATAATAGTCTAATGGCTTCCCTGTGACTGAAGGGTTAGCATGGCTTAAAGAATGGGTTGTAAAATCAAGCTACAATGTATTTATGAATTCTCGTAAATATAAACCTGAGCCATTTACCTTCCACAGAAGACTGTCATTGTCCCTCTTAGTCTTGAGAGTGGAGCAGAAGTCCTACCTCTCATTCTGAAAATCTCAAATAGTTTTCAGCCTCTCCCTTAGGTGCAGCACCAGGAGCTGCTCATGAGATGCGCAGCTAATGCAGACCAAAGCATGTGGTTTCTGTGATGTCAACCTGTTTTCCATAATGTGCAGGCTTGGCAATTCAACAGGGTTCAGAATCTGAGAGGATTATAGCATGTTAGACAGTGGTAATCACAAGAATTTGGGGAACAGAAATCCCTAGCAGAGAAGCTTGATAACGATGTATTTCGTGATTCTTAAAAGACTTGTAGAAATGCTCAATGCAACCAAGAGTGATAGCACAGGCCATTAATCCCAGCACTCAAGAGGCAGAGGCAGATGGATCTCTGTGCGTTCAAGGCTTGCCCAGACTACATAGCAAGATCCAAGACAGCTGGGCCTTCACAGTGTGATCCTGTCTCAAAAAAGTTTATTTTGTTATCTATGCCATTTCATAAAACAATGGCTTAAAACTGGGGGTAGACTGTCTGAGAAATGAAGACAAAACCAAAGGTAAATCTCTGGCACACTCCCTAGGTCCCTCCCATTGGGCGATGAGCTGTTTCTGATGGGACAGAATAAAGACTTTATAGAGTGTCACTCTGCAGAGTGAGCCTGCACCTGCAGACTGCCGCAAAAGAGCATGCAGCCGATAACTGTGCCCTCATTCCTAGCTGCTGGAAGCAACCTGGGAATGTTGTCAGATGACATTGTAGCCAGCCACCTCGATAGAACATGGCACTCAGTGACCCCTGAGCTTAACGCCTGTGTGTGTGTGCATGAGGAATGCCAATTTTATTTGCAACAACCTGCAAGTTATTGGTTGGCCATGTGTTTGTCATTTGGGAAACTCTGTTGTAAATGCACTATAACCCGATGTGACCGTATACAGGCAAATATATGTGTGCATGTGCGTGCACGCACGCACGCTTAAGTGTGTGAATGCATGTGCAGCTGCAAGAACTTACACATTTCCCAGTGCCGAACAAGCACCCAAAGAAGGTTGTTTGCAGAAATGTGTCTTTTGAATTGTGAGTGCTATATAGCTAGTTATGAACTTAAATTTTCATATTTACATGCTAAATACTTCAAGACCTTAAGTTTTCACATATTTACATGCTAAACACAAATTGTAGAATTTCTTTTGAGCCAAGATCCTTTACTGCCAAAACGGTGATGGCGTCTACCTCAAAGGCCCACAGTGAGGCTTGGAGACAGAGGAAAGTGGTTGTATGCACCTGACATTTATAAAGACCCACTGAGTTGCTGCTATAAAAGACTGGATTTCAGCACAGATCAGGCTTTTGCTGCTTGCCTTATTTTCTACCCACTTAGCACACCATAGAATGTTTTTTTTCTAAATCCAGGCTATTGTATGGACAGCGTATCTGTATCAATTCACCTTTACTATGCCAAGTAGAACTTAGAAACTAGAGCTATGATTTGTTTTAAAGCTTTTCATAGTTTTTTGTTTGTTTGTTAAGGATGAAAGTTAGCAGACTGATTTGAGTTACCGTAGGCGAAGGACAGATTCTTTTGGAAGCAGTTATTTCATGGCAAGTAACATATCAACGTGGTCTTTACATTAAACGGTAATTACGCAGTGGAAGGCTGGATTGCAGAACACCTCATACGTCTGCATTTTCTAGTGGTGCACAGACTAGAAGTTGTGTTGTTCTTCCACCTTCTCTCCACTGTTTACCAGTAAGGTACCAGTACCCCACAACTGCTGTGTTGCTCACTAGCATACACATAGCATGTGACTAAATGGTGGCCAAATGGTCAGGGGGGATATCAGCATTATCAGCCTATCTTCAGCACCACCACCATCTCAGCACCGTGTCACCGACCTCTGAAACGTTCATGTCATTCACCCTACTGTAATGAGCCCACCTTAAAAAGGCAATGAGAACTCTTAATCTGTAAAACACATTTGCATTTTCTTCTGATGTCTAAGGTCCCTGTTATGCAGAAGTAACCAAGTTGGAAAAGTTCATATAGACGGCTCTAGCTTTTGTAGGTAGCGTTCTGTCATTGGCTGTTTGAAGACCATCATTCATAGCCCCATCTAGACTATCGATTTATGAAAACTTTACATTATTTTATTGTGTGGGGTTGGGGATAGAATGCCACTGTCTGTAGAACAGAGGACAACTTGCAGATGGTTGAATTCAGGTCTCAGGTATTGAACTCAGGTCTTCAGGCTTGGCAGCAAGTGCCTTCACCCTTTGAGCCAGTTTACCAGCCTAACAAACTAATTTATAATGACTCTGATGGGGTGCATGATGTTGACTTTAACACATACAATTTAGACCAGGAAACAACAAATAAATGAAAAGCAGGTATCTCTCCAAAAAGGGAATGTTGTATCTCCTTAGCTATGTGTGTATATTATCCCAGTATTTTATTGTTTTTCATGAAGTGGGGGTAGCTCAACAGATAAAGTGCTTACTGTGAAACCTGAGAACCAGAGTTTGGATCTTTAGCGGCCACATAAAATCCAAGCAGGGCCACAAACACCTACAATGGCAGGGGGAGAGACAGATGGATTCCTGAGCTTTCCAGCTGGCCAGTGCAGTTGGATTGATAAGCTACAAATTAAGTGAACACCCTATCTATCTATTTATTATCATTATTATTACATCTGAGCGTGCATCCAAAGTGTGTACATGTATATACACACATACAGACACATGTGCACAATATACCAAGTCTTAGAAATGGGAAGGCCACCAGGAATTGCCTGCGAAAGAGAGCACAAGTGTGGAGTCTTGCTGCCATTTATGAAGGTGACTAGTGAGGAACACCCACAGCATTCCTTTTGCAGTAACAGTTTTCCCCATCCAACATTTTGATTGGGAACTTAATTTTTTCTGGACACTTTGTAAAAAAAGAGAGAGAGAGAATTTGAGGTGTAGACTACCTCTGGGAGCCACGCTGGTCTTGTGGAGATGTGTGCTCTCCCATAAGATACTGTGATGTGGCTGATACTGGGGACCAGCGCCACTGAGTGGTTTCTCCTGGTTCTAGAATGTCACAAGGTACACATCTAAAACTTGTTCACAGCAGCTCAAAACGATGAAACACTGGGTTGAGACCCTTGGGTTCAGAAGTTCTGTTCTGTATAGTGACGTCTCTGTTGCCTGGTATGAAAACTGACAGTAACAAATTAGCAGCTAACTGTGGTTTTATGGTTTTAAAGGCAGCACTGTCTGCTAAATTCTAACTATGTCCGTGATGATATTTCAACCTGGCTTTCTTTTTGCCTTCTTTATTGCAGTTGCATATGGGGCTGATGGCTTTAGGGATTTTCATGCACTAATTCCCAAATCTTTCTCTCGTAAGTATATGCTTTACTTCTAGAAAACAGTAGCATGTGCTCATTTCACGGTTCGGCCCATCACGTCAACACCACAACTTGCATGTTTTCTCATCGACACTTTACTTTACACTTGAAAAAGATGAGATGAAGTAAATGTTTGCCATTCTGTCATCAAACACCCATCATCGGGCGCATAATTGCTATGATAAAGTACAAAGGTAAAAGGTGAGGGGGTTGCTTGATTGGTTTTGGATTGGTTTGTGAGATAGGGTCTCCCTGTCCGGCCTAGACTGCTCTGTGACGCCCAGGCTCACCTTAAATTTGCAGTGATTTTCCTCTTCCTGCCTGCCTCCCTGGAGCTAGGCACAGCCACACCCAGCTCACCAGTAATGTTTTGATAGTGAGAGCTGTAGAGAGCATGAAATTGAGGCAAAAGTGAAGAAAGAGTTAATGCAGCCACTGTGGGCCTGTCAGCAGGGCTGGGATTAAAGCTGTCATCAACCACCGAGTGGTCCGTGCTTCCTGCCCGTACCAAACAAGCCAACATCTTTGCAGCTAAATTGCACAGTTTTCTGTGAAGGGGTTGGAGAAGGGGAAGTACACTCTCCTTTTCTTGCTCTGGAGTGCTAGCCTCAGAACAGAGAAGACTCATGAGTTTCCCCACATGAACATGTACCCTATTACTCCGCACACAGACTAGCCCACTCTCCTCTGAGCTCTTATGCAAAGAAACTAGATACTAACTTTTTTACATTTTTTTTCTTCACAGTTTATTCATTATATATCCCAATTGAAGGCCCCTCCCTCAACTTCCCGAGTCCCACCCTCCCTCCCTCTTTCCCTCATCCCCTTCCTCTACTATTGCCATCTGCTCACAGCTTGTTAAGTCTCATCAGGACTGCTTGGAGGTTCCTCCGTGGCCTGGCAAGGCTGCATCATCAGGAACGAGTGACCAGAGAGCGGTCAACTGCTCCCCTCACTCAGAGATCCACACGGAGACTGAGCTGCTAATCAGCCACATCAGAGCAAGGGTCTATGTCCTCTCCATGCACAGTCCTTGGTTGGTGCATCAGCAGGAACCCCTGCATTCAGTTTCGTTTTTTTTTTTTTTAGTTTTGTTGGTCTCCTTGCCCAGCTCCTGTCCCCTCCATATCCCTCTATCCCCGACCCCCTTCTTCCATAAGACTTCCTGTGCTCTGCCCAAAGTTTGGTCCTGCATTTCAGCATCTGCTTTGATCCCCTGTTGGGTAAATCCTTTCAGAGCACCCTCTATAGTAGACTCCCATCCTGTTTCCTCTCTTCCACCACTTCTGGTGTCTATCCTGTTTGCCATTCTGAATAAGATTTAAGCATCTTCTCTAGGGTCCTCCTTAGGGTTTAGCTTTTTAGGTCTGTAGATGGCTGGCCTATATTACATGGCTAATATCTGCTTATTAGTGCCCACTCCTGGGCATATACCCAAAAGATGCCCCACCATTTAATAAGGACATTTGCTCAGCTATGTTCATAGCAGCTTTATTTGTATTAGCCAGAATCTGGAAACAAACTAGATGTCCCTCAACTGAGGAATGGATACAGAAATTGTGACACATCTACACAATGGAATATTACTGAGCTATTAAAAACAAGGAAATCATGAAATTTGCAGGCAAATGGATGGAACTAGAAGAGATCATCCTGAGTGAGGTAAACCAGAAACAGAAAGACAGGCATGGTATACACTCACTAATAATCAGATATTAGCCATATAATATAGATACTTATTTTTTAATGTATTGAAAGTTGAAAATGGGGCTGGAGAGACGGCTCAGCAGTTAAGAGCACTGTCTGCTCTTCCAGAGGACCTGAGTTCAGTTCCCAGCACCCATGTGGTGGCTCACAACTGTCTATACTGGGATCTGATTCCCTCTTTTGGTGTGCAGATGTACATGGAGATAGAACACGCATATATGTAAAGTAAATAAATAAAATATTTAAGTTGAAAATTATAACTATATTTGGGCAGCCAGAGGAATATTTTTGAGAGCAGAGAAGGCTTTTTTAATGCAAGTGAAATTAATATGAAAGTGTTACAAGTTGTTAAACCTCTTAGATTTTCAGTCTTCAGACCTTGTATGAATAAAAGTTATATTATTATGAAGCAGAACCAGGAAATAGGCTGTGTTGCTATCACTTCAAGGAAGGATTTGAGTATGCCCAGTGCTTCAGCTCAAATCCAAACATGTACTCTACCACCGAATCACACCCTGAGACCAGCTTGTTGGCGTTGTACTGTTACAAGTATTTTTTTAATATTGCGGTGTCAGCAGCGGCGAGGTTAGGTTTCTGACGTTCTGCTCTCAGATATTATTTGGGAAGTACAGGATTTAACAGTATCCATATAAGAATGTACTGGTCAAAGACTAGATGACTTCTCTTCCCAGAATATAAGAAGTTTATTCAAATGCTTCTATTACTAATATTCCTTCAGGAAAACTTGAAGATAAGAGTTTGGGGTTTATTTCTTCAATGTAAGCATTTTTATGTATGAGTGTATGTGAATGTGTCAAGGCAGGAAGTCATGATAAGTTTCAGACGACCAATCACATTTTTCTGGAATGTCTGGATAAGTCAGATGCACAGAACAGTAAGACGGCACATTCTAAGACATGTTTTCATTAAGCCTGAGGAATGAGCAAAGCCCAGCAGAGCCTAAAGATGGGTGAGGTTTCAGATGGCAAAATGACAGCGGGAGATCTTCTGAGACGCGATAGATGTCTTCATGTACCTCGTGTCCATATACTTACAAAAATGAGTTCATAATAGCACTATCTCTTCTTCTTTCCCTCTTCCCCTCAGTACCCCTAAATTGTAAATATCTTTTTGGAACAAATGATTGGTTGATGCTCAAGTCTCCACCCAACAGCAACCAAACTGTTCTGGGCCAATATCGCCACCTTGTGGTCATGCTGGAGAATTGACCCACAGGCTCCCAGGCCCCTCCCTTCTTGAAGTTCAAATAATCTTTTGGTCTCCTCTGTCCTCTTTATCCCACTTTGAGCCCCTAGATACTTGAGAAAAATTAAAATATGCCTTAAACTACTTTCTTTTTATAATTTTACACTTTCTGATCTTTTATCTCTGACTTCACTGTATTTGAAAGCCTAAAACATCAAATAAGATTATTTCTAAAAATATACTTAATTAGATAGAAACCCTATTATCTTAGCTATTTTTAAATGATATTAAGTTATAGAAACTGTTCTAACTCATGCTTACATTTTGTTTTTGTTTTGTTTTGTTTTTGTTTTTTGAGACAAAGTGAGCTCAGGGCAATCTCAAGCTTCCCATGTAGATAGTGGAGGATGACCTAGAACTCCTAACCCCTTGCCTCTGCCTCCCAAGGGCTAGCATTATGGGTGTGCACTGCTGTACCTGGCTTCACAGATCTTTAGAGGAGCAGAAAAACACTGATCTGCCCGTATACATGTGTCTCAAATCTTCACTTAATTACCACAGATTAACCTTACCTATTTTATTCCATTTTGCTTGTTAGTTGCAGTTGTTGAAAAGATGCATCTTTACATTTACATTTCCCATTTTCCGTTTAAAACATTTAAGACATTTTCATTTACCCAGTCTAAGCCCATGCTGGAAAGACAACTTAGGAAATTTTTTTTCGAATAGAAAACTCACAATCTAAGTTGGGAAAACAGGCTTTCCCAGTAAAGATAAAGATGAGAGGGGATGACAATGGAGACACATAACCCCTGTAAGCCAGAACCTGCCGGTGGGCATCACGCGGCTGCACTTAAAATGCTCAATTATTCGCAAGGGAACGGCACACTTGGCAGAGAAGCCAGGCCTCTGAGCTCCTGCTGGCCTCGGATCCTTGGCTTCACCAGATTCTTAGATTTTAACCCTTCTCTAGGTCCTAGAGGCCTCACCACACTCTGGGGCATTCTCTCAGGACAACGAGGTCACCACACTGGTGGTGTACCTCTAAAATTACGAGGTTTCAATTTTTCCCCATTTTAAGTAGCAACTGAGAAGCAAGGTAGCTTCTATCAGGAGCTTGAAAACATCCGTATTAATAGAAGCCACGTTGGTAAACACTCAAATCCGGCCTAATTCATTATCTGTCAGCTGCTGGAAGAACACAGGGCAGGCCGAACCAAGAGCCTTCCAGGGAAAAAACACTCACAAGATTCCACTCACTTTCTATATTTAATCAGCTCAATGAAGCACTTTATCAAGTTCCTCGTTGCTGTAAGTAGTGGAGTAGGGACAAATTTACAAAATATTTCTAAGCCGATTCCTTACAGTCAGAGCAGCAAGCATCTCAGTGAAGGAACACACAGCCAGATAGTTCCAGACAAGAGTCCCTCATTTCCATGGACAGCCTCTCTGGCTGAACAGAAATCTGTCAGATTTCTTCTACTTAGCTAGCACCCACTTTGCATTTATCCCCAGAGAAATGAGGGCCTTCCCCATCTTTGTATCAAAAACTCCTGCACTGCAGGAAACTCAGATTCCTCGTGCTGACAGTGTGACTTGCTTCTCACCAGATCCTCTCCTCTGACCATTCGGTCTCAGTCATCCAGACCTTCCAACTCAAAACATGGCTGGGAATGTCTGCGTCACTCCAGCGATCAGCAGTTGCCATGGAATTCTTATACCAGAGTGTATGTGGGGCCTGCTGTGAGTGCATGCCTTGTTTCCACACTTATAGTCCTTGGCCATGCCCACAGGCATCTGCAGACACTGTGTCTTCTTTCCCAGAAATACAAACCTTCAGTCTTTTAACGTTCTGATGATCATCCTTCTCATACTCTTCCTCTCTCTCTCTCTCTCTCTCTCTCTCTCTCTCTCTTTCTCTCTCTCACACACACACACATACATATATAATTATATATTTGAATTATATGTAGAATTCAAAATATTACTACTCTAGTATAAATCAAATCAAGTGCATTTAAAATTCTTGCTATATGTCCTTAGCAGCCATTCATCTATTTGTTCCCCAGATGGTATCTGGTGCCCACACTGATCCCAAGAACCTGTGAACAACTCTCATGCCTCTGGGCTGCCTTTCTCTTTTAGTTCAGTCACAGCTGGTGGCAACACCATCTCTTGTAGGGTAGAGATGTCAAAGCCCTGCCTTCAGTTGTCCCAGTCACACTACTGGTGGGCTGAGTGGCTTTGAGGAAGCCAGTGGACTATAAAGCAGCATCCATCACATGGTTTTTCACCTGCTTCCTCCCTGACTCTCCCTCATTTCGCAAGCAGGCTGCTAGAGTAGAACTGTTCCTGGTATGAGAAACCTGCTGCCCTGGCCTTCTCTGGGAAGCACCCACATAGGCATTAATGCCATGTGCCACGGAATTCCCCAGAGGACCGCACAGGAACTCTGCTGTTTTCATTTATGCAGAAAAATGCTTATGATGTTTCTATACCCTGTGTGCAGTGTCCTGAGGAAGGCAAGGTCACTTCCCTTTGACTAGCTTCCTTTACCTTAGTGGAATTCAGCAGAGTCAAGCAGACACTAGGCAGATCATCCCAACATGTGTTCCTTTACAAGGTAGCTTTTGTCCAGCTGTGGATGCTTTTGGTTTATACACTTTGCTGCAGTTCTGTGTCTTAGCTGTCATAGCAGAAGAATTTGTCACACCACCTGTGATTTTCCCCGTGGAATCTTTGACTACCTAGTCGCACTTAGAAATATATATATATATATATGTCTATATATATATGTATATTTTTTACAGGCCTGCCTTCCTCTTCTTATAGAACACTTTGTAGTCAGCTGAGCATTACTAAATGAAATACCCAAGGCAAGGAGTTGATCAAGAAACGTGTATTTAGTTCTTGATATGGAGATTCCAAGCAAAGAGCAGAAAGGGCTTTGGTGAGCCAATAATAACGATGTGGAGTGGCACACATCAAGAGTCACGAAGCAGAGGACTCAGGACCCAGGGAGGATGGAGTGCCCCTTCCTAAGGAGACACCACCAGCCATCTGAGGACCTCCCATGAGGTCCTCAGAAAAGGTTCTCACCCTGGGAACCAAGCCTTTCATGAATGAGCCTTCGGGAAGTGTTTATACAAACCATAGCAAAGTGGGCACAGACACTGGGAGTTTGAATCTATACCCAAAGATAGCTAAGAACTCTGATACTCCAGAGCCCAGCGTCATTGAGCACCATCCTGTGAACAGCAGACCTCTCCTACCACATAGCTAGAATCTGGCCCCTGAGAGAAGTTAGAAAGACTGCTGGTTTGTAAAGTCTCAGATCAGAGTCTTAGAGGGAAAAGCGTTTTGAGAATTCCCCATTACAGAATTTCTCAGTGTTATCCTATGCATGTGCTGAGTTCAGCCTCTGGGTTCATTCTCACTGCCAGAACCTTGGAGCCCATGTTCTGGTTTTTACATCTCATCCTATTATTTGTCAGCAAGTCTTTTCTGCAGAGAGCTAATGGGATAATGTTGGCAGTAAGTGGGCGCCTGGGACTACTGTGCTGTGGCCGCCTCCCAGATCTGCCTTTTGCTAGCTATGTGACCAAAGCAAGTTCTTTGACTGAACTGTCCATCTGCCACTACAAAATATATGGTGGCAATGGCATGGCCTTGTTGAGTTGAATAGCAGGTGCCATTAAATGACCAGAAATCTGGTCCAAGGTAAGTGCTACAAATGTTGTTGGTACCAGGCAAAGCCTTATGCTGTGGAGCCGCTGTATGATGGGTAGGAAGCTACTTGCTGCACCCCAGTCCCAGTCCCATTATCTGCTGCTCTCAGCACCATTTCTCTCAGCTGCCAGAAGCTGGCAAGGGCTATGACAGTTTCTGCATTTATAGATGAATAATCAGGCTTGGAGAAGTTAGGTGACCTACCTAGGAGAGCTTCACCTTTATAAGTAAAAGAGTCAAGCCTCCAGGCCAACCATTTTTCTCTTGGTGTCTAGACCTCAGATGTCCCAGTCAAGAGGAATTTGGTGAATAAGATCATCTAGCAGGCTGTGAGCCAGATAGGTCATTTCAACTGTATATTCTCTGTTGTAACGTGATCTTGGAACCCCCAAGAGTCCATTCAAACACATGCCTGAATTCACTCCAGGGGGCCCAGAGTACACACTTCAGACACACCCTTGGGTCGTGTTCTGGCAGCTGCTCTGGGGACCAAACAGTGAGAATCCTTGGCTAAAAATGCTGTTCAAACATTATGTCAAATGGGGGCTGGAGAGATGGATCAGTGCTTAATAGTACTTGATGTTGTTGAGGAGGACCCAGGTTTAGTTCTAAGGCTCCACGTCTGGTGGCTCACAATAGCCTGTAACTCTAGCTCCAGCTGACCGCCAAGCCTGCTCAGGGTGTGTGTATATATATGCAGGCACTCCCATACACCAAATAAAAGCAAATAACTGTTTCTTAGCCGTGTCAGCTAATCACCACACTGATTGTTTTTCTTAGCAAAATGTATCTCCCTATCTCTCATAAGTCTGTAAAAACATTTAAAGAAATTATGACTTCGGGTATCACTACAGTTTCTACTGGCCATTGCATGTGGGATTCATCCCTGAACCATTAGTGCTAAAGGAAAATGTGTGTGCAATGTGTTACATTTTCTTTTTTTTATTTTTTTTAAAAAAAGGTGAATAATAAAACTGCATGCTTAATGCAGGACTGCAGTCAACAGCAGTTTTTGTCTTTGTTAACCTACAAGCATCTTTCTGTTTGAAAAACTCTTAACTTGTTAAATTCATAAACTGTTCCAGTTAACCCTTTAGCAAATGAAGGAGATGTAAGAAGGATACTGGTACCCTAGGGCACAGGCTGGACACGCCACTGTGAGATAAAAAGGAAACGAAATGCAAAGAAAATGGAGCTTGGAGGAAGGAGTTAGGATCAGAGCCCGCAACAGCAGAGATTTGTTCCAAATTCATTGTGCGTATGCATGTGAAACATTTCTTGTGGGTTGTGCTCATGCTCACCGGTCCTTAGGGAGGTTGATTGTGTCACCAGATATCCAGTCACTACCTACTGCTGGGTATTGTGAGCACAGAGGATTCAGTCCCAGGTCCCCCACCCCACCCCTGAGGTCCCACAAGCCCCCTCTGCTCTACATTTATGCATACACGTGTGATCTCTATAAGTAGCCCCTTCCCGATTTACCAGATGCCTCTGTCCCTGCACCCTCAGTGCACCCCATAGGTGCCATCCACGCGCTCTGGGGGTCTGGCACATGCACAGCTCAGGCTGCCCGCCCTGAGGTACAGGCTCAGAACTGCTCAGAAGCTCAGACTGTCGATTTGATGCCTTGTTGCTGCTGTGTTGCTCTCTTGTGCCTTGTTTTTGCAGTGACACTGAGTGGCCTCCTGTGTTGTCTCTTTCAGCCAGTAATGTTAAAGTAGAGACTCAGAGTGATGAAGAGAATGGGCGTGCCTGTGAAATGAATGGGGAAGAATGTGCAGAGGACTTACGAATGCTTGATGCCTCAGGAGAGAAAATGAATGGCTCCCACAGGGACCAAGGCAGCTCGGCTTTGTCAGGAGTCGGAGGCATTCGACTCCCTAACGGAAAACTAAAGTGTGATATCTGTGGGATCATTTGCATCGGGCCCAATGTGCTCATGGTTCACAAAAGAAGTCATACTGGTAAGGCCTGGCGTAGTTTTTCCTTTAGTGTCTCAGGAGGTCCTGTGGGTGCTGAAGGAGCAAAATGTGCTGTCAAGGGGATACAACTGAGTAGTAGGGCACCTGCCTAGCACATGCATGTCCCTAAGTTCAAAGTGCAAAAGGAGGGAGGGAAGGGGTCTTGAAGCATGTTTATAACTGACCAGCAGGGCGGTGGCTGCACATAATTGACTCCCAAGTTGTATTGAGGCACAACTTTCTTATTCTGGGGCAGTGTTTGAAAGGTCCTCTCAGCATGGACCTATCAACCCTATAAACAAAAAAGGAAGGTTAACAGTATATGTGTGCCATATTCTGAGGATCTGATATTATACTCACTTAAAAAAAAAAAAAAACACCTCAGCCACAGTGTTGACTCTCATGTGCAAAGCATCCATCCTTCACAAGACAACAACAAAAGCTTAGAGACACACCACAGCTGACCTCACAAGTTTCCCACTGAGAAACTAGAAATACTTGTTTAACATGTCGACACTCAGGGGCTCTCTGTTTAGAGGCATTCGTGGGTGGTGGCCAAGTAGCAAAACTTTTTTTTCAGAAAGGGTGCAGATCAGCATGAGGTGGTTCACCCTGCAGGCTGGATCTCTGGGTCAGCTGGCCATTTGCCATGAGTTTTCGTCCCAGAGCAGTAAGGAGCTTTCTGGCAAACTCCTGTTGCAGGGACAGATTTCAGGAGGCTTTGGGAGAATGAGAGAATGCAATAGTCTGTTCCAAAGTGAATAAATGTAGAGTATCCGAGGTCCAAGAGCTGCGCCTACCCCTGCCGTTGGCAATGTGGGAAGTCTGCCCAGCTTCAGTTGGCCACACCACACCTGTTCCACCTCCCTCCTGTAAACAATCATGTTTATGAATACTCAGCTACTGTTTACCATAACTGTCGCTCTACCATCACTAAAGGCACTATAGGGTTCCTATAAAACATGAATGGCATTTGGTGCATTGGTTTGCATGGCATAAGGTTTCTTTAGAACTAAAGAGATACATTACTCCTTCTTCCAGGAAGTTTTTTGAAGAGTAGGTATAACTTTGTGGATTCACCAACTCTCATAGCCACAGAAACCTATGCGTGTAGAACTTAGACACCCTGAGCCATCACTACCTACACACTGGCTTCTTTGGGGCCTGGAAACGCTGGCATCTGCTACTGCAGTATCCAGGAGGGAGAAGAAAGCCAAACAAAGACGAATGGTAGTGGGTTTCATGACACATTTCAGAAAGGTGAGGAAGATGGCTCGAAAATGAAGGCCTTGTCTGTTTCTTACATGGGTTATCCAAAAGGAAGCAAGAGCTAGAACAGGCATGGAGCAGAAATGCTGTCATCAAGAAATGTAGGTATTTCCAAGGTTGTGACTTTATATATGAACCAAAACAGTTTTTAAATGATTTATTCCACATATAATATATATGAAAATGATATACAAGATGAATGTTTAATAGATGTTCATCTTCACCCAAAGTTTAACTTTAAAATTAGACAAACTTGGCTTTTCTGAAGGGACACTTTAGTCCTTAAATTACCCATTGAAACAGACCTGGCACAGCCAGCCCTAAGAAAACCAAATGTGAGGGTAAGAAACCTTAATCCTGCCTTCTGTGATGAGGCAGAAATTAACATGAAGGTGAACTACTGTGACAGACACTCAGCCGGGAGTAATGTGTTCCTGATGAAGAGCCAGCCTCAAGTGAAGCACTTTCCTGTAATCTATCTAAGGCCTGACTGTACAATGAAAACTTTCTCGGATAGATTTTTTTTTAAATAAATGAATCAAATTTTGGTATACCAAGTTACCAAAATATGACTGCCTGCCTTGATTTTAAAAGAGAGAAAGAAAGGAAAAAAAGAGAGAAAGGAAGAAAGAATTACATGATTACATGTAATGAATAAACCTGCCAGGCACGAATCTGAGAGGGTACCTGACTTTGCCTACATACTTTCCCCAACCAATAGTCATTATTACACCTACCCCAATATGCTAAGCTCTTCAATAATGGAATAGATAACTTCCAGAAAGGGGAGCAACCCATCCACTGTATCAATCCTGCCTCATTCCTCACTTTAGAAACACAAAGAGACCATCACACAACATACACACCACACACACACACAGTTTGCTCATGGCTGAGTCCACAGTGTATTTTCATATTTGTAAATATACACGGCCTCAGCTAGAAATAAAAATTGCATTTAACCAACTAGGTTTGAATAACGAGACATGACAGGCAGGTTTTATTTTCCAAGTCAAGGTGCAATGTGTCAGCAACGGTTTGGTCTCTGCATTACGGCAGGTGGTTAGAACGCCTCCCCAGTGTGAAAGGAGCCGTGACTCACTGGGAATCCTGAGAAAATGCAGGTTCTAATTCAGACCCTGGGAGAATCGGGAGAGCAGGCATTCCTAACAAGCACCCAAGAACACTAGGCCTGGAATCTGGAACATGATCAGCCCCTGGGGACATGCTGTTGAGGAACAGACAATAAGCAGAGCCGTCCATGTGTCCTCTCAGAAGCTTATGTGGGATGTCATGCCCCAGTGGACAAGCTAGAATGTGCACCAGAACTTCTTCCCCACTCCCCACAACTCAGCCAAGGAGGCTCAGGGCTTCCCAGCCCCTTCCCTAGTAAACAGAGACCTCAGAGGCACAGCCCCAGCTTCTGCTTGTCTCATGGGGTGAAGTTCCACTGCGGCCATTTTCAAAATGGTTTGTGGGCACCAGTGTGTTACTTCCCCTTGGGTGCCCAGTTGGTTCCATGTTTGATTCAAGTGTCACAACCTCAATGTCCCCACCAGCATCTTAGGATGAGTATGAGAATCATCCTGGGGTGGTAGGAAAGTGGGAGGAAGTGCAGTGGGTCCCCACCCATAACATTATTGTTCTGAATAGTAAAGACCAGAAAATGGCCTGAGCAGAACAAAAAGGCTGGCTCACTATGGTCCCCAGTCTAGTGGGTGCTGTCACAGGCAAGGTAGCTACACATCTATTCTTATATGTCATACTTTTTTTCTAATCTGTCTTCTGCAGAGAGGCCCTCAGAGGTTCTGCCAGTTCAGAAAAAAAAAAAAGATTTATTACCAAATCAATAGTCTCAGACATTATAACAGAATACCTCTTCATGATAAGTGTTGCAGTGCCTGCGATATAAATTAAATTTAAATTTTGCAATATCTAATGCCTCATCCCAACTGAGAGAAACTTGAGCTTAGCAACAGGATCAAGTTGTTGTCCTTCAGGGAACAGGTCCTGGCCACTGCAATAGAGAGGGACTCAAGCTGTGTCTGATGATCCAGCTCTTTGGACACACACACACACACACACCTCTTATGTGCAACACCTCTACTGAGTGGATCACTGTGTGGTCCCTTTCAGAAATGTGGTCCTCAAGACTCCACACCTTGGGCTGTACATTCACACCCACACAAGCATTTGGAAATCAGTAGACTTGCAGCAAGCCTGCCCACCTTGCTTTGTGGCGGGGATTAAGACACCAGGCAAGCAGTCCCCACGAAGGTACACTGACTCAACGGAGAAGGAAGGTCTCAGTCCCCCAGAAATGTCACCTTCCCATCCTGTAGAAGGGCAGTGTGCTTTTAGTCATCCATCTTCTCTGCCCAGTAAACAGAATACTACATCTACCTTATGTTTTTCCCAACACCAAATCAGACCAGGGGACAAGCACATGGACACCTCCCCAGCTCAGGAAGGGGTCTTTCAGCTGCTGGGCATGTGACTTTGCCCACTTGGATCACCAGGGGTGATCCTGATTATTTCTTGTTACATGGGCTTTCCCACGGAGCCTGAGAGCCCAATCGTCTCTGAATAAAAGCTGTAATACTGGGCATGTTCCAGTTCCCAGCCAGGTCTTCCTTCATACATTGGCCACTTGTTTCTTCTCCATTCATCCGATTGGAGTCGAACACTCTGTGAACACAGTACCAGCTGAGTGTGCACAGACTCGGTGAGGGTTAGTGACCTACTTTGGTTATTACTCCTTGACTTTAAACGGTGTCTTCACGTTCAGCTGGGTCTGATCCAGACAGGAATTTTGGGAAATGCTGAGTGCATACTGGTTAGTATCAAGACCCCCTCCCCCGCCCCGGCTGGCCTACGGTTCATTAAATATCATCATAAACTAGTTTTAACTTTCGTGTCTGCACTGCCCACTCAAAAAGACTTAAGAGATAACTGGAAAATTCAGGTGCCAGCATAGACATTAACGTTTGCCCTGGCGTAGGTTTTAGTGGCACTGCCCCACTCTGAGTAGATGCTCTTCGTCAGCATCTACTGAACAGTCTCTTCTTCCCCATCATCACCCAGTTGGGAAAATGTTAATTGGGTATTTCTAACACATTGTTTATTCTTAAGAGAAGTGTGTCTCAGGACATGGATTTTCATATGTAATGGTCTTTTACACAGAGCATCTGTCTGTTCTTCAGAAGCAGCCTTTAGAAAGAACATGATGAGCGCATCACCCTGAGAGTTAAAGACTGAGTTATGTTGACACCTGTGTCTGCCCAACAGGACAGTCGTACACCCCTCATTCACAAAGAACTCCTCCACCTCCTTCAGACCCAGGGTGTAAGCTACAACTCTTGGCCATGCCTTGCAGGGCCCTGGGCTACCTCAGTCACAAACTGAGTAGCCTCCCTGGAAACTCCTCCAATGGCAGCCAAGTCTGTACCTGGAATACAACTTGTCCAACGTGGACATGAAAGTAAATTTGAAGAATTTCCAAGTTGTGTAGAAAGGAAAAGGCAGGAGGTCTCAAGGGAGCTCACTGTGCTGCCAAGCACAAGAGGCTGGGGATTCCCACTGGAGGACAGGCCGTGGCTACCCTGTTTCTTAACTTCTCATTTTATTCAATCTTTCTCCAATCTCTCCCTCTCACCCTCACACTTTCTCTGTCTGTCTCTCTCCTGATTTGCCTGCTTAGGGACAGACAGGTAATGGAGAAGAAATTGAAAGGGAAAATACAGGGAAAATGTAAATGAAAAGAAGTTATTATAACTGTTATAATGAAGTGCCTTTCATTTAAATATAAGAATGTAACGCTGAAATGAACTTGTGATCCTGAAATGCATTTTTAATGAGTTTCCTTTTTATTTTGCTGCTTCAGTGGCATATTTTAAAGACCCTTTGAAAAAAGTCACATTAAAAACCCCACCAAATGCCACAACACGCAAAATTGGATATTGGTTTATTCCAAAACTGCTGATCAGGAAGAGTGACTCTTCATCACAAAATGTTGCAGTCACTTTATTTAAATGAGTTTGAATTTGCATTGTGATGTGCCATTCTGATTTAGGGGAAAAAAATTAGATTTTCAGATCAAATTGACCCAGCCAGTGAAGCGTTAAGCAGCTGGCAGGTTTAGTCTGAAAGCCTCGTGTTCTATCAAACCTGCAGCCGGTGGAAGTCACCAAGCCCATGGGAAACAACTTTCTTGCGGCCGTCCTCCTGAGCGGCTCTCGCTCAGCTCTCACCAGGCTACCCTCTTCCCTTCTTGCCCAGGTGAACGGCCCTTCCAGTGCAACCAGTGTGGGGCCTCCTTTACCCAGAAAGGCAACCTGCTGCGTCACATCAAGCTACACTCGGGCGAGAAGCCCTTCAAGTGCCATCTCTGCAACTATGCCTGCCGCCGGAGGGATGCCCTCACTGGCCACCTGAGGACGCACTCTGGTAGGTCCCCTGGGCATGGCAGGGATGCCAGACCCTGGCCATCTCAGTGTAGGGGCCCCAGACCATGTGCTCCATGTTCCCTCTCTACCCAGTCCACAGCCCTCTGGGCACGTTGGCCTCCTACAAGGTGACCAGTTTTTCCTACTGAACCAGAGGAAATGGGTGGGGGTGCACACATAAGGAAACCTCACCTCCTTGGTGTGTTTTTGAAGAGCTCTCTCTCTCCCACCACATCAGGTAAGTGGAGTTTTCTCTGAAGTGTACCGTTCATGCCCTTAACTTTCCAGCCACATCTCTGTACATCCATTCTTATGCCACACGTGCCACTGGCTTGTGTGGAATACATTGAATAGTGCTAATAGATATAATTTTCCTTGCAGAGAGGACACAGGTGGGTTGATCAGACTATAACCCTGCCATCCCAGAACACACCACCCTAGCCAGAGAGTAACTCCCAGGTCAGAAACCAGCAGAGGCTTTGATAGGACTGGCCAGTCTGGAGCTGTCAGCAAACTGCACACAGCAAAACGTCCCTGTAAGGATGTCCTAGATACTCTGGAGTCTCAGAGCACAATCTACATAAATGCTGGACAATGTTCCCAACCTGTCACACAGATTTGTCATTCACTAGATCTTATATTCTGCCTTCTGGGTGGCTTCTTATCCAGTAGTCCCACAAGCCTCCAGGTCTAAGAGAGAGGGATTTTGTCCAGCAATGGCGTGTTATGTGTGCTTGCAATATAGTCAATATGATGTAATGTGCACAGTTTCCTTCCAGTCTGCCCTGTCGTCTGGTGTCATGTGCTACCCTGGCTTTGGGAGCACTAGGTTGATGGGCCTTGTCCCTGCCCTCCAAGAGTGCCCTGTCATAGCCAGCCATCACTATGTCGTTGCTCAGCGGCAGGAGTGAGGTCCTTGGCCCATCTCCTTCCCACTGCTAACCTCTTCCCAAACAGGACAGATGCATCTCTGCGCCCCACATTTCCTGAGCATCCTATGAGTGTGTAGCATGGTAGAGTGCTGAGGGTCCATAGGAGCAAAAAGAAAAGACAGTCTGTCCTGATTGGAGGATTGGGAGCGATTCCCACAGTAGGAGGGTAGGCAGTGTGTTCAGCCCAAAGCGAGTTTGCTTTAGGGCAACTCTAAACAAAGCAGTGTGGGAGGATACTACAGTGCACATCTTACCAGGTGTTGTCCAGAGCTGCTTTTTTCTGGTTAGTGGTCGCCTCCACATGGGCATCTGTAGAGAAGGAAAGGTGCTAAGGCTAAGTCATCTCCCCTGTAGTCCACTCTCCTGCCTGACTGACAGGGAACATGCAGGAAACTCCCAAAAGCTTATAGCAGAAAGTTGTGATTTGGGCAAGTTTCTTGGCACTGCCCAGAAAGGTGCTGCCCTCCACTGAGGAACTGCTCCCTCTGGCAGACGTGGCAGAGAACAAGCACCTCCCTTTCCTAGCTGGGATGCCAGCTCAGACCTGGGAGGGGTATGCTGCAAGGAATGAGATGAACTGAAGGCCTCCTGACATGGCGGTGACACTGTCTATATGTATTTAGCAAAGAACACGTGTGCTCCACAAAGTGAAGGTGGTGCTGGGGATGAGGTGGCATACAGACCTGTGTAAGCAGCAGGTGTGAGAATGGTGCAGTCATGCTGGCGGGGAACCTAGGAGAAAGCAGCTGCACATCTGTCATTTATGGGAAGTCACATAGACACAATTGACAGGCATCATGCAGTCAGAGTGGCATCAAGCAAGCTTCCCAAGGCAGGGGAAAAGTCAAAGACCCACCTTTAGGCTGATCCCCGCCACAGCATTATCACCCTTTAATTGCTGGTTTATGATATAAGTCTTTCCTGCATATCCATCCTTAAGCTGTAGATGACAGAATAACATCTTGTGAAATTGGTGCAGGGTTTTGTGTTTTGCCTACATGCTTCCTTGTTGCATTTAAGGCTTGATGGTATCCTTCTCTCAGTGGGGCTAATGACTTGAGTAGTAATATAAAACAGGTGGTGGACTCCTGACAGATTATTTCTGTCAGCGTCACCAACCGGCTGTTAGACGTCCATTATAGACCTGGGTGTAGGTCACTTTATTGTCTGAAAATGCCCTTGACACACAGAGCTCTGGAAGAAAAGAAACACTATTTGCTTCTTGAAAGTGATTTTGCTAGAATGACAAGACTTCAGCCTTTGTCTGCAAACTTCAGGGTAGCGCATTTTCTTCCTGTGTGGAGAGCCATGCCCACATTACATTAAAAGCTAAAATCAACCACACAGCTTTCCTTAGCATCTGGTGGTGGTCTGAGGTTCTAGACTCCAGTGTGATAATGGAATTTGTGCTGATATCCAGCTTGATCCTCCTCTGGAAACTACAAACTTTGTTAGAGACAGTTTGTCTCTTACTTTCTAACATTGAAGTAAATCATACCCTGGGGAAAAGCAGGCACCAATCATAACATTTATACAGGCAGACAATTTCAATTCACTATATCACAAAAGTTACAAGTTTTTTGGGAAAGGACATGAGTATTATTTTCTATGAAAACAGAATATAAATACACAACTTTAAACAACATTCATTCCATATTTCATCGTTATTTCCTAATGTTGGGGGTGCATCACTGTCTCTAGACAAAAAATTCCATAAGAACTAGAGAGATGTTTCAACAGTTAAGAGCACTGGCTGCTCTTTCAGAGGACCCACGTTTGCTTTCCAGCACCCACCCACATAGCAGTTCACAATCATATGTAACTCCAGTTCCAAGGGATCCAACTCCCTGTCATATCCTTTGCAGGCAGGCACCAGGCAAGCAAGTGGTGCACAGGCATACATGCAGGCAAAACACTCATACTCATAAAATTAAATTAAATTAAAATCTATTTGGGGGGTCTGGAGAGATGGCTCACTGGATAAGAGCATTGTCTACTCTTCCAGAGGTCCTGAGTTCAATTCCCAGCAACCACATGGTGGCTCACAACCATCTATACTGAAATCTGATGCCCTCTTCTGGCATGCAGGTGTACATGCAGATAGAGCATTCATACATTAAACTGATAGATAGATAGATAGATAGATAGATAGATAGATAGATAGATAGATAGAATCTTCAAAAACTATTTTAATGTATTTTGAATTTTATAGATGAAGCTTTGGTTTCCATGACAACTTCAAAGCATCTGCTCACTTAGAAAAGAGACTTCAGTAACATTGCTTTAAACCAGTTATCAAGCATTCCAATATGGATGGCTTTATATCATACTTAGAAATTTATTAAATCCAACACAGAATGAAGAATATAATGTTAGTATTGAGGTGAAAAATCTATATTTCTCATAAAGTAATTGGGGAATGTTTTCTCTAAAAATGATCTTTACTGAAGTCTTTAAAAACAGGCATCACATGAACCCTTTGCTAGTCTTCTCCTAAAATACCACTCCAAAAAAAAAAAAAAACCGGGAAGGGCTAAGCTCATATAGAAGAACACTGCCCCACATAGAAGCCATTAGCCTTATGTGGCACTTAAGTTTTAGTAAGTTAAAATTAAACAAAATTAGAATGTTAGTCCTCTGTGGCACTAGCCAAACTTGGAATGTCCAGTGGTCCCATGTGGCTTGTGGCTACCATATTGAACAACAGTGAATGCCACGCAGAACAGACATGCGAAGGCCACTTAGAGCATCATAGCAAGTTCTAACGGACAAAGCTGATCTGGAACTTTCATCATCCTTTGTAGCTCAGTTGTACCCCTCTCCCTTGGCCCCTCCTAGTCCCACCCTCCCTCTTCTCCTCCCATGCCTTTCCCCAAGTCCACTGATAGGGGAGGTCCTCCTCCCCTTCCCTCTGATCCTAGCCTATTAGGTCTCACCAGAACTGGCTGCATTGTCTTCCTCTGTGGCCTGATAAGACTGCCGCACACCCCTCAGGGAGAGGTGATCAAAGAGCCAGCCACTAGGTTCATGCCAGAGACAGCTCCTGTTCCCCTTACTAGGGAACACACTTGGAGATTGAGCTGCCACACTGAGGGCCTCTGAAAGACTCTACCCAGTGGGGTATTGAAGCAGATGTTGAGAATCATAGCCAAACTTTGGGCAGAGTGCAGGGAATCTTATGAAAGAAGGGAGAGATGAAAGACCTGGAGGGGACAGGAGCTCCACAAGGAGAGCAACAGAACCAAAAAACTGGGCACAGGTGTCTTTTCTAAGACTGATACTCCAACCAAGTACCATGCATGGAGATAACCTAGAACCCCTGTACATATTGTGTATTTTTAAGCAAGGTAATATGTCTTACAAATGTAAAATACAATTTTATTACAGAAAGACACAATTTATAAATATTCATTTCATAAAGTCTTTTCTGGCCATGGTTTCTTAGAGTTGCCTCATCTGGCCTCCTGAATTTTCACCTTATACTTTAAATGCCATCCCAGTGAGGGGTCAGCCTGGCGGGAGGCCCTGTGATGGTTTACTTTTTCCCCTTAAAAGACACTTCAGTGATTTAGAAAAGGGGTTGGTAGCCAGTGTGATAGGTTAAGATGAAAAAAGGGCCATGAGTTCTTGGTACAATCAGTGAGTCACCTGGGCATTAACATTTTTAAAATTCACTAATTTGGACTGAGGCCTTAATAGCCATCGCTCTCAAGAGAGTACATTTTTCATCTTTTTGGTTGTTGTTGTCATCAATGTCGTGCACGCACTCCCATTACCCAGAAGGCCAATATTTAATTGGAGTCTTAAACTCAATTGTGTTTTCTGCAGTTGGTAAGCCTCACAAATGTGGATATTGTGGCCGAAGCTATAAGCAGCGAAGCTCTTTAGAGGAACATAAAGAGCGATGCCACAACTACTTGGAAAGCATGGGCCTTCCGGGCACGATGTACCCAGGTAAGCAGCGAGGCTCCCTGCTGAGCTGGACCCTTTCCCCCTCCCAGCGCCTGGGTCAGGAGGGGGCTCTGTGGCATGTTCAGCCATGCTGCCCAGGAGGAACTTTTTGACTAATAGGGCTGCAGCTAGCCTAGGGACAACTCATTGGGCTTCTCTACTTTCTGAGTCCTCAACCGGCTAGACAGAGCCTGTCTTAAGACCTCCCCCTTAACAGCAGTGAACCTTTTGAGATTCTGGGTTGTGGGGTATTTTTGTTGTTGTTGTGGGGCTTATTTTGGGAGGGGGGAGTGATTTTTGAAAACAAGAGGAATTGGTTGACACTATAGCTAAGTGATAGAGAGCTTGCCTGGTGTGCAAAAGGCCCTGGGTTTGATCCCCAGTACCCACAAGGAGAAAAACAAAACAAAACCCAGCTAGAATACTATAGTGATTGCTTTGTGCTTAAAAGTCTGAATAACATGTGAGTCTTTTTTTTTAACTAATTACTCACGAAGGTCTTCAAAGAAGAACTGTTGGGCTGGGACAAAACATTGGTTTAGACTAAGTTTTGAGAACCCATACCTGGGAGAATGAGGGCTGAACTTGTTGGAAGTCCTGGCAGTCATCAGTACTGAGGCTGTGGGAAGGGTGCTGGATGTGTACTGAGTACTGCCTTGTGGTGAGAATCAGTTTCACTCTAAATTCTTAATTGGTTCTCCCTGGTGGTCAGATGATTCAGAACCCTGCAGTGATGACTTCACGCTCCAGTTCTTTCTCAAGAAGTGAGAAATTACTCTTGCAAGAAACAGCAATCTGACCTTGGCATGACCAAAGAGACAGGAACTGGCATTTAATTACTTTGGGGCTCTTCCTGTCTCTGCCTCATGTCACATTAAGATACACAAGATGACCATAGGCATCCTCTCCCCCAACAAGTGTCAGTCACCTTTCCATCCTGAGACAACCAGCTATAATAGGAAGGCAATTGTTACTAGATCTTTGGAGGTCTCAGCCCATGGTTGGTTGGCTACATTGTATTGTTTGGACATGCCATGCTGGGAGTGTGGGTACCCTCCAGTGTCAGGGGGATCCTCACAGGCAAGGGAGAAAGAGAAAGAAAAGGCTAGGAACCCATGTTCCTCTTTGAGAGCGTATCCCAGTGACTTAAGGACTTCCCCCAAGACTCCACCCCTCAAGGTTTCCAGCATCTTTTACTTGGATTGCCCTAGAGCAATGTGTGGCCCTATAGGGGCCACTCCAATTGCCAACTATAGCTGCCAAGGCCATGTTTATCTCACCCCTCCAACACCGACCTTGTAAACATAGAGTGAGTGCTGGGTTAAGGAAGTTGACAATGACAGGCTCCAGAAATGAACTTTAGTATAAGTGCTGCCAGTAAACGTTACAGTCTTGTTTATCTCCCTCTCCTGATCCACCATGTCCCTGGATCACTATTTAGGTTGGGTGCATTAGGTAAAAACTGCCTAGCTCAAGAGATTTAAGTTTTTCTGAACATTATTTTCTTTAGTAAAAAGGTTGAGGTCACCTGTTATACTTTGCTGATATCTTCATAGGATAACGAACTTTCTCCTGAGCCTCACGTGTACAAAGTGCAAAGAAAAAGTACTGGCTCGGAGGTGTGGTATGGCGTCACCTAAGAGATGGGGTGCCTGGGCCAGCGACTGAGCCTAGTTCACAGAGAAGAAAAGACACGACATGTCAATGAGCATATTAGCTTGATAGATCACATGTATGAATAACTTCTAGAATCATATTTTATGACTTTCTGTATTCCTCCTATTAATCAGAGTGTGAGCTGAATGTTGAGCTATTGAACCAAATGCACTCATAGTTCACTGTTAAAAGAACACACCAGCAGTAGTATTCAACGAGAAATGTGGGTTTTAAAGCGAAGATATAGAATACATAAGGATCCTGTAGCATGCAGGGTACAGAATAAGGGGCAGAAAGCCACCAGGTCATCCTGGGCAAAGAGGAAATGTAGAGTATGATACAGGGAAAGGAGCTATTTGAAAAACATAGAGATGAGCCAGCAGAGAACCAGATAAACCCATGCTAAATCAACATGACCCATCTGAGAAGAAAACACACACAAGACAGAAACAGTGTTGGAAGCTGATCACTTTACATTTTGAGCATTTGGGGAATGAAGGAATTACATATTTCAGAAATTCCTGCCATGCAAACTAGAAGTCAGGATGAATGAGACTATGCAGGAGACAAACTTGTATCTTCACTTAAGATCAGGGAGCATTGGTATAGAAAAGGAGATAGGTTTGGGCTGCATTTCCTTTAACAACTGCTAGGCTTCCTACCCCGAGCAACTGCTGTGTGATTAGGCATTTGCTGTGCGGTCAGGGACTGTTTCCTATCCAGTTGTGACTTCAGACCCTTTGTTCATGGACCTAATGATATTTGGTTCTCATAGTTGTTGTTAGAGTTGGTTAAGTTAACCCGGAGAAAGGATCCTCGAGTGTAACACAGTTAATTTACTGTGCTCCAGCCGTGGCTGGTGGGCAAGCAGCTTGTTCTTTTTTTCTGAGGGATAATGTGGGTTGGACAGGTAGAGGATGGGGTGCTAGCAATTAGCTAATTATTGGCATTGCTACAACTGGTTCTGCCAAGGGGCTGAAGCATGAGAAATAGGCTCTTGTTGGCACTTTATAAACGTGAGGTTGCCACTAGATACAGCAGTATCTTGGAGTGCGAGCTCTTCTAAACGAGCCTCTCTAACTATCTCTGACTTTAGTCGTTAAGGAAGAGACTAACCACAGTGAGATGACAGAAGACCTGTGCAAGATAGGAGCGGAGAGGTCCCTCGTCCTGGACAGACTGGCAAGCAACGTCGCCAAACGTAAGAGCTCTATGCCTCAGAAATTTCTTGGTAAGAGTTAAATGTTTGCTCTCTCTTAACATACAACTATGTGGGTGTTCTAGACTCAAATGAAAATTATTTGAAAGCAGAGGAAAAGAAAAAAATCTCACTTTTTTAAAGTAGTAAGCTTAGTGTTTCTTTAATATAGCTCTTTTTAATTACAGCTTTTTTTCTAATAATTTTCTTCAAACTGATTAAAAAAAAAAAAAAACTTTTGCCAGGCATTAGGTAGGACTTCATAGCATCTGGAGCCCTTGGCATGATGTTTCTGTGGCCACTCTGACAACAATTATATCAATCCTTTCTGAGCTCCAATTTACATTTTCCTCCTGGAAAGTCATATCAAACTCTCCTCAAAGGGTAGTGAAGGCTAAAAGGAACCAAACAGAGACTAGACCCTCTGACAATCCTGTGAAGGGCTGATGCAACTCGAATTGCTATTTTGACCATTGACTCCTCACCTGTCCTTAATACCATGAGCAATAAGTGTAGGGTGAGCCCTTTGCTCCTTGAGCCACTGTTGCCTCCTATAGAAGATCGTCAAGTGCCTCATGCCAGCCAACTAGGGCAGACACTGGAAGGACAAGAAGGAAGTTGAGGCAGATGCCTAAATGAAAACCACTCACCTCAGAGACAGGCCTGAGGCCAGAGCAGAAACACTCATTAACCCTATGACCTTGAGGAGATGACTCCACCTTTCCAAGCCTGGGTTCCATTCTTTATGTGTCTCGTAGGGCAACTGAGAGGATAAAATTCCCCCACAGATGTGAACATCTTTAGAAGCCCTTAGTTTGAAGGCCAGCTACTGTCATTGTTAAGAACGAAAATTGTATGTCTAGGAAAGAAGAAGTAAAGTGTTCATGAAGCTGAGATGGACTTGGAGAAAGTGGCAGGATTTCAGTTCTGTGCCATACACACATTGGAGGAGTCACAGGGTCTAGGCAGGTGAGGATAAGTGATTATGCTGGTGGTTGGGTCTGGAACAGGACCAGTAGGACATGATGAAGGGACAGGTACATTCCCAGCTTTCCCCAGCTTTTCACTGGAAAGCAGTGCATAAAGTTGTCCCAGGAAACTCTGACTGTAACATCAATGGCCTCTGAATGCCAAACTGAGGAATGTAGTCTCATTCAGAATCACAGAAAAATCAGAGGTGTATTGTCAGTGGGAGCAGCAGCATAGAACATAGAGACAACATGGGTCAGAAATAACTGAAATTGGTGATGGCAGGAGTGTGGATAATAATCAAAAAGAGAATGGTTTAGTAAAGAAGGAATGAAAGTCAGGGTAGGGTTGCTGAAGGAACAGGTGTCCTTGATTAGTGTGCCATTTGCAGAAAAGATGAAGCCAAGTCTGGAAAAATAAGAGTCCAGGGTTTGATGTAATTATTTTCAAGAGTGCCACCCTGGTATGGGTAGTCCATGGAAAGCACACCAGAGAGAACATAGAACTAAAAAATTGATGCCACACATGCATCTTCACATGAGGGCACCTATATCAAGGCAGAAAGACAGAGGTCAGGTTCTTAGGCAACAGCCTTCCTCTTACAAATATAAATTAAGCTCCAAATTTATCTATTGATCAAATAGAAGTTTCTCACAGATTGATGGCTGGGAGGGAGAGGAAAGGAAGACAGGAAAAAAAAAAAACAGAAACCATTTACTGGAAATATTTTTCTTGGGCTTGTCTGGGCACATGTGAGCCTTTGAACCAAAAGAATAGATAGTTCATTTTCTTATCAGAGAAGAAGGGGATCTTGGGCAAGGAGTTGGCTGTTGAGTGTCTGAGGTTTTAGGCAGTAGCAGGTGCAAGGCCCCTATCTTCTTCCTGAAGAGTTCACAGAGGACAGGAATCATGGAGAGATCATGGCGATCAGGGAAATTGGCAGTGATGAAGCACCAAGTGTGTTCAAGGGTGGCGAACAGTTACTGATCTCAAGAGGCAGAGTGTGACTTCCTCTTTTTTATTAGGAACCTAAAGAACAGCACATGCTTTAGTAAAGACCGTCTTTAAGTGTCCTTAAGCTTCAAGAGATTTTGAGCCAAATGGGGCATCTGAAATTTTACCATGGCTATCCTGGGTGAATGGGAATTGTCTTAATTCACACGCTTCTGTGTGAAAGGGAAGCAGCAAAACTGGTAAAGCAAAGCTAAGATGAGAGAGCACTCTCCAGGGGAGAGGTTAAACCAAGGAGGAAGTGGCATTGTGGGAACAGAAGGACCAGGAGGGCGGAAGTGCAGTGGGCAAGGAAGGGCTCCCAGCAGCTGTGCTCTGTTGGTGTTCCTCCAGAGTTGATTGACAGTTCATCTCCTAACCAGTGCCTCTTCCTGCTCTTACGTCTGCTTTCCTCTCACTGCTATGTGATGACATACCTGTCCACCCTTCCTACTGTGTCAGGTTTTCTCTAAAATGAAAAGAAGTGGACCTCACATATAGGATAATGTGTTATTGTGATACTAAGATGATAGACAGCTAATAAGAATTTTAACAGAAATGTTTGATTTTTTTCAGGTAACCAAATCCAACATCCAGAAATTAACAGTATTAAATTAGAACCACATCATTGTAAAAATCTTCCTGACATAGATATTTCAGTGGACAGGATTAATAATAGGCAGATTACAATAGAGAGATGTCCAGTAAATGCCTTTTAAGTTCCTAAAGACACAGCTTTGGAAAGATTCCAACTGCTTTTCCTGGGATGGGTGTATTGGTTTGCTGTGCTTCCCCTCCTCCCGTGGAATGCTGGAAGATAAGAGCCCAGTGACCATGGCATATTAGTCATACCTTAAGCTGTAAGAGGTGTCTGGTCCTCTAATACAGATTCACTCCCAGAGGAGATTCTACTTCTTGAAAGAATTACTCTTGTAAAAAAAAAAAAAAAACCAACATTTATTGTAAAACCCATTAAGAGCTATGAATCACTTTTATTGCTTTTTTATTTACATTATACACATCAAGAGTATTTGCATTCTATTCAGGAGTCATTATTCTTACATAATTTAGATAGTCATCACTATATATTTTAACAGGTTGAGAAATCATACTTGGGCCTCTTAATACCATTTCTGTTTGTTTTGATTAATCCCTTCATTGAGTAGGCTTTACATGCAAACACCCTTTCATAGACATTCCACCTCCATCATAGCTTCCAGTTGGAGGATGTCCATCTTTGTACCTGAGGAGTATCCGCTGGACTGTGTGGCCCTGAGCCACTCTTGAGCCACTCTTCCTTCTTTGATACTAAAAGATTTTGCCCTGTTGCCCAATCGCATTGCTTGTTGGATGTTGCTGGGTGATAAGTCCAGCCTAATTTTCTTCTCTTTAATTATTTTACTTTTCTTCGTAAATGCATAATGTTCTTTCCTTGAACCCAAAAGTCAAACACCCTCAGTAAGAAGCACATTAGTATGTTACAGTCTGGATGAAACGTTGCCTTGTAAACTGGGAGGTTCCTTCCTCTTTCTTCCTCTTCTTTTGAAAACATTCCTTTACATATGTATCTTTTGTTCTATCTATTGTCATCTCTATTCAAAAGGGCCAATTTTCCAATTTCCATGGATAAATTGTCTCCCATGTCTGTTAGCATTTTGCTATTTTTATTTCTTTGTCTTTTTAAGTTTATTCACTGTTATATTTTCCCTGCTTTGTAATTCAGTTCCTAGTAATTTTTATTTTAATGTTCTCTATTTCAAACTCATGTATTGAGTGTGTATTGGGTTGGATTTCATTTTCTTTCCTGTGATCCAAACTCTCCCTCTGTTCTGTTGAGTTTTGTTTTTGTTTTAGTATTGTCTTTGAATATTTTCAAATTTTGACTGCTTGCATATTCCAAAAAATTCAAATAACTAAAAATTTTTAAAAAATTTACTCCAAGTCATGAAGTAATTATGCTGCATTTCCCCTCTTCCTTTTCCCCTAGGATGGACTTACTGGTTTGTCTTACTTCCTTTCTTGCCAAAAATATTTTCACTGTAACCATGACAATTCTTTTCATCCTGCTCATTCTACTTGGTCTAATATGGCTTGATTGACATTTCAGTGTTCTTCCCATTGTATCTGAGACTTTTCCCTATGAGAACTATGGCTTTTTTAAATCCTGAAAGAATGCCAGGGAAGGTGTTAGGGGAGTTCAGGTGAGGCAAAGTTCGGCTTTTGTTGAAAATGTTCCCCTTTGAGAGCTCTTTCTCATTTTTCAGATTTCATTAAAGCCCTAAAGCAGTAGATGTCTCCACAGGGGACATATCAGGGCTTCACTTCCCCTGCAGTACAACATGTGGAGGCCTTTGCTTCTGTGCAGGGGACCAGCCCACACGCTAAGGTCTCTATTATCATGTGCTGCCTGCAAGAGGATTCAGCTTTGTGATCAGAAAATGGGGGTAGGAGAAGCAGAAATGCAGCCTAACCAAACTGTTTCTCTGTCGGTGAGAGGGTTTGGGGCAGGGGGGGGGGGGGAGGATGCTGCAATGTTATTGATCCCACCTGTTTCTAGAAGTGACATTACCCAAACTTTTGTTGTCTTATGCAAGAATTTTCTGCTTTCCTTGGTCATAGATTGACAAATGTAAAGTAGAAATAAGTAGATGACAGATGGATGGATGGATGGATGGATGGATGGATGGATGGATGGATGGATGATCGATAGATAGAAAGATCAGACAGACAGACAGAGACAGAAGACAGACAGACAGACGGATGGATAGATTTCACTGGGGCACTGGGGACTTTTGTAGCTTTTAATTTTTCATATATGAGTAGAGAAATTCTATGGGTAGATTTGTCACACCATGCTCATCTAGAAGGTGTGTTTCTTTCTTTGCAACACCCAGTTGTTGTTGAAACTACATTCTTGAAACAGCAAGCTTCAATGGTTGCTTAGAAAACCACAGAACCCTGACTCTGGGGAGAAACAGGAAAGTACCACCTTTGGTGAGACAACACACACTAACAGAACTACAGCTAACAGAACTGGGCACCAGACCATGCCCTCCTCCATTGCTAGAGTTTGGAAGCAAGTGACATGCAAGTACAGCAGGAATGAGTTCCTTCTGTCCATGTAACGAGTGGTTTTTAAAAAATACAGGAAAAAAATCTTTTGTTTTGGAAATGCTATGTAATTATTTCCGCCCTTGAATGGAAAGAAATTCCTTCATTGTTTCTACCATCTGCCACACAGGGGCTTTGTTCTGTCCAGTTTCTAAGAGGATGTAACTGGACATAAACAAGTTTTCTTTCTGTAGTCTAAGGATCATTCTGCATCATTGGCAGAGTATGTGTTGGTTCTGACACGAGTAGATAAAAATCAATGAAGTCAAGTAGTCATGTGGTACATACCCAGTAAGACAAAGAAGCACAATGCAGAGAAAGATGCTGAATCATGAGGACTATATTCCAGGGCTACTACTAGTGGTCACTGATGATTTTTTTTCTTCGAGGACTATGGGTAGATTTATGAATTCTCCTACTGTAAACAAGAGTTCAATGTCTTCATGAAAGACACCGGGGTCATCTTCTGCTGTCACCAGCTACTTTCAGGTACACCCTGACTGTGAGCAGCCCCTGGCCTTTGTACCTCTTCAGTCTGTTGTCTCACTGTGGCTGGGAATGTCACTTTCTTCAAACTCTTCACCAGTTTTCCTATTTATTTAAACAAAGTCAGTTTAGTCTAAGGTTCCAGTATACGATTCCAGCTGCCACTTGGACATTGCCTATGCCCATAGAGCTCTGACCCCTGGACCTTCTCATTGTCCCACCAAAACTCTAGCCCCGCCTCCCAGTGGGAAGGACTTTCACTGCTTCTGTCCCTAGCAGTAGGTACAAAAGCCTGTGCACCCAGCTGGCTCTTATGTGATGAGAAGCTTATGTGACACTCTGGTAACAAGCCTTCCTGAGCTCATGGAATTTTGCAGATGGGAATGGAGTCTGCCATCACCATTTAGTGTGTATCTCTCCTGATAGCGGCATGTGTCCAAGGATACATTCTAAGGATATGTATCCATTCTCACTGGCTTTCCTTTTAGTCCCACTGTTGAGCCAGATATATTGAAAAGAAGACAAAGGCAGAATGGGAGGTGGGGTGTAAACAGTCCTTCTGGTTCTGTGATCCCTCTCATGTGTTCTCATTTATCATCACTGAGAAGGTACACAGTGGCCATCCCTGCCAATAGGAATACAATCTATTGCTTTTATAAGTGAATTTGCTGTCTGAATCATGACTTCGTATTAGACTTAACACCAAAGTATTTAGAAGACAAATTTATTTTATTTTATTTATTAATTACACTTTATTCACTTTGTATCCCAGCTGTAGCCCCCTCCCTCCTTCCCTCCCAATCCCACCTTTCCTCCCCCTTCTCCACACATGCCCCTCCCCAAGTCCACTGATAGGGGAGGTCTTCCTTTCCTTCCTTCTGATCCTAGTCTATCAGCTCTCATCAGGAGTGGTTGCATTGTCTTCCTCTGTGGCCTGGTAAGGCTGCTCCCCCATCAGGGTGAGGTGATCAAAGAGCAGGCCAATCAGTTCATAAGACAAATCTTTTAAGGAAATTTGTTTTATTTCATAATTAAAACATTTGCTCCAAAACTAATTACTTCAAGCCAAATCTAGGCTCACCTCATCTTCCACTGGTGCCAGGGAAGGAGGTTTGTGTTGGCCAGATTTTTCATCACTATAACAGAATATCTGAGATGTCCAATTTCTAAAAAAAAGAGGTTTGAAACTTACAGCCTTGGAGGGTCCCTGGCCATGACTGATCAGCCCTGTTGTGCTCTCTCTGTAGCAAGGCAGCACAAGTGGGTCATAGACTAGAAATGTTTGTCTTCTGGCTGTGAGGCAAAAGGGAAACATATGGGGGTCATGATCCCAGTATCCCCTATGAGAACAAAGTCTCCAAAATCTAAGGTTTTTCCATTAGGCACTTGTTCCCTAAAGAGACAAGAACCTCCCAACAGCATGTCCCTGAGTAGTCACCAAGCTTCTTTGTAATAAGGCACTGTCATCTACAAATGGGTCCAGCCACAGTCATAGCCATCCTGGAATACATCTGGTTTATGGACCACGGGTTGGACAACACCTGAAAACATGGGCCTTTGGGGACACTGAAGGTCCAGACTGTAGCAGAATTCATGTACTCCTACAATTAATCATATGAGGGCATAAGTTTCTTGAGTCTCAGGTCTGGTCTCTACTGAATTCTCAGTTTCATTCATTTTTAGCATTAAGCATGTTAGGTAAACAGTAAGTGAATGGTGCCCACCTCCCAGCCTACTCCAATAGAGTCTCTGTTGCCTGCTTTCTATTTTTGCTGTGCTAGTTCACCACTGCCTACTATGAAGAGAGGGTGCATACAATTATGCTTATGTATTCATTCTACTTTCATCTTGCATTGGAGCCCATTCACTTTTGAAGTATTTATTAGAAATATATAGCTTATTATAAATAATACATAATCATGTTTTTGAGTACATGTTTTTTCTATATTATTACTATGAAAAATGTAATATTTACATATCATGAATTAATTCATGGCTGTGTAGTTTAAACAATTTTAGGATAAATTAATCAGTATACAATAGAACAAACTTAAAATACTTAAATATAGTAGTATTAATTTTACCATACTTAATGAAAGATGGGATTTAGCCCATGCACTGTTTAAACTGACACGGACAGTCTTTAGTTTCCCTATTCATTAATGGGTAAACAGGATTTCTTGAAGCACCTACCATAGTAGTTCCCTGGGCAGGATGCCCCCTTTTACCCTCCTGTGCATGGCAAATGTGTCCTGTCTAGTATGATACGAGGACACCTTACAAGCCCCTGGGCTTAGATTTCACTCATGATCACCTTCTTCCCACAGGAGACAAGTGCCTGTCAGACATGCCCTATGACGGTGCCAACTATGAGAAAGACGAGATGATGACATCCCACGTGATGGACCAGGCCATCAACAATGCCATCAACTACCTGGGGGCTGAATCCCTGCGCCCTCTGGTGCAGACACCCCCTGGCAGCTCTGAGGTGGTGCCCGTCATCAGCTCCATGTACCAGCTACACAAACCCCCCTCAGACGGCCCCCCAAGATCCAACCACTCGGCACAGGACAGTGCTGTGGAGAACTTGCTGCTGCTGTCCAAGGCCAAGTCCGTTTCGTCGGAGCGGGAGGCTTCCCCTAGCAACAGCTGCCAAGACTCCACGGATACTGAGAGCAATGCGGAGGAGCAGCGCAGCGGCCTCATCTACCTGACCAACCACATCAACCCACATGCGCGCAACGGGCTAGCCCTCAAGGAGGAGCAGCGCACCTACGAGGTGCTGAGGGCAGCCTCAGAGAACTCGCAGGACGCCTTCCGTGTGATCAGCACGAGTGGCGAGCAGCTGAAGGTGTACAAGTGCGAACACTGCCGTGTGCTCTTCCTGGATCACGTCATGTATACCATCCACATGGGCTGCCATGGCTTCCGGGATCCCTTTGAGTGTAATATGTGTGGGTATCACAGCCAGGACAGGTACGAGTTCTCATCCCATATCACACGGGGGGAGCATCGCTACCACCTGAGCTAAACCCAACCAGGCCCCACAGAAGCACAAAGATGGCTGCCTATGCCTCCCTCCCGGCAGCTGGACCCACAAAGGACAATGTTGGGTGTGGATTTGCAAGAGGCATTTGTTCTTATAAGTTGGTTGTTTGAGATTTGATTTGCATTGGAAGACAAGTTGTAAATGTTAGAGACAGGATTACATTGCATCGGTAACATTCAGAACATCCATCCTTCTAGACGGTTTTGTTGACTGCTAGCTGAGATTTCCTTGACCAGTGGCTTTCTAACACTCCCCACCCCAACCCCCTTCACCCCCTACCCAGAAAAACAAAAATAAAAACAGCCTGAATTTTCAGAGAATTGAAAACGATTATCCAAGAAGAAGCAAATGGATCTTGCCCTAAGATCACAGTTTATGCCCCATAGATTCTCCAAATCCTCTAAAACAGCACAGCCACTGGGGTGGGGCCATCTCAGGGAACTCCCACAGGTGGGCCACAGGACCAGATATAAGGCAGCTGGGGAGGACCAGGGACACCAGCCTGTACAGAGACCAGGGCCAAAGGTTGAACTGTGAAGGATACTATTAAGTCATATACTGCATAGGAACATGGTGTCTGGACAAGTTGTGCAAGGGTGCTCATCTGAGCAAGAAAGGAGCGGATGGGAGAGCCCTGCAGACTCCTCTTCATTTGCCTGAGCACACTCAGCCTCCTGGGGCTTTTTGCCTAGTAAGATGAGCTCAGCACCCCATGAGCATCTTTCTCACTACTCCCATGCCATTAGTGCTCATCACTGCACTTGAGAACCCAATCCTGAAGTGAAGACCTTACTTTAAACTTGTCGCAACTATAAAGTTCCTCAGAAGCCAAAGCACTCTTCCAAGCCCCAGTCTCAGTTGTCTGGGTTCCTGTTCTTCCCTGGACTGACAGTACCTGGGATCAGGACCTGTTATCCCACCGGAGCCCAACCCCATTCCTTCACTGCAATCAAATCCCTGTTCCTGTTATAGCTATGGGCCTGGCTATCTTAGTCTGATAAACGTCTTTCCCTACTCTTGCTGTATGTTTGGTTGGTTTTGTGTTGTTTTTTTTTTTTTTTGGTTTGTTTGTTTGAAAACCTATAAAACCAATATTCTGAATGACCATTCTTAGATCAAGGAAATATATGAGCCCAGCATCTCAGTGGCTAAAACACAGAATATCCATGTATTTAAACAAAATTTTTAAATATTCTGAAGCTCTCCAGCATAAATACCACGTAGCATGTGTTTTCATATAAACAAGACACGGCACCATGGTTATCAAGTAGAGGTATTATAATAGTGCACTATTTTGGGCCACAGTGTGACCAGGGCAGGTTCTCAGAGAGGAATGCCCACCAGGAGAGACCATAGGAGAAAGCCCAGTGGTGGTAGAGACAAGATCTGGTACAGCCAGACCAAGACAGGGATGCCACACAAAGACCAAGTCAGTGAGCTGGAGATTCTCAAAGGAAGGGCCTCTCTTAAGAGTCAGTATTAGGGCTTTTAACCTCCACCACACCCACCAAAAACATATAATTGTAATGTTTACAGCTGTCTTCACAGAGACTTTCTGGGGTGATTCTGAACTGGAGGGGAGATTGCCTGTAACAGCTCTTGAGATAAAGCAGGGCTTCTTAGTCTCAGCCCTCTTGACGCACGGGGCTTGATCATCGCTGGTGGGGACTGTTCTCTGAATTGTAGCTTGCTTAGCACGATCCCTGGTCACTGCCCAGTAGATGCCAGTAGCATCCTCACTGATATCCAAAACAGTCTCCCAGGTAGTCTCCCAGGTGTCCCACGGGGGCAGACTACCCATCTAAATCCTTAACTGGTGGAAAGTGTGGGAAGCTTTCCAAAAATAAAAAGCACATGAGGCCTTTCCCAGTTGGCAGTCTCAAGCTGTACTCACGTCTTTGGAAAGCTGATGAATTCTGTAGATGTGCATTGGCAAATACACTTTTTCAAATGCTTCTGAGTTCAGCTGCAAGGATGGAGTTCACAAAGGTATCCCTCTTAAGTGTGGATGTCTTTGCTTCCAGAACAATGTGGTATTTGAAAGTGAAAATAAAATTGCAACTGTAATGATTTACACTGAGTAAAGGGAGAATATGTGGAACTCCAGCTGTGAACAGCTTTTGTTGGATATTCAGTTGCAGAGAAAGACTGGCCTTACCCAAATTCATATACTCTGGGTGATAACCTTCCAAGCCTCCAGTTTGCTGGCAGCGTTTGCTCACTCTTGTCCTTATCCGTCACAGCCACAAAGTCAGCTGGTCCAAGGGAGATGGCTATAACTCCCACCCCAACCCCTGCCACAGGCATTCAGAGGTTAAGGCAGAATTGTAAATAGTGGCTTCAGAAGCTGTTTTCTTTTTTTTTATTTTCTTTTTTTTTTTTTAAGAATGCTTTGCCCCTTCCTCTCACTGCCTTTTTTAGCCAATATAACTGTCTATTTGCACACCTTTTGTTGTGGTTTTATATTGTAACAGCATTTTTTGAAACTACTGTATTTAAGATAAGGTTTCATATTATGTCCACAAGTAATTAAATTATGTTTGAAGGTGGCTATATTCTGTATCAAAAGTTGATGATGTTTTTCTTTAGCTGGTAAAGTAGGGTTTTGCATGACCTCATTTTTTGTTCTGTGGTTTGTTCTGTTGTATGATGTGTGTCTTGCGTACTGCTGTGTGATGAAGTGTGCTGAGATTCCATGAGCTCATGTTGTGTTTTAAGTAGCTACCAGACATAGGAGGGTTCCTAGGAGCAGGAAGACCTGTTGGTGACAGCTAGCAATCACCATTTCCCCATTCCATCTCCTCCCTGTTACCCCAGCTTCTTGTCGCAGGTCCCTTCTGTGATTTGTACCTTAGTGTGTGTGTCTGTCTGTCCTGGTGAGAGTCAGGAGCATCACTGTGATACCATTGCATTATCACCAAGAGCATGTCCCAGCACCAGTTGCTTCAGATACCAGCACGTTCTGTTTCCAATTTAGAAACATAATAAACCATTAGAGTCTTCAATGAGGAGCAGAGGTGCTTGCTATAAAGATGGAGGTTTGTTTACCTATGTTATAATTTATGCTCTTTTCTTCTTTTGTTTGGTTTCGATTGAATTGTGACTCGTGTGACATCATCTGGCCAAAACAAACTTGAGATGAACTGAGTTTATGTAGACATATTATGACGTACCATTTATTTCTTTCTTCTTCTGTTCCAGCAATAAGAATGGATAAACTCTAAAATCCAGATCTTCCACACTTAACATCCATGCTCCTTCTATGCTTTTTTTAGATTAAAGTGATCCACAATTAGACTTGAGATGTATAGGCATCAAAAACCAAGAAGCACACATGCATCTGGTGCTACGGCACTCACTATGAATAAGTGTGACCAGATATTAATATGCAATATTGTTTTGAGTCCTTTCTAATACACTTTTTTATAATGTTGTGTGTGGTGATTGTTGAGGTTAAATTTCCATGTATCACTACAGCTTCAGATCCTCACCTCCTTGCTGGAAGGTATATGCAGAAGGACTGTGAGAAAATGCAGTCATCTCTGCAACCCCGGCTCTGTCGTGATGTTAAATGATCTCTGTTTAGCTGTGAACAAGTGGTTTCCACTGGAAGCATAGGATATCTTTTTGTACACATTTTGTGTTTCTTCTGTAGTGATAGAACAAATAAATTCTACAAATGCTCTGTCTGCCACATCCAGTGAAGTCCACACAAGCATGAAAGAAGCTCTGCCCATGTAGGAGTCTAATGTAGTTTCTCCAAGACTGGCACAGGAGGAGCACAGTTATTTAGCTCAGCTGGCCAGCTAGGGAGTCACCAGTGAGCCTTCTGAGCCCAGCATCGTGGTGAAATGGTGGCAGAAGAGGGGCACCATGCCCTGCCTTTCACCCCTTCCCACCTTAAATAAGCGCAAGAATTATTCTCAGCAGGACTTTCTGGAGCAGAGCTATCCCATTCATATTCCTGCTTCTCTTTCGCAGAGATTGCCAGAAAACTGTTGCAGGCTTCACTTCTAAGGAGTATGTAAACATAAACTGGGTTTCAGCATTGAGGGACAGGAGGCCCAAGGTCCCTGACTCCATTTCCAGTGTTTCTCAGTCATATGTTCTATAAGCACAAAATGATGTGAAAGTTCTATGACTCCCTGGCAAAACCTCCTTGCATTCTTTGAACCCATTCAGAATCTCAAGAAACAAAACTTTGGGCACTGGGCTGCTAGAGTGCTCACCTTGCATGCACAAAGCCCTAGGGTATGGTGGCACATACCTGAGACCCCAGTATTCTGGGGCAGAGGCAGGAGTTGAAGGTGGTCTTTGGCTCCATAGCGAGTTCAAGGGCAGCCTTGGGTATCTGATACCCTGTTTCATTAAAAGAAAGAAACAAAAACTTTGGCCATTTCTGAAAGTTGCCTTTTTGTTGTGGCTTCAACACAGAGATGGGAGCAAAAGAGAGAATTGAGCAATTAGTGAAAGACTGAGAGGAAGTTCTCAGACGACCAAAGTGGGAACTCCATGTTCCTCCATCATTTTTGGAAACTTCTGGCTCTTTCTCTGCACCAGTGCCCAAAGCAGCAACCAACTAGCACATCCCCCAAGCAGAGGTGGGGTTGAATGTTGCTGTTTTCTCACAGCATCTGTCTTTTCCCAGGCCACTCCCCTCCCCAAAGCACACATACCACCTCTCAGGAAACCAAAAGGGATTCCCATGGCCCCTGGAACAGCACTGCCTCTACCAACCCCATACCCTTTGATTTCTCTATTCCATATTAACCTCCACTCCTGAGCACACAGGCCCAGCTCCCAATTCAACAACCATAGTCCTGCTGGGAATCAAGACTGTATCCCAGAACTGGCATCTCAGAAGCATTTCAGATCCCAGCCTACTCCACCCCTACTGTCAGCTGCAGATTGCAGAGGTCACTTACGGAATACTCTGGAGCAGGGAATATTTATCGTGGGACAACCCCACATCCCCAGACAAGACATGTGGGATCAAGCCCTCCAGCATGCTAAGCAAATAACTAGTTCACTGTGGGCCAGTTATAGCCTTGATTCTCCTGATCCTAGACTCACAGTTGTGTGGATAGAGGAACAGTGTCTTCCCACATGAATCTGAGACAACCTAGATACAGACAAAAGAATCAGGTGAGAAATGAAGATGTTCATTTTGCTACTCACAAAAGCCAGCCTTCTGAGTATGACCACCCTGAAAGAGCACCCAAGATGGAAGACTCACATAGCCTAACCCTCACTACCTCAGTAGTTCTGCTAGTGGAAAGTTTTACCATTCTGCCTGGCTTGTGTATTTTACACTGACAGAAGGCCACATGTCAGCCATCATGGGTTTCCCATTAGGGGTTTTCAAAAGTGATTTGTGAAAACGGGTTCCTGCCCAAGTTACTGTCCCTACCCACAGATCATCAGTGGTTCCAATGAAATTCTAGAGTAGAGTACAGTCTCCTCAGCTGGGAACATGAGGAAGGCCTTTGCCTTAGAAGGCGTTCCTCTCGACATGCTCCTGAGAGTATTGTCTGGTCCTTAAGAACAGGGTTCTGGAAACTACCAAGTCTGTGTTTGAATGAAGACCAAAGAAAAAAGGCAAATGAGGAGGGCCTCTGAGCCAGATGTCTAGGACGCTCCAATCGACCCTGAAGGTAGATAGTAAGAAGAGGTCTATGAGCAGAGGTAGGCTCTGACGTCAGGCCTACTTAATAGAGTAGGCTTTAGCAGCACAGTGCCAAAACTCAACTGGTGCCAAGTTCTTGGCCAGATTTTCCAAACAAGGAAGGAAGGTCTCACTGGGATGTCTCCTGGCTTTTTCCACTTTTTAGCAGGGCCAAAAGCAGGAGAAAAGTAGACATCCTTTTAACTTCTGTCTCCCTCTCCAATGAAAACAAACTCTGCATGTCCAGGGGCAGAAAGGAGTTAGGGGGTATGCTCATGACAGGATTCCTCAGGCCCTTGCTCAAAGACCAAATCTGGTGAATCCTTGTACAGCAATGAGCCCCTGGTCCATGCTCCCTTTAGCAGCAGGCACTTGGCCTGAGGCAGGGCAGATGGGCCCTGGAGACTCAGTGAATCGTCACGAAGGGAAGCAGATGTGCTCACCACGGTCCCCAGGCACAACTGGGAACCAGCCACTAGAGGAGGAAATTTGCATAATAGGGATAATTTGGTACCAAAACTGTCCCCTGAAGTGAACTGCATGGATCTCGGTATAGTTCACAAATTTCACTTCTTCTTTCCCATGTTTTCTCAAGCCAACTAGATATGAGGTAGTGTGTGTGACTTGTCCAAAGGTTTAGGGGTGGTGTTTTATTTTTATTGTTGTCTCCTTTCAAGAGTTGGTCCCAAGCCTTTTCTTTCTCTAACCTGATACTCCCTTGTGCCCAAAGGTGAGTTTCTGAAGTTTCTCAAGAGACTTTTCCAAGCATGTGACCCAAATGCCCTTACCCTGGATACAACCAAGTGGTATTCCAGACTCACAAATGACATTACTGGTCATTTGCCTCTTCACTGGTGTACTTGACCAATGCTATCTCACTCTGTTGCTTCCCTACAGCCTGCAAGAGCTTCCTCATTGATATTATCCCTGTGGCTTTCTGTGGGCAGAGGGTGGACCAGTCCCAGAGTAAGAAGGGTGTGTGGTTTCAGGGCTCCCCAGTTTCATTCCCCTTTCAGGCCTCCTCCTTTTGTGGTACCACCCTTATCCCCACCCACAGAAGGCACAGCCCTTCTCTGACTCTTGCAAGGACTCCCTACTACCCCCATAAATTCCCACTTCTGCAAGCATCATGAGCTATTTTTTAAATATTAATTTTATAACACCTCCCAGGATGGTAGTTGTGCATTTATAGCCCCTGACCAAACTCTGAGGTGACAAATACTCTAAAATAAAGCATGTACAGATCTGTACAGATGCTACCCAAAGGAAAGACTAGCCTAAGACAAAGTCCCTAAGCCACCACCGAGATGGCTGGATTGCTATTAAAACTGCTCCCCCAACACACATACACACCCCTAAGCATCCAGCATGGTTTATATCAAAATTTTGGAGGAAAGAGTCATAAAGCTACAGATAGCAAGGACAGAACAGTGCAAGGAAGAAATTGCCTACACTGGGAGGTTGGGCCTAGAGGGAGCTTCTACCTTTTCCTGGTTGGTTGGTCCCAGAAGCAAAATGTGAAGTGGCCTTGATGGCTGTGAGCAGCACACACAGATGCTTTAGTTCTAAATGGAAGCCTTTTTTCTTGTTGCTGCTGCTCCTGACTTAGCTTGTGGCTGTGGAGAGTCAAATGAGTTAAAACAAGCTTCTTCTCTTTTCTCATTCCATTGTTTAAACATTTAATTTAATTAAGAATATCTCAGAATACAAAAGTAAAGCAGACTTCCTTATGACTTCAACCTCAGGACCCCAGGAACCATGAAGTGGAGGCAGCTCACTTGCAGTTAAAATTCATTCTCTCCAGTATGACAGTCCTACTCCCAAGTCATCTTCTAAACCATACTTAATTCCTACACAGTCTTACTCCAAGATCCCTACTTGCCTTCAGAGTCTCCCCACACTGCACTAGCTACTAAAACAGAACCCACAGCACCCAAAGTTTAGAACATCCTCAAGACCAGATCTGTTCCTAGAGTAACTTCACATTTGGGCATTCCTGGTACTGGCTGTTAAGTGATGAATCTCCCCATCAGACTGTGAGCTTAGAGGGAGGGAGCTGTGCTGGTTTCAGGCTTCCTAAACTGTTCCCCATGATAATGGTACCCAGTGAGGTGGATCCTTCCTGTGTCCTGGGCTCCCTGTCTCCAGATGGGTCCTTTTCAAGGTGATAATCTGGACCCTACTCCCTGTCTTTTCTTTTGGAAGTTCCTTCCCATCTTTGCACTTGCCTTCCCCTAAGGAGAGTGGTGAGAACAGCAGTACTCTCTTAGGGATTCCAGGAGGGGCCTCTCCTTGTCCTGACATTCAGTCCTTCATCGAAAGACTCATCCTGGAACAAGCAGTGGCCCTGGTGTGATAGAAGCAGAGAGAGGGGCCATGAGGCAGAGAAGGTGGGAGCAGCACCTTGAAAACACAGAGAAGTAGCTATTGCAATGTCAGTGTAGGGGGGAGGGTGTCATTCACAGATTGGGACTTTCATTTTCTAACTTCAGCGGTTGTTATTCCTATCAAAATACAGTGGTATAATCCTGACCTATAAGCATGGTCGAGTTCCATCCCACTGACTCAGACCAGACCAGCAATTGACAACATCAGGATCCACAGCCAGTGAAATGTGAAAGGACAACAGTTCAATGTCAAAGAGATGTCAACGTTTTGCCAATGACTACAAGGCCAATTTGGGTGTCCAGAGTCAAGTTCAACACTACACAGGCAGGAACCAGCAAGCAGTCAGGATGCACAGACCAAGTGACCCTTGGAAAAAGGACAACAAAAAGAATGAACAATAGAGGCATAGAAGATAACTAAAGGCAGAGGTGCCAAAGAGGAGAAAATAAAACAAAACAACGAAGAGGGGCAATAAACTGATTAGAAAACAGTGGCATGTGTACTAGATGCTAATAAAACTATATCAACAACCACATTAAGTGCCAGTAAACAAAACACACCAATTAAAAGACAGAGACTATCAAAATGAGTCCCAAATAGGAGTTGTCTACAGCTTGGTCCATAAGATATTCACTTTAGATATAAGAGCACACACAGGTTAAAAGTGAAAGAAGGAAACAAAGAAAGACATGAAGAAAGGAAGAAAGAAAGAACGAAACAATGAAAGAAGAAAGAGAAAAGAAAAAGTGTGTTTGAACAAAAGCTCACCACCGAATGGGGGATATGCTGCTCCAATAAAAGGTGTGAGGTTCTTCTCTAGTTAGGGAAGCCCCAAAGGCCTTCAAAACAGTGCAGGTTAATCCCATTGCTTTTGGTTACCCAACAGAACTAGATGGCAAGACCCTATTACTAAAAACACAACACAATTTGCCATAGAAAAGGACATAGAAAAATTAAGCTAGAACTCATGTGACAGCTTCCTCCCCATGGGCTATTTTCATAGTTCTGGAGGGTACTATGTAGACTACCGGGTAAGAAGTTACTTACGGTTTTATCCAGCTGTGGATCCTGTATACCACAATACTGACCTGCCAGGCAAGATATCCCCACTGGTATAATAGTGCCATGGTTGTTATGGTGACAACCAATCACATTTTGATTGGACTTGAGGCCTACACCACTAGAGAAAAATCATACCTGGTCTAGGCTCTCATGCTGATGGCCAGGGAGGTCACAGGCCCTAGTGAAGAACTGACCAAGAACTTAGATTTTACGAGATGGATGTGTCCACACAGAATATGTTTATACCTGTAAAGCAGTGCTGTTTTCAGTCTCAATCAGATACTTCATTCTGCAGTGGGTAGAAGTAAGGGCAGAAATTTGTGAGTGGTCAAACCACTATGAATTATTGACTATTAAGTTCTGAGCCTTGAACAGAATGTCTGCATCACCCCTCCAAAATTCAGAGAGCATCCTGGAAGAGGAAGCACAAGGAAAGCCCACGGATAGAAAGGAGCGCTGTGAGACCCTCTTCAGGAATGACAACTTCAGGGGCAGTGCTGAAGCTGCACTAGAGCAACCACTGACATCATGGAGGCAGAGGTGCTCACAAGGCCCATCTCGCCCTGAAGAGCAGTTGGCAATTAATGACTGCTAGGAGAGGGGGAGTCATGTTTCTCCGTGGCGTACCCACTGAACTGCCCTTGTTCAAGTTGTCAGTCCCCAACTATTGCTATGCAAGCAACCCTAATGAAATGCAGTGGGTTATGCAAACACACACACAAAGACATGAAAATAGGAGGAGTAGCTGGAAAGAAAGGGTTTCGGGCAGTGTGACAGGGATAAGTGGACAGTGAGGGAAATATGATCAAAGTACAAATATGAACAAAGTATATATAGTTGTGAATGAATAAATCACAAACAGGAAGTGTTGAACAAATTTTAAAGAAAATTGTTGTCCTTAAGCTAATAAAACCCTTTATATTAGAACACCAGAAGCTGCAGAACACCACAGAAACGTGTTAGACCTCTGAGGACAGAATTAACTCAGCTTGATCATGTTGGCATGCTCATTTTCTCTGTTATTAAAATCATGAACTCTCAAAGAAGAGAAAAAGAAGTAAGATGCTAATTTGAAAACATAAATTGAAAAGCAAGAGTTTTTATAATAATATCACACAAGCTGACTTCAGAGTAAGGCAAGTTATTGGGAGTTAGGAGGGGCATTATGTAATGAAGAAGTCAACACTCCTAGAAAATATAACAGTCCTGAATATGTATATGCCTAGTAAACAGGGCCTCAAAATACATAATAGGAAACAAAAATACATAAACTGTTACTTAAGCTTTCTATATGAAGTATAGGCCAGCAAAATGGCTCAGCTCCCTGCTGTCAAGCCTGAGCACCCACTTAATAGAAGTGAACAGCTCTTGAAAGTTGTGCTTTGGCCTTCATACGTGCCTGCACACTACACACAGTAAAAAACAAAGAAAAAAAAAAGAAAAAAGCCAGTCGCTGTGGTACATGCCTAGAATCCTAGTACTTGGGAGACAGAGCCAGATGGATCTCTGTGAGTTTAAGGCCAACCTGGTTTACAAAGTGAGTCCAGATCAGCCAAGGCTATACAGAGAAACCCTGTCTCAAGGAGGAGAAAATAAAAAGAAAAGAAATTGAGGGGGGAAACAGGGTTTTTTGTTGGTTTTTTGATTGTTTGCTTGTTGATTTTGTTTTGTTTTGTTTTTTCAGAGACAGGATTTCTTTTTGTAGCCCTGGCTGTCCTGGAACTATCTCTGTAGACCAGGCTGGCCTTGAACTCACAGAATTCTGCCTGCCTCTGCCTCCCCAGTACAGTGCTGGGACTAAAGGTGTACACCACACTGCCAAAGTCAAATCTTCTTCTTAAAAAGAAGTAATAGATTCGGAAGTCAGGAAGTCACTAAGGATGCGCTTAACCTGACAACTAAGGACGACTCGGTCAAAGAAAGATGGTGAGGAAATGTTAGGCAGAGGCGGCAGCAAGAACCTGGACTGCTGTGCTGAGGTAAGCCAGGTAGTGCAGCTGGAATGGGCACACTTCCCAGGCCTGCTGACCTCAGGGGTCCTGAGCAAGACCAGAAGAGGTGGCCACCACTCCGCTGCAGAAGCACAGATTAGCGCTGCAGCCAAAGAAGGACCCTGGCCTGTACTGCAAGTTCTGTGCCATTACAGGAGGCACAACCCTTGGAGTAAGGGTGGAAATGGGTGTGATCTCTGGTTTCAGGTAGTGAAACTAAAGCCAGGGAAGAAGAGAGCCTTGGTCAAGGTCACAGGGAGTCACCCTCAAGCCACATTTCCTAAAGCTCATTATGCACAATACAAAAAAAAAAAAAAAAAAAAGAGGAATGAGGCCAAAAGTCTCAGGAAAAGTCAAGCACTCTTGTCCACTCATAGAGATTCAAAATGTCCCTGTGAAAGCCTGAGGAGAATGGACTATGAGTGATTCAATGCAGCCTTCCACAAACGTTTTGAAAAATCCCTAAGATAGTTTTCAAATTGTTCTCAACATGAATGTCACTGTAGGCAGGAAACAGTTTAGGTAAATGGGGCCCTAGAGGAAGAGCCCTGATCCGTGACAAACCAACAGCAAAATGACCCTATTTCTCCCAAGCCTGGCACTGTCATACACTACTGCCCTCAGGACATGAAGGTCCCCAGAACTGTTGCTCCCTTTCTGGAAAATGAGGACCTGAATAATGAATGAAAACAGTCTCTGATCACAGAATGGTTTGACCAATGTTGGGGTAAGGGCAGGTGATCCTTAACCTACTCTATCTGTGGGCCACTTGGCATGTGTGTTCTCAGGAGGTTCAAGACATAACTGTCTCCTGCCTTCTGGCCTATTTGTCATGCCACAGTGAGAAAGTTGGGATAGTTCAAAGCTGAGATTATAGCCACTTTCCTGTTTTCCAAATTACATTCCTTATAACTTGATGCCTCTAGTTAGTATTTCGGTTTAGTTGTGATAGTAGGCAGACTCTTCAATGTAGAATTAATGATTTCAAATCTTAAAGATGAATCCTCAAAACTGTCTCACTTGGGTGGTGCCAAGCCTACTTACAACACTGTGTGTGAGGAAGTTGCAACAGGTGAGAACAAAATGGTCTGGGGAACCAGAAACAAAGTAAAGAACTTCAAGTATATTTCTACATAGGATGAAATGTCCCAGAGCACCTGTGATGTGTGACTGAGTTGGGGAATGTGCTCAACGGCATGTGTCTGAGTTTTAACAAAGGAAGGAGGAAAAGTGTTGAGAAGCAAAGATGGGAGTGCTAGTTAGAGACACAAACTGGAGTCATTTGGAAAGAAGGAACCTCAATTAAGAAAATGCCTCCATCATATTGGCTGTAAGCAAGTCTGTGGGGCATTCTCTTGATTGATGATTGATGTGAAAGAGGCAATCCACTAGGGATGGTCACCCCTGGGCAAGTGGACCTGAGTTATCTAAAAGAGCAAGCCGGTCAGCAGTGTTCCTCCAGGGCTACTACTCTCGTCCCTACCTCTAGATTGAGTTCTTGCCCCGACTTCCCTTAACAATCACCTGTGATAAGGATGTGTAACCCAAATAAACCCTTTCCTTCCTCAAGCTGCTTTTACTCATGATGTTGTCATAGCAACAGAAAGCAAACTAACACTGATCATTCAGATGGAATACCATACATAGTAGAAGCAATATTTTGGGTAGATAGACAATTCAGAAAAACTTCAGCAGTATTGTTCTTGTTAAATTATAGTGACTATTTTTGAAGTCTCAGCCAAATGATGCACAGCACAAGATGTCAAGAATTCATCTTCCCAGTTGAAGTGAGGTTTATAAATTTAAGGAGAATTTCTTTGAGAGACCTGCATTAGATTATACAAAACCTTTTACCTAACCTTAGGATAAAATTAATTTTCTCCTGCTCAAGACAACATCCACATTGTAAAAATCAAGCAACTAAGTTGACCATTTCAAAATAGCCAGTAAAGAGCAATTTGAATGGTCCCAGCACAGATGTGACAAATATCTGATGTGTAATCTGATCCTTTTACACATTATACATTCACTAGAATGTCACGCTGTGCCTCATCAATAGGTACAAGACCTATGTGTCAATCACAAGTCAAAACAGACTTCAGTTTTCAAAGTTGCATGTGAGCACTAAGCCCTCCAGAATTCTGCCCTGTACCCAGTAAGGGGTTACACCTGACTTCAGCTTCCTAAATGATACCCTAGAATTCGTTTTTTCTGGTAGTCTCAATACTATGTAATAAAAAGTGTGGCTGCAAACAAAATCACACTGAGAACTAGACAGATTTTGCCCTAATATCCACAATAGGAAAAAACCAACTGCCTGACCTCTGCCGGTAGTGACCTCACAGTCTTCCTCACTGTGCTGCCTTCCTTACACAGCCTCAGCCAGGGGTCAACCAGCTCTCTTACTATCTGAAGGATCAGAACACTTCCCTGTGGAGTCCGATGTGCAATCACAGGAGGAGCACTTGCATGGAAAAAGCACATAGAAAAATGTAGTACTTTTGTGGCAATGATGACAATAACGTGTGACAAAGCAGTTATCACTCTTGCTCCTTAGAGGGAAGAGGATCACACCTGAGCTCCCCAATTTAGCGGAAGCTACACCTTTCACCACCCCAAGTGGTGGTGCCCACCACTCCAGTGGGCAGCCTGACACATGATAATGTCAGCAGGATTATAATAAACAAAAAGGGGGGGAGGAAATGTTTACCCTAACAATTAGTTACTACTACACACAAGGTACACACATGCCCTTTGAGGATGTTCTGAGGCCATGGGAAGATAAAATACAGAGAACCTGAACAGTCATGCCTGGCAGAAGCAAACGAAATTCTATTTCTTAATTTCATTCTGGGAGATGGGGATGCAATCCATCAACCATTGTAATGTGAGATACCAGAAGGACAAGGGAAAACATTTATTTCCTTCCCCACATAGAGATTCTGCTATAACAGTGCTGTGCCATAGGGATGAGACATGTGTAGCTATTTGAACTTAGTTAAAATTAATTAGAATGACAGGTTGTGGTGGATTGACCCTTTAATCCCAGCACTCAGGAGGCAGAAGTGAGAGGATCTCTGAGTTGCAGGCCAGCCTGGTGTGCAGAGCAAGTTCCAGGACAGCCAGGTCTACACAGAGAAACCTCATCTTGAAGAATCAATGATGATGATGACGATGACAATTAGAATGGCAATTTCAGCCTCTTCTTTGCAAACATTCTGGGTTTTCAATAAACTGGACTTGCCTCTGACTCTAGCTGCCTTCCACATTGGCTCTCATAAACAAGGAACACTCCCATCCATGTAGCAAGCTCTATAAGGTAAAGCTGACAGGTGGCTGTTTGCTTTGCTCCATGGGACTCCCTAGAATCTAGCATGGAGAGGCCCACAGCACAGTAGGTGGCTACGTGTTAAGCCTGAGTTTCCTCCTGAAGTAAACTTATTTCTGCCTTCTCCATGAGACTCCCAGCAAGCCATCCTGGGCTACTGCATTTTGATGGATACCTGCATTGTTCAAAGATTACAGAAGCTTTCACTTGTTTTCAAACACAGCCTTCACTCTGCCTGAGAGGAAAATGGCATCTGCTTAAGGTCCTCTGCTTCTGCCTGAATGCCGCACCAATGCCATTCAAAGTGCTGATGATGGCGGTGGCCTTGGGGTAGCTCAGAGGGCTGTCCCTCCCTCTAAGTCCGAGCCATATCGGTTTCTGTGACCTCTAGCCCCTCCCACCAGCTAGCAATCTGCAAAACAGAAACTCTGATGGGCAGGAGGCTGAGGGCGGGATCTCCAGAAATAGGGAAGGGTGAGCTACACCCTCCCGGCCAGTTCTTGCAGGATCATCCTCCTCAGGGAGAGAAAGAGGAAAGGAAGGCAAATCACTTTCCACTTGCTTCTACTTCTCCTAAAGAAACTGCTTGCCTAATTTCCTCTGCAGCTAGAGAAACGTTCCTTGTGAAAGCTACTATTTCCACACATTCAAACTCTGTGGACTCCAAAAATGCCTCCCAGAGGCATTTGCATTTCCCGTCTCCCTCTGTCCCAGAAGCTTCAGAAGCTGCCCCAGCAGCTCTGCTTGAAGACCAAAACCAAGAGCAGGTCACACTGGCTGCAGTCTTCCATAGAGCACTCTGGTTCCACTGGACTGCAGAGGTGGGCAGGAGGGAGCTCTGGAACCTTCCATCTTAAGGCCCAGCCCTCCTAGTATGGCCACAACATCCTGCAGTCCCCTGAATGGTGCTGGTTTCTCAGGGTCCTACAGCAAAGGGATTGGAGAAAATCAAAACCACTCTCATCCTTGGAACACCCAGTGAAGTCAGTTCCCTAACCTCAAGCCTCCTGTGACTGGATAGCCCATGGGCAGCAGGGAGAACCCATGTAGCTATTAAGACCCTGGCCTCTTTCATTGGTAAAAACACAGCACATACACTCAGGCTATGGAGAAAAGCCTCTCTATCTATCTCAGTACAAAGAAATTGCCTGCTGGCAAGGGTAGTGAAGTTGATCTGTGTGCTGAGGCCTGTGCTGCCAGAGAAGCCTGAAACTTGTGTTTGCTGAATTAGCAGGTCTCTCCCTGGCTCCCACATCTCCATAATCCTATTGTATCCACTTGATCTGGAAGAGAACTGTTCACTCAGGCCAGGTTCAAAGCACTTTTTGCAGCCTCAGAGGAAAGTGCATTTGCTAGAAATCTTGTACACAGTAAACATGAGGAGGCATGCGGTGTTAGGGGTGGCACCTGGTCTTTGAGCATCTTCTTACCTGAGCTGCATCGCCACAAGTAAAGCAGTCCCCCTACCTCAGCCTACCAAGCAACTGCAATTACAGGACTGTGCTGCCAGACACTTAAAAGCTCACCAAAAGGAAGGATGAATGTAAAAGCCATTTGGAAACCATGTGATCTTATGAGCCAAGTAAAAAAAATACCATTAGGACCTGTGTGGTGGTGTACACCTTTAATCCAGCCCATGGGAGGCAGAGACAGAAAGATCTCTGTGAGGTTTTGGCTAGCCTGGTCTAAAGAACAAGTTTCAACCATCTATGGCTCCATAGTGGGATCCTGTTTCAAAAATAATATATATGTACAGAATAATAGAGTGAAGGTAACATAAAGGAACAGGGGGATACTCAGGTTAAAGTTTTAACTGGGGATGAGGACAGGGTGATAGAGAGAATGGGGGAGTGGAAAAATGAAATAACCTTATAGAAGCCCACTAGTTTGTAAGCTAATTAAAAAATATAAAATACTTTTTAAGCTGGATGTGATGGCACATGCCTTTAATTCCAGCACTCAGAAATCAGAGGTAAGCAGATCTCTGTGAGTTTGAGGCCAGCCTGGTCTACAGAACCAATTCCCATGCAGCCAGGACTACACAGAGAAACCCTTGTCTCAGGTGGAAAAGAAAAAAAGAGTTTTTGAAACGTTCCGTGACAAAAACATATTAAAGGAATTTATGACCACCAAGCCATCTCTCTAGAGGATACTGGAAGAAATAGTTTATCCTATAAACACACTTCACCATCAAGTAAAAACAATACTTGGGATTGGGAGGGTGGCATAGCCTGTAATTACAGCACTTAGAAGGCAGAAGCTGGAGGATCTCTTGAGGTAGATGGTAGCCTGGTGTACAATGAGAGTTCCAGGACATCTCAGCAGAAGTGATGGAGGTGGGACAGACCTTAGTGTAAAGGAATAGAAAAGGGAATTACAAGCAAACTCAACTATGAAACAAAAAGGCATCAAACGAAATCTAGTCAGACAAGATAAGAAAGCCACTCCATACTCATTAAAGGAAAAATCAACCAAAAGGATACAACAGTTCTGAACCCATAGACTTGCAGACTTGCACTGCTCTCAACTTTGGTTTCTTTCTGCAGTGAGTAGTGATTAATGTGGGCTCTCATGTCTCGTTAATGTGCCAAGGATAAGTAACTCTTAGGCTCAGCTGTGGATGAGTCATCTATATTAGCCTCCTCCTCCATCCAAGGCTCAGGGACCAGCACAGAAGAGTGGACAGAAAGAACAAAAGAGCTGATGAATGAGGTGAGCTGTGAAGTGTTGGCTTCTGGACATGCCACAGCTGCCAAACACATCAACTCCCAGCAGCTGTGGCTACCTGAGCAAGACCTGCCCAAGAGCAAGCCAGCAAAAATCCCAACATGAGTGAGGGATGGCACCTCCCAAGGTCCCACATGAGAAGGGGAGCTATTAGCAGTTGGTGGCTGCTGAGGTAGGAACCTTCTACAGACATGACCCACACCCATTTGCATTTGGACAGCATTAAGTGGATTCAGAGGCCGTCAACAATAATAAAACAATAATACCAATATAAAAAGGGATACATAAAGTTATGAAGGGATGACGGGGTGAAGACCATTATGGGGAGTTGGAGGGAGGTAACAGTGAATAGATATGATTAAAATGCATTATTTGAATGTTTAAATTTTTGAAAGGATAAAATTGTCATTTTTTTAAAGTTCAGTTATGAAAGTTTTAAAGCACCTAAATTCACTATGAAAATACGAAGAAACCCCAAAACCTAAGTTTTCTATCAAATCGATGAACTGAAATTTTCTAACATCTGAGTTGGGATTTCTTGCAAGGGTACCAAAACTCGACTCTTTTCCACAGAGCCACTCCAGGGCTTTGGCTGAGCCCCTGGGAAAATCTGAGAGGCGCTCGCCCCCTAGTGGCAACGGGAGGCAAGGCCAGGAAGCCGATTTCACTAGTTTCCACAAGGATCTTAAAGAGAGGTTGGGAGAGCTGGCACAGGGTTACCACCTAGGTAAATGTGTTTTGGCACTCTCCTTTACTTGTGGGTTGATTTTGAAATCGACCTTAAGGACTCAACAATTGTGCCTACTGAAAACAATTCTTGTATAAACTCTGTTAATACTAGGCGCACAAGGACTATAGGAAAACCCATAGCTGCTCCAGTTCTTAGCTGTGGACAGCCCTGACCTCTGCCGGTTGGAATAGGTGAAGCCCGCCTGCCGCAAGAACTTAGCTCAGAGCTGACTGCTCACCACACTGGGGCCACTGACCAACTCTGGCCAGTGACACAGACCAGCTCATGAGAGAGGATGACAGAAAATGAGATGTTAACAGATCTGGGCTCAAATTCCAAGCTCATCTTAGCCTAGGTGAGCTGTCAGTGGGCTTCATTCCTCCTCTGTGACGGTAATAGAATAGCAACTTCTGCCTCCGGGGTGGCCTTAGGGGAAGATGAAATGCAACGGTGTCCAAAATCACAGTGCAGAGGACTTCGAGAAGTCCCACAAATCCCATCTTACCCTTACACCGTCAGCACTGTTTAGAGCCTGCCATCTAGTTCTCAAAAATAACCCGCTGTGCTGTACCCGGGATAGAGGGGACAACCCGTGAGCTGGGGCAGATGGGATCCAGGTCCTGTGGACATATCCAGGGTCTGAGAGTGGTGAACTATCGACCCCCTGTACTTCTGGCTGCACTTTTTCTTGGGTCAGCAGCTGTGGCAACAGCCTGGAGTGCATAACCCCACGTATGGGGCCTCCTTACTCAGCCAAACAGGGGACGCAAATCTGAGAATAAGAACTATGGGCCGTCTGAGCTTATTGCAAATGCCTGCAAAGGGTGCGCAGGCCCTCTACGCATTCCACACAGGCCTGAGAATGAGTACACACCCCCTCTGCCCTAGCCACCAGATATAGGATCCCTCCCACCTATACCCCTACTGTGGGCAACATAGGGATCCCTGGGACATCATTCTCAAAATTGAAGCCCCTGTTCTGTGGAGTCCAGCCAAACAACTCCTGGAAACAATTCCTGGAGCCAAGATGGTGCAGCCCAAGCAGATCTAAGCCCTTGCAGCATAATACCAGGACAGGCCTGAGGGCCACTGAACCGTTCAGGGCACCTGCATATGCAGTGCACCAAAGGCTGTGCTTATGCTCCTCCATTACACTCCATCCTTCCAGGAAGGCACACTTCTACATACTCTCCTCCGCTTGCACACATGTGCTGATGACCTTCCTCCCTTAGCTGCGTCTGAAGCACCAACATCCAGGCTCAAACCAGTGGACCTCTCTCATCTTCCTGAACAATACTCCAACTCCAGAGACAGACAGACCCAGTCTGCAGTACAGGCTCCAGGAACAAACAGAAAAGTCTAAGAACCATAAGATGGCTAGAGGTAGGCATAAGAACGCATCCAACAAAAACCAGGACATCATGGATTCACCAGGAACCCCCAAAATCAATGGCTATTTCAATTCATCGGAAACACAAGAAAATGATTTTAAATCTATGTTTATCCAGTTATTAGAGGCACATAAAGAGGACGAAATGAACAAAGCTCTCAAAGAAATACAGGCTAATATAGCCACACAAACAGAGGCACATAAAGAGGAACTGAACAAAAAAATAGATGCCATTATGGAAAGACAGGAACCCACATTCAAATAGATGAAGGAAATGGTGCAAGAGATGAAAACAGAATTAAAATCAACAAAGAAAACACAAACAGAGAAAACCCTGGAGCTGAAGAACTTAGAAAAGAGATCAGGAACCACAAAAGTAAGCATCACCAACAGAATACAAGAGATGGAAGAGAGAATCTCAGGCACTGAAGATACAATTGCAGAAATCCATATTTATCACCCTGGAAAAAACTAAAGTCCAAGTGGATCAAACACATCAACATAAAACCAGACACACTAAATCTGTTAGAAGAAAAAGTGGGGAAGAGCCTTGGACTCATTGGCACAGAAGACAACTTCCTGAACAGAATACCAACAGCACAGGCTCTAAGATCAACAATCAGTAAATGGGACCTCATGAAACTGAAAAGCTTCTGTAAAGCAAAGGGCACTATCATCAGAATAAAACAGCCTACAGGCTGGGAAAGAATCTTCACCAACCCTATATCTGACAGAGGGCTAATATCCAGAATATATTTTTAAAAAACAACTCAAGAAGTTAAACAGCAACAAATCACGTAATTCAATTAAAAAATGGGGTACAGAGCTAAACAAAGACTTCTCCATAGAGGAATACTGAATGGCAGAGAAACACTTAAAGAAATGCTCAACATCCTTAGTCATCAGAGAACTGCAAATCAAAATGACCCTGATATTTCACCTTATACCCATTAGAATAGCTATGATCAAAAACTCAAGGGACAACACATGCTGGAGAGGATGTGGAGAAAAGGGAACCCTCCTCCACTGCTGGTGGGAATGTGAACTTGTACAACTGCTTTGGAAATCAATCTGGTGCTTTCTCAAACAATTAGGAATAGTGCTTCCTCAAGACCCAGCTATACCACTCCTAGGCATATATTCAAAATATACTCAAGTATACAACAAGGACATTTACTCAACCATGTTTGTAGCAGCTCTATTCGTAATAGCCAGAAGTTTGGAACAACCCAGATGTCCCTCAGCTGAGGAATGGATACAGAAATTGTGGTACACAATGGAATACTACTCAGCAATTAAAAACAAGGAAATCATGAAATTTGCAGGCAAATGGTAGGAACTAGAAAAAATTATCCTGAGTGAGGTATCCCAGAAGCAAAAAGACACACATGGTACATACTCACTTATAAGTGGATATTAGACATATAAGATAAACATACTAAAATCTATACTCCTAAAGAAGAAAAACAACAGGATGGCCCTAGGGAAGATGCTCAATCCTCATTCAGAAGGGCAAATGCAATAGACATCAGGAGGAGAAGACAGGAAACAGGACAGAAGCCTACCACAGAGGGCCTTGAGGTATCAAAGCAAAGGCTGAGACTCTTAGCCAAACTTTAGGTAGAGTTTACAGAATTTTATGAAAGAAGCGGGAGATAGAAAGACCTGGAGGGGACAGGAGCTCCAAAAGGAGACCAACACAGCCAAAAAAAAAAAAAATTACCTGCACAGACTCATACCCCAACCAAGGAACATGTGTAGAAAGGACATAAAACCCTTGCTTAGATGTAGCCTATAGACTCAGTCTCCAAGTGGGTTCCCTAGTAAGGGGAGTACGGGTTGTCTCTGGCATGAACTCAGTGGCTGGCTCTCTGATCACCTCCCCCTGTGGGGTGCAGCCTTACCATGCCACAGAGGAAGACAATGCAGCCACTCCTGATGAGACCTGTTAGAAGGGAAGGAGCATCTCCCTTATCAGTGGACTAGGGGCATGGCATAGGGGGAGAAGAGGGAGGGAGGGTGGGATTGGAAGGAGACAAGGGAGTGGGTGACAGCTGGGATACAAAGTGAATAAACTGTAATAAATAATAAATAAAAATATTTTTGAAAAAGTGTTTAGGTCTTGTGTGTTCTACACTCACCATTTTCGAATGAATTAGTGTCATTGTCCCAGAAGCAGATGCTGATGTCAGTTTTGCACCCTTGTGGTTCCCATGGACACTGTCATTTACTCTGCAGTGCTGTCTAGCTTTGTCCTGCTTCTTCCGTGTTACCAAGCAGCTAGAGAGCTCTCACCAGATGCAACACTTTAGTCTTGAACTTTGCCTTCTTTCAGAAGTATGAGAAATAAATTTATTTTCCATATGGATTACTGTATATGTATTCTGTTACTGCACAAGAAAACTAAGGAACCACCAAGCCCTGGGAAACTATTCAGAGGTTAACAGTACATAACTGTGAATCTCTCCCTCCTCCTTCCCTCTTACCTCTTTACTTTCCTTCTCCTTCCTCCAGTCTAGGGAGAGGTGGCTATTCCCTGCTCCCTTCCATATTCCTCTCTGGCACACCCCCTCCTTAGTCCTTAATATGTTACTCTCTTATTCAGCATGGGGAACATCTTGAATACAGTCTCAGGCAAGAAACTACAAAAAAAAAAATGGGCAAGGGAATAAACATCTCATTCTTCCATATATATGTATGTATGTATGTCCATACATATATTTTGGGCCAGAAAGATTGCTCAGTAGGTAAAGGCATTTGCCACAATGTTTGATCCATCCCTAGGACCCAACATGGTTGAAAAAGAAAAAAAAACAGACAGCAAAGGAGGAGAACAAACAAAATCAAATACTAAGAAAATCTGCATAGGCGGTCCCTTCTGGTTCACCTTCCTCCCCTTTGCCTCCCACCTCCTGCAGGCAGCCAGAGGCTGGGCTAAGCACAGTGGAAAGAGTGCTCTGGGCTCCTCAGGTACAGGTAGTGAGAAAGGCAAGAAGCTAACCACCCTTATCCCAGCTCCCATCCAGGTGGCACGGCGGTTCCCTGGCCGGGCTCAGGGGCCCTGGATGACTTCAGACAACATGTTTGAGTACAATTAAAAAGGCAGCCTTGTTTCCTACTTTATGTTTTATTGGAGGGGAAGATGTGGCCGTGATTGCACAAACCAAATGAGAGATCCGATTTGGCATGGTGGTCAGAACCTTTTCCTGATACTGTACCTATGTGTGCATTCCAGGAGAGACTTCAGAGACACCTACCCTGACAGTCTTATCAGAGGGGTTGGGACTAAGTCCTGGCCAGCGAGCCAGAGAGGTTTGGGCTCCCAGAGCTATTGACCACTCAGAGGAAGCAGGTCTTGGCTAGAAGGGCTCAGCAAATGTTTTCGGAACGCAGGGTGAAATTCTGTCTTTTCCAGGAAAAACTTAAACTCTACAGGCTCTTTAAGTGATGCAATTTTAGTGAGAAAGAATTGATTTGCTTGACTCAGCATAGAGAGTCAGGTATCCTCAGGGTGCCAAGGAGGCAGCCACTGTCTGTGAAACCTGCATTTAGTGGTGGTAGGGACACCATAAGACCAAGGCAGAGCAGCACGGTTTACTGCCTAGGGACCTTAGGCCTTCCCCTTGCTCAGCCATTCACAGATACTCTGGGTGGTGATTGTAAGCAGAATAAGTAATTTGGCCTCAAAGAATATGAAGTATGCCTGATAGGGCTAGGCCCTGGTCCTTTCTTCCTTGGATTCCTTAGAGATATTGAGACGTGTAGAACTTGCCTCCTTCATTCTCTGCTTAGGAGATGAGGCTCTTCTATCATAGCTTTTCATTGCTTTAATACCAAAAACTAGTTTCCTCTGCCCTAACCAGACCTTCACATGCCTCTCAAGAAGTCCCTATCACGCCACGCAAACTGCCCTGTGCCTTCCAGGCTAAGGAACAAGGTATCCCTGGCCCTGTGGGGCAAGTACTGATGTTCAAATCTGACATTCAGGACAAAGAACTGAGCAATGAGGAGAAAAAGAACTGTGACACAGGGTACAGGCCCCATTTGTTTTCCTAAGCACAACCAGGAATAAGCCAAAGTGGCCCTCCTGCCTTCACATAAGCTGAAAGTTTTTCCTCACCTTGTTTGGCTTCTGTTATGGGTCTTATGGGAGTTTTCTGCAAATGTGGCCTGGCCAAGAGGGTTGGGAAGGCCCATATTTGGCTTCTGCCTACTACAAATGACCCAATGCCAGATTCCCGCACATCCATAGGAGCAGCAGCCTTTGACTCAGATTCTTGACCTCCTCTGCCCTTAGAGGCAGCTCCTCAAGCATGCTCATCTGGCAGGCACAGAGGACCTTTGGAAAACAGAGGGTCCCCCTCTGAGAGTCCCTCTAGATTGCAAGGTGATGGTGTGATGAGGTAGGACAGGGCCAGCTAGCCCTAATAACCCATGTCTGGATGTATGAGAGACTGACAGAAAGCAGCCTAAAGGTCTACCAGGAAGAATCAGGATAGGCTTATTCCCCATGGACACAAGCCAACTGGGACATGGTGGGCATGAGGAGTAAAGCTGGACTGACATGGGCTCAGAGGCAACAGAGTTCTGGGTATTTGTGTGTGGAGCTGAGGCATACCACAAAGCACACATAGAGTTAGGGGGATGTAGTGTGTCTAGGAGTACCCAGGAGAACTGATAAGGCCTCCTGGTGACATGCTCAGCGCGGGCCCCTATACTGTGGCTGCCATGTGCAGCAGTTGAAGCCTTCCAGCCTAGAGGAACCAGACATGAAGACTAGTATGTTTCTTGCCCATGCTAGGGTCTGGCATACAAACCTTCAAGCTTTGTCCCTGTGGGCCCTTTATTTAGGGGGAGGAGGCACCATATCTACTGGCTTGTGTCCAGAATCTTGTTATCTTCCTGTCCTAACCTGGTTTACGATCTGTTTTCTCTGAGGATGGGAGAGGGGTTCAGCCTCAGTAGGTATTGGTGAGGCTCTCACAGGGCGTTGCACAGATCAAGCCAGGCCTCGAGGCCTAGCCCTCCCTCCACCTGTCTCATTTCCACTTCCTGTGATCACCACATCGCTCAATTTGCCCAAAGTGAGACATTGACAAAATAAAAATAACTTTCTAAAGAGGGAAGGAAGGAAGGAAGGAAGGAAGGAAGGAAGGAAGGAAGGAAGGAAGGAAGGAAGGAAGGAAGGAAGGAAGGAAGGAAGGAAGGAAGGAAGGAAGGAAGGAAGGAAAAGAGAGAGCGAGAAAGAAGAAAAAGAAAAATTGACTCATATAAGTAGTCTTCTCATCACCATACACATACCATGGTACATACACACAACACACACACACACCAAAATAAGTATAATAATAAAAACTTTTTAATCATAAATTTTAAAATTCAGTATCAAGACTAAAAACCTAGAATGGTCAAAGTGAGAAAAAACACACATCACACACATAGTGTCTAAGATCCAAAGCAAGTGTTCCTGGTTCCAAGAGTTCTTGAATTTAGTATTGAGCATACAGAACACATACAGAACATGCTTCAGAAGCATTCTTTCCTTTCGGGGTGGTCTTCAAATCAGAGACCTGTATATGTGTAAACTCTTGAACTCTCAGCGCTTCTTGAATATTAGGGCCCAAAATAAAAGGTTATAAATACTAAATCTTGGACTGGGATTGTAGCTCACTGGAGTAGTACTAGCCCAGCATATGTCAGATTCTAAGGTCTATCCCCAGCATCATAACTCTACTGCTAAGAATTCATGCAAAGGTGATTAAAGTTCTTTTGGCTATTTTGAAGCTGATAAGCAATTCCAGGAGACCTCACTTTTTCTTAAACCGATATCATTGATCCAGTTTCTAGAAAACATGTTTGATTGTTTATTTACTTGTTTATTTAATGTTTATAATATGGATGTATTTGTAGGAATATTTGCTACCCAACTACAGGTGGCCACAAAGACCAGCAGATAACATCAGATCCTTCAGAACCACCCAACATGGGTACTGGGAAACAAAGCCAGATCTCCTACCTCAAGAGCAACAAGCATACTAACTAGTGAATCATCACAACACCTTTTTGGCTTTGTAAAGTGGTATATTTCTCGATAACCTTATAAAATACATACATCAGGGGACAGCATTCCATAAAGGAAATATATCAGAGAAGTAATATCAAAGGCTAGATTTCCAAACTTGGGACGAGTTTCAGAAGATCTTCAAGTAATGCATTTTTAACTCCTACCTCTTCTTAATCTATCTGCTGTATAGGTTGCAAGAAGTACAAATGTGACTTAATGTTACTGCTCAATAAATCACAAATCATCAAGTTGGCAAATACCATGGCCTTGTAAGGGAATCTGGGTTGGGCTCATCACTATTGCTCTTTTGACTGTGCAGCAGTATCAGATGTATCTGTTTAGTCTAACACAGTTTTACATGAAATTACTGACTCTACTATGAAAGGAGATTCATTCATTCAAAAGGGAATTGTGAACTCCATCCGGTGGTGAGCACTGGATTGCCTAGGCAACGCCTGACAAGAATAGTGCAGATGAGATTATGTGGTGCAACTGAAGGAATACAACAGAGCCTTTGAGACCAGTTATATGCTAGGATTAAGTTTTTCCAAGGTAGCATGGCTAGAACAATTTTTTTTCTCTCCTTTGTATACAATGCTAGGGTGGATAGTGTGCATTTTTCCACTGATATTGGCAAGTTGAGAGGAATAAATAATGAAGCACTGACATACTTATTTTACATCTACTAAGCTTATCCATTAAAATAGATTTATCTGCATCATTTCACTTAAATTGTAATAATGCCCTCGTTTTGCAGCAATTTTTGATATTCTGTGAAATTATGTCTGCAAATACTTATCATGCATTGGGGGTTATGTTGCTGTCCTAGGTCAGAGCATGCATACAGCCAAGACATTTTCACAGGCATGGGGGCTCACAGAAATCTACCCAAACTTGGATGAAATAGAATTTATCCACTTCTGTAGTCACAGATGGAATATTATGCATATATGTTGCTTGCTCAAAGATTCTTGTGTAAAATGGGTTTCTGAACATTCAATTTCTTAAAATGCAGATGAAATCCATTTGTCTCACAGCTACTTTTTAAAACAGGTTTGATTGCTTTGCTCAATTTGGAGTTGGATGAATGACTCTTTGCTATGGATTGTGAGGTTTACTTTGAAATATAATATTATATATGTGCAAAACATGGAGGCTTTTAGCCTGTTTTTTAAAAAGACTGATCTTGAGTTCGGTCATCATTTTTTCAGTCCTGTTTTCTGTATGTAATGTGAAATGTTTTCTAAGAGGAATTTCCAAAAGGGACTCTCACTTCCAACCACTTCTCTCTTAGGTATCAACATCCAATGCCTCTAACTTTAAAAATCAATTATTCATGTCCAATAGTTTAAAAATAACTGTGTTGTTTTTCAAATTAAAGGGAGCGTATTTCCATTGTAAACAATAACTACACTATGTGTGTAAACCCAAATGCTGCTTCCCTAATGCTGGGGTTCAAGGCCTCTACCACTCCTGCTACTTCATGATCTTACTGTAGGATAAAATGCACCTGGCTGCAGCACAGTGCTTAATGATAGTGGCTGTGTTAAATGTCAGAGACCAACTCTGTAGGAATACCAGGACAACAAGCCTTCTTACACGAGGCGCTCAGCAGACACCAGCCTGTTCCCATGAAGCTTAAGTTTTAGAGAACAATATTCAAACTTGTACTTCAAAGGTCTAAAAATGATTTCCTGGGTAGGGCGATAGAGATACCCTCGGAACACCTAAGTTCACTTTCTGTGATGGACAAACAATGAATGAATGAGTGTCCACTACAAACAGGAGACTGAACACTAGATGGAGAAAGCAAAGCTTTTCCCTTCCAGGAGAGTGGGACCCAAGACTGCAAGTTCAGTAAACTGACTCTGGGTTGAATAGTTGGGGGTGGGAGGGAGGGTTCTTTGGTTTAGTTTTGGGGTTTAGTTGGTTTTTTGTTTTGTTCAAAACAGGGTTTCTCTGTGTTAACAGCTCTGGCCCCAAACTCAGATATCCACCTGTCTGCTGCCTCTTAGAGTTGTGCACCACCACACGCAGCTGGTTGGATATTTTATAGAACCTTTGGATGCTCCCTTTTTCCCCACTGGTCCTGTTTTGATCCCCACTACCAAGCCATGCTTTCTCACCACTTTTCCTTGCAATGTCCTCTGGGGACAAGCAGTGACCATCTCATTTTCTTTGTTAACCTGTGTCCCCCTAACTCTTCCTCAAATAGTCTGTCTCTTATAAATGAACCAAAAGGAAACCACCTTACATCATTATAAATACTGCTGTTTTTTGTTCACGTATGTCTGTGCACCACTTGCCTGCCTCTGTGCATCAGAGGCCAGGGATTTACCAGAATTGAAATTACAGATGGTTAGCTGCCGCATAGATGCTAGAAATCAAACCTGAACCCTTATCCACTGAGCCACCTCTCCAGCTCCTGTTCTTAAGTTTTTGGCCAGCCCTAGCCAATATGCATATGAAGGAATACTTGAAACAGGGTGACTTTAGGACAAGGATGCTCTGGAAATTTAAACACACATTGTGCTCCTAAAACTCAGCATTAAAAAAAATTAAGTATTACAGTTTTTATATTCACTCCTGCTGAAATCATTGGCATATTAATTTTACCTATTTCTTTTTACTTTTTCATGTGGCTCCTAGAAAGTTTTTAATTACATATGTATTTCTTACCCTGAATGTTAAACAAATGTCTTCCCAATGGGCCTGGGTAACTCATGAAATGAAAGGCTGGTAAAATGCCAACTACAAAGGCAGTTTCCATGATCTGCTAAGAGAGGTCTGGGGAAGGATAATCATTTTTGGCAAGACTTCCAGCAGTCATTCACAGCAGGCACAGAAAAAAAAATTGTACACATCTCTGACCTTCAATTGATTCCACTGTGCTTTGAGCTGGAGTTTGTTGGTTGTCATTCTTATAGTTACAAGTGTTCCATTTTTGTTGCTCTGATAAAATAGGATGACCAAGGCAACTAAAGAGCTTTTTTTGGCTTATGACTCCAAATGAATAAGTAAGAGTTCATGATGGCAGAGTGGAAGCAAGAAATATTAGAGCAGTAAGCAGAGAGCTCACATCTATAAATTACAAGCACAAACCAGAGAGTAATAGATATGATACAGAATCCCACCTTCAGTGACATACAGCAAGGCAGTACCTCCTAAGCTTCCCCACACAGCACCAGCCGGGGACCAAGAGTTATCCTACCCTATGGGGGCCTTTTCATTCAAACCACATTGCTCTAACAAATTACCACGAGTCTAGGATATTGGACAATACTTTATTTCAATTCTGTAAAGTACAAGTCTGGTAGCTCTCTTCCTTTCTCTGCTGTAAACCAGTCTACAGTCACGGGGGGTTGCTTGTAGGCTTCTTTAAGTTGCTGGAAGAACTGCCGTACGCATCACATTATAGACCTAAGTTTTTTTTTTCTTTTCTTCTGAGTATGAGAGCTAAGAGGCCTCCCTCAATCCTGGCTATACACCTTGGAGCTTAGAATCCGACTACCTCTTTTCACACAAGCCAGGAAACATCTTCTGCTCTAAGGATTCATGCAACTAGACTGGGTCTATAGTAATTCAGGATAATTTTTCTCTTTAGGTCCACTAAACTGTATCTGCAAAGCCCCTTTCCAGCAGTATCTATATCAGTGTTGGAATCATTAGGGATTGGGATCTTGGTACATTTTCAGAATCCTGTCCACTGTTCTTCCTACATAAGAAACATTTACGTTTTTGAGACACTATTTATCTCAGGCTGGCCTGGAACTCACTATGTAGATCAGGGTAGCAATAGAGATCTGCTTACCTTTGCCTCCAGGATAATGCTAGGGTGAAAGGCCTGCAACATCACATCTGGCCAAAGGAATGGAGCAGAATAGGAAAATGTTTGCTGCTAAGAAGAAATTGGGGATATTCATTTCAATGGAAAACTATTGAAGGGTTTCCTTATAGGGGACACAAACTAATTTATATTTTAAAATATAAGTAAGTAAGTAGGGAAAACCTTCTTACAATGTCTTTCATTTGCTTGGTGGAGTGAACGGATGTTAACTGTAGGGTGAACATGATCTCCTCTGTGAGCCTATGTGTGCTAGTGAAAGGATGTGGAAAAAAAGAATTCTCCTTCATAGACTGTATGGAGTTTGTCCTTGAAATTTGAGTTAAGTAATCAAGTTACAATGTAAAACAGAACTCGTAAATACCCTGAAACTCACTGCTTCATCAAATAAGGTATAAGGTAGCAGCATGAACTCACTTTTCAGGTCACAAGGCTTACAAAAGCCAGACCACTGTAAATCACTCTGATGTGGGGAGCTCCTAGTGTGTCCTAATGGAACATGAACTCTGCAGGACCCGACTCGGCAATTCCTTTATGAAAGAATGCTGCTGGCCCACAGCCTGCTCTGCTGCCTGAGCAACAGTTAAGGATTGGGCCCTACGAAGACCAATCTCAGTAAGCCTTTCCACAGGTGGCCTACAAGTATAGCCTGCGAACTCCAATAATCTAATACAGAAACACCTAGAATGTGCTATTTAAGAAAACCAATCTTTCTTCCCTTTTTTAGTATTACAATGAACTGATACTCTTCTTTCCATCCTGTGGACTGCTGATCCACAATTTCCTCTACTGTACAGAAGCTTTTATTTCATTTAATCCCATATATTTTTTAGTCTTATTTCCCATGGTACTGGAAATCTCATTCAGAAAGTTAACTGTGCTTATAAATTGAAGCATATGCCTCTTTTTTTCTAGCAGTTTTGGGGTATCAGGTCTTACATTGGCCTTGATTTAGAATTTTGTGCAGACTGAGAGAAATGCATCCTTTATATGTGGGTATCAGTTTTTCTCATATCAGTTGTTAAAGATACTGATTTTTTTCCAGTGTGTATTTTTGACGTCTTTGAATATTTCTCTCAGACACAAACTAAACTAAGCTCCACAGATCGGAATGCCCTCTGGTTGGGAATTAAAGTCAGTATTAACAGGGTCAGTTTTAACAGGTGGTATTGATGGGGAAGGAGGAAATAAAAAAATGAAAAAATTAAGACTAACTTACAGAGTTAAATGTTATCAGCCAAGTGGTGCATACCTTTAATCCCCATACTGGGGAGGCAGAGGGAGGCAGATATCTGAGTTAGAGGCCAGCCTGGTCTACAGAGGAAGTTACAGGATAACCAAGGCTGGGAAACCCTGTCTTGAAAAACCTAAAATAAAGGAAGACATCAAAACAATGAGCAGTTGGTAATAGTCGATAACACCATTGTAATTTTTAAGATCCAAGAGTAATCTCTAATGAGAATAAACTCAAGATTAAAAAACAAACATTATATTTCAGTCCTCTGTATTAATACCTAAAGATCCAAGGTTCCAGTGTCTTTGTAAAGACATCATAAAGGGCTAAGTTATCTTTCACTATAACCAATTTGGACAGAAGCTTCAAGAAAGATTTATTTTGGTTCTGTTCAAGATGATACAGCAACAGAACCTGTGGCAGGGGAGTCTTCACAGAAAGAAAGCAGAAAGAAACCAAGAACATGGGACAAGATTTAGCCCCTAAGGATATAACTCCAATGACCTTATTATAACTTTATCTCTTAAAGTTTCTAGAATCTTCCTATGACTGAACATATGAGACTAACAAGAGACATTTCATACTCAAATCCTGACAAAAATTAAGTAATGTATATTAGGAGACTTTACAATGTTAGAGCTGAAAAAATGGCTCCACGGTTAAGAGAACAGACTTCTGGGAGAAGATCCTGGTTTGATTCCCAACACCCACATAACAGCTCATAACTGTCTTTAACTCCAACCCGAAGGGATATGACACCTTCTTCTGGCTTCTGTGGTCACTACATGCAAATGGTGCACCAACATACATACAAGCAAAATACCCATACACATAAAATAAAAACAAAGGTTAAAAAATATGCCAGGTAGTGGTGACCCACATCTTTAATCCCTGCACTCAGGAGGCAAAGGCAGGCAAATCTCTGAGTTTGAGGACAGCCTGATCTACAGAGTGAGTATTAGGATAGCCAGAGCTACACAGAGAAACCATCTCCTGTCTTGACAAAGAAGAAAAAAGCAAACAAACAAAAAACAGTAGCTGAAGTTCTAATATGACAATTTTACATTTCAAAGGAGAAAACTGAAATTTGCAAAACTTTTAAAAGCAACAATGTATAAATAAAAATGAAAAATAATAGTATATACCGTACCAAAGCACAAACTTTGAAAAAAAATTAGACATGTGTAAATAAAATGTACTGACTATTTTTTTTTTTTTGCCTACATGTAAGCATGTGTGTTGCCTGGAGCATGCTAAAGTTGAAAGAGGGTTTCAGATCCCCAGGAATTGAAGTCATACGTGGTTGTGAGCCACCATGAAGTACAAACTTTCTAAACTCACTCATTAACAGTGTTTCAAATTCCATTTCAAGTTGCTGTGTTCACACACAGAAAATAGGAACTCCTGTGTTGATTAATTATAGCCCATCTATACCATGGACTCCCAAACAACAGTATGTAAAAGAAGATTACTGTCAACATTTATGATAGCATGCAAAATGATGATATACTTTAAAGAAAGGAACTGGCTAACTGGGCATGGTGGTGCAGGCCTGAATTTGCTAGTTGGGAGAATGAGACAGGGAGATTATTTCATGCCAACACGGCTGCATACCTTTTGGAGAGGAAAAACAAACCAGCAGACTACAAAAGGAAATACATACTAAAATCATAGCAATGTATAAAACAAAATTATAGCAAAATAAGGTATCCTCATCAAAGTGGTAATAAACTAACAATTTTTATTCTCTTTGCTTCTTAGTTTCTACAGTGAACATGTTTTACAAAACCATACAATTTAAAAACATTTAGTTTTGAAAGAGGGTGAAATAATAAGTTTTCAAGTATTATCAGATAAAATATTAATGGAAAACATTCTAGACCCATTGGAGGGAAAAAAAAAAACATACTTACTGTCTTGTTTGGGCAGGCTACATCTCTGACAGCAGATTACATCTTGCTATTTCTAATGTTTTTATCAGTTAATTTTGATAGGGAAAAAAAAACCAAAACAAGTCACAAACCAGCACAGATTAATGTAATTTAGTTTTGTTGCTTTCACTCTCGCCTTTGGTAAGATTTTAACTCTTTCTAGGCCAAGATAGCAATGCTGTTTCAAATGTAAGCCATACTACACTGACAAAGTTTATTATTGCCACACTGAAGTTCTAATAGCAATTCACTTAGAAACAAAACATAATTCTATTTAAATGAAATGAGCTTATATATCACACAGTAACTGGAAGGCAAATACAACCTACTAATATATCAATCAGTAGGCAAGCTGTTATTCTGAGGCATAGAATTCAGGATATACTCCAAAACAATGCATGAAGCACACCCCAAGCTTCCTATGCTAAAGGTAAAAAACTAGACGACAGCTTCTCCTTCGATTGCTGTGTTCACTTTCCACAACCAAATGTTTCATTCCAGTTTTCATAAAGCTCTAAATCTTTTGGAGACACAGTGGGTCGCACAGTTCTAAAAGCATTTTCAAAATCAATATAGGCTATTGGTCGAACTTCGTCTGGGCTTATGGTAGCAATGTCAGCGGTGTGCAAACTGCGGATAGGACCAAGCGAAGCCTCTCTGCAAAGCTGTGTCATATCTGCTCCAGAAAACCCTTCAGACTGCTGCACCACCAGTTCAGTTTCTTCATCACTGAGGCAACACTGCTCCTTTGACATGAGATTAACTACTATCTGTTTCCTGGCTGAAGCTTCTGGGAGGGGAATATAAAGCCTTTTCACCAATCTTCTCCGGGCAGCCTCATCAATCTCTTGGGGCCGATTTGTGGCTCCCACCACGAGAATACGGTCTTCAGAAGATGTGGTTGCTCCATCTAACTGAACTAAAAATTCCGTTTTTATTCTTCTTGAAGATTCATGTTCACCATCTCCTCGTTGAGACAATAAAGAATCAATTTCATCAATAAATATCACAGCTGGCTGCTGACACCTTGCAACAGCAAACAATGCACGGACCATTTTTTCCCCCTCACCTACCCACTTAGAAGTCAAAGACGATGCAGAGATGCTGAAGAATGTTGCTCCAGACTGACTAGCAATGCACTTGCCAATAAGAGTTTTACCAGTCCCTGGAGGGCCAAAGAGCAGAATACCTTTAGGGGGTCCTCGTAATCCAGTAAAGATATCAGGCCTCAGCATGGGCCACACAACAATTTCCTTTATTGTGGCTTTGGCAAATTCTACTCCGGCAATGTCTTCCCAATGTACTGGAGGCCCATGGTCCATAATTTCATTCATAATAAGTTCAACCATCCTTGGCTCTACGTTCTTCAGACAGTCATCAAAGAGGTGTGTTGGTTCTGTAGAATCTGCCCTAGTAGACTTGTGCTTGATCCTTTCACTCCGCTCACTTCCATCTTCCTTATTAGATACAGGAGAAACAAACTTTCCAAATATCCCTCTTGATCTCCCAGCTCCCAAGGACTTTTTCACAACAGATGAAGATCTGGATGTATGCTGGGATTGGTGGCACTTTTTTTTTTGATCTGCCCACAATTGTTCTTTTGCAGTTTTAAAGGCAGGCAGGCTATTATCTTCCCTCTGGCCACTGTCTTCAGTCTTACTAAAAGCCTTACTCAGTGTTGAATTGGAAAACATGTCAGTGGTGCCAGGGTCATAAAAAGCCTTCCTTTCTCGTGAATTTTCAAAGCCAGAAGGAAAACAAGACACATTAGATAAGAACATACTTAGTCCTGAGCTGGTTTTAGGAGGGCTGTGAGTTTCCTTTTTGGTATTTCCAAACAATGGTGTAGTGTGAAATGCTGTAGTGGCTGACTCACCTAATGGTGCTGAGGAGGTGGGACACGTCTCAGCATTATTAGCTGCCATAGGCAGCAGAACCCTCTGAAACGGAGAATGTCTCCGACTGCTCTCTGGGATGGCTTGGGTCTTATCTGTGTCACGCTCTCCAGAACCTACACACACACTAGGTTCAGAAAGCTCAAAGACAGTGGGTTCTTTACAGATGACTACTGATGCATCAGCAGGTTCCAACAAAGACTCTTTCCATTTCTTGCCAGCTTGCATCATCTCCTGCACATTACTCATTTTGAAAACATTATTTATTGACAATCTAGATTGCCACTTGTCACTGTCAGCCTGTTGAGACCCTGCTAAAGGAAAAATGCTCGCTGCGTAGTTATTCAAGCCAGTTTCCACATTGTCAGAATCAATAATTGCAGAATATTTTTCTGTATACCTTTTGAACAACTTGGTAGCACAGACCTGAGAGATCTCAGAGTTGGCACATGCATATTGAATACGTAGTAAAAGTGCACGGTATGCATCTGCCTTCTGTCTTGGTGGACATGTGCGGGATGTAACTACGAAGTAATTCTTCTGCCATTCATCCACATGCACAGACCTAGAGCTGGAAGTCTCCATGTCAAAAATCCTATAACACAAAAGCAAAATTGAAGACAAATCAGTATCAAGAAGAAAACAAAAGCAGAAAACTCTGCTGGAAAAAAAAAAACATTCTAGATATATAAGGTTAGTTTATTAAAAAACAGAGTACTTATTTGAAAAAGAAACATCTAGTTTATCATGCATTTCAAGTACTCATGACACAAAGATACACCAATAGTCTCAAGCTTAAGGACAACCAAATGACTTCTTAGATGCTAAATTGTTTTATTTATGAAGTGATTTTCCTAAAGAGGGAATATTCATGGGTTTAAACAGAAAGGATTTAAAGGTAACCAAAGAAAGGGTTTGGGAAATGTGACTCAGTTAGAGGAGCACTTACTAACATGTCTGAATCCTTGCGTTTGATCCTCAGCACACATACACTGGGTACAACTATGCATACCTAGCACTTGGGTGGTGGATCCAGCAAGAGAAGTCCAAGGTCACCACCCTCAGCTACATAGCAAGTTTAAAGCCAATCTGGAATACATAAGACTCTGTCCCAAAAGCTTTTGTAAACAACTTAAAGAAAGAAAAAATTTATTAAGTGATGAGTGACAGAAAAAGACATCCAATATCAATATGTGTCCTCTATACATTTATATGCACACATACAAAAATATGTACAAAAAGACTTAAATTAATCAATGGTTCAATATCCCACTCTTGTGAGATAGGTTATTCACAAACTCAACAAAAGAAACGTCAGACTTAACCTACACCATAGATGAAATAGACTCAACAAATATTTACAGCCCGCTGCACCAAACAGAAAGAAAAAAGACAAAAAAAAAAAAAAATCTTCTCAGCAGCCAATTCAATCTTCTTTAAAATACATCACATTCTTGGGCCATTAATCAATTCTAACTAAATACAAATTAATCAAAATATTGTCTCTTGGAGTTGAGGAGATAGATCCTCAAGCACTATCCACTTGGTCTTTTAAGACAACAGTCTCTTACTGAATGGGAGGTACAAGCAGGCCATTGGCTGAGTGGACAGTAAGCCCCAAGGACCAATCTGTCTCTGCCTGCCCAGCATGATTACAAGTACCTGTCACCATGCCCAGCTTTCTTCGACAGGCTCTGGGGATCAGACTTGGATTTTCATGCTTGTAGAGCAAGCACTTTACTGAGACTGAGCTATTAGCCCAGACCAGAGTTACAAGAGTCTATGAAAACTTGAAGCAAGCTAGAGAGATGGCTCAGCAGTTAAGAGCACTTGCTGCTCTTGTACAGGACAGAGTAGCCATGCTCACAGCCACCTGCAACTCCAGCTCCAGAGGATCTGACACCCTCTTATAGCCACAAAACATGCACACATGTGCCCCTTCCCGAATATATAAAGATTTGAAAAAACTACCCCTCAATCTCCCAATCAAAAAATGTGCTAATGAACAGACAGTTCTCAAAAGAAATACAGCCAATAAATACTTACACAAGTGTTCAACATAATTAGTCATCAGGGAAATATAAATTAAAACTGTCTTGAGAGTCTATCTCCCATTTAGAATAGTTATCATCAACAAAACAAATGACAACAAATGTTGTCAAGGATACAGGGAAAGAGAAATCCCTATTCCCTGGTGGTAGGAATGCTAATTTGTATAGCCACTATAAAAATCAACATTGTATTTTTAGGTACATACTCCAAGAATTCTAATTCTAACACTAAAACATGAGAGATGCCAGTGCATACACATTTATAGCTACATTACTTACAGCAGCCAGGAAACTGAACAGCTTTAGATGTCCAGTAATAGATAAGTGGATATATAATGGAGTTCTATGAACACAATGGAATTAAAATGAAATCCTGCCCTTTGCAGGGAGGTGACGCAACTGAAAACCATATGTTATGCAAAATAAGCCAAACTTGGAAAGACAAATACCTTATTCTCTCTCACATGCAAAATCCAAATTTAGAATGTGTGTGTGTATGCATGCATTTACATGTTTGTAGGTCAGAACTACAAGAGGATCATGAGAGGAGGTTGTGATCTTTAGGCATATAGGAAATAGAACATGTAGCAGGAAAGCAAAAAGGATCTAATGAGGAGAGAACCAGGGGAAAAGGTGGGTGGGGGAGGAGACAGCACTGATGGAACAAATCAAAACAAAGTATGAAGATGCCATGATGATGCTTAAATCTTAAGCCTACTTTCTGAGAAAACCTAGGTAAGACTAAGCAAACCATTTACAATTTTTGGATGTTCAGATTTCTCTGTAGGAACCATTGTGAGAATCAAATCAGGTAAATATAAAATACTAAAGACTGTTACCCCTGCTTTGTAGAAACTGAGCTGAGAAAAGTTAAAAACTGACTTACTAGAGAGAACCCTGTTGATTATGAGCAATGGCAGAGGTCAGTCCCAAGCTCCACGTGAGGCACTGTGTTCTTTACCAGGTAATGACTTCTTGAAACTATCACCACAGATTGAGTTGAGCTGCACAGAACATAAATATGAATGGTGACATGTTTAATATTAATGATATATCATGAATAAACACGTCAAACATGATGCCACAAATATTCCAAATCTCCCCCATTTCTCAGTGTTAAAAACTAAAGCCTATGAAAGATGAGCTGTAAGACAAGCCAAATAGTCCACCAGTAAATGACTTTTACTTCAGATTTTTCTGAAGCTAATTCTCATAAGCCCCTTCATACTTTTATAGAAGAATCTTAGAAAAATATACAATTGGGCCAGAGAGACAGTTTAACACAAGAAAGCACCAGCACGCAAGCTGGCAAACTAAACTCTCAAGACCTACATGGTCCCTGAAAGCACTCCCCTGCCGTCCATATGCACAGCTCGGCACACTCCGCACTATATTTTTGCAATATAGAACTTGCCTGTATACTAACAAGAAAAAGTTTTAAGAAATCCTATTGGTTTCCTAAGTATTATGATAAAGTAAAAAGAATGTCTACATTTTAAATTTAATTCCAATTTATCTGGAAGTATAGCTTAATAACCAATACATTTTATATATGTGAGCTATATTTAATATAGCTTTTTGTTGTTGCTGTTGTTGGTTTTTGAGACACGGTTACCTTGTGTTACCCTGGCTTTCCTGGAATTCATTCTGTAAACCAGGCTGTACTCAAAACTCAAGAGATTCACCTGTCTCTGCCTCTGGAGGGGCATGAATACCGCCAGGATTAACACTTTTTTAACTCTGAAAATGCTGTGGAAAGAATTTCCCATAATATAGGTGGGTGTTCCTAAGTTTTGTTTTAATAATAGGAACATCTAGTAAAACTGTAACTTAAATTGAAACTACATCAACAGATCTGAGGCAAGTGGCCCTGCTTTCATCTACTTTAACCTTATTTTAATCTCCATTCTACACCAGAAATGAGATGTGACTTGAAAAATATCAACCACAAAGGTTCACAATGATAGTATTCTTTACAGCTTCATTTCAGTCTATCACCTAAAATCACCAATTCGAGTCACTGTAAAAAAAAAAAAAAAAAAAAAAAAAGGGTCCTCTTCCATCTCCCAATTTTACTTCCTTTCTGCTCAGTCATATGCTACAACTACATACAACCAAAAACTGTCACCACTGCTCAATGACATTGGTACAGACCTATCTGCCACTGTCAAGTTATTCCAACCTTTGCTCAATAAAATCTAAATTATGGCCAATGAGTACAAACATCAAAGTTACAGTTCAATCTTCTTTGTTAATTTTCTGATTAAGAATGTTATTGGCCAAACTAAACAGCCAGTTTTTGCAAGGAAGAACTACTTTTCATTACATTTGGATTTTCTTTAGTACCTGAACTATGGTATCCATTAAAATAATGATTAAAACCTGGAGTGCCTACAATATACCCGACATCATTTTCAATCTTTACAGAACTCTGATTTACTAGTAGCAAAGTAGCACAGGAATTTCACAGGATCTGAAGCCATAAGACTAACCTTCAGAAGCCGGACATGAAAGTTTTATTTATTTTAATTAGTTTTATCTATTGGGGAGGGGTGCAGGTTTACGTCTGAGGGCAACCTGCAGGAACTGGGTTTTCTCTTTTCACCATCCTGTTTCCAGGGATCCTAGACCTCAGACCTCAGGCCCAACAGCTTTTACCAGCTAAGCCATTTCCCAGGCCCCAAGTCCTGGATGCATGATATATTCTTTCAGCAGTAATTCTGAGTATATCTTTTAAGCTGTGACTGTTTTCACCTGCAAAAAAAAAAAAAAAGGCAGTATGTAACATTATTCAGCTGACAGTTTTTTTTAATTACTGAAAGCATCAGAATCCCCAGAACTTAGAAATATCATGTAAGAGATTGTGGATTATTATTTCTTTCCTTTGGATGGTTCCTTCCGGCCATACCTAATCACAACTAAAAAGTATCCCTATCCCAAATGCTTGGGGTCAGAAGTATATCTGCTTTCCAGATGTTAATACATATAGCAGGTAGAGGATTCCATTCTAAACACGACTCGCGCGCGTACACTTAATATATACCTTAGACACGTTACCAGAAGGTTAACTGGATATAATATTTTTCTGAGCAGGAAAGAAAAAAACGAGTTTCACGATGAGGAAATTTCCCCCTTGTGATACACTGTTGGGCCTCCTGAAGGTCAAACGTTGGAGCATTTCGGACTTTCCGATTAGAGAAATTCACCTGTGTTAGTACGGCCGAAACCACGGTGCTCAGAAAGAGTAATCTAGTTGGCAAACCTGCTCCCGCCTTTACAGTCCTGGCGGGAGGCAGCTGCAGCTGACCTGACCCCAGTCACGCCCAACGCCCCTCAGACCCAGCCGCCGAGAGCGACAGCCTCGCCCCGGGGCTTCCCAGGGCCACCCCCTCCGACTGCCTGAATCGAAAAACAGGGGGGGGGGGGGGACAGGCCGGCGTGGCACAACCTCAGCACGCCGCCCTAGCGAAGACCAGCCGCCCACCGGCGCCCACCTGCGCTCACTGTCGGGCCGGCAGCCACCGAAAAGCCCGCCCTTGGAAGTGCGCCTGCGCGGTGTGACGCACTCGGCCCGCGCCGCGCAGGCGGGTAAGGGCCAAGGAGCGCGCGCGGCACGCAGCGTCAGGGCGGGGACGCGCAAGGCCTGGGCGTCGCCGCCTAGGCCCTGACGCGGGAATTCGGACTTCCCGCCGGCGGCGTTGTGCGACAGCGACCCCCTCCCGCCCTGTTGCGATGGTTTCATCTAAGCACTCCTATGGCTTCCGATCCACTTCAGGCTGTTTGTTCTTTTTTTTGCCGAGCTAGGTACTGCGAAATAGAGGCGGTGGGAGAGAGGAAAGAAAACACGCAGGACTGCGGAGAGCAGGACTCTCCTGGGAGGGCAAACGTGACCCGGGACGGCTTTCGGCCGCCACTCCTGAGCCTGCCCACACGTGTTCTCCAGCCCTCACCAGTTCATCTGCAGCTATCAAATAGGAATTAGTCTCGAATTCAGGAAGATTTGCTAAGGGCCACAGCCAGCATTAGGCGTCACAGCAAGATAATTAAAGCAGTAGCTATCAGGGATCCATTAAGAACTGAAATAGCTTATTTTTGTTACTAATCAGTATGTAGCTAAACAGACACAAGCTTGGGAGTCACCGATGGACCTTCCCCCTCATAAACAATTTGGGGCCCCACCTCCCATCTGCCTATTACCCGCTAAGACTTCTTGCAATTTGGGGAGAGGTCACCAAGGGTTAGGTTCTTAATTGTTTGTGTAGGGCATAACAAGCCACTGGGTCAGGCTCCAAGCAGGCGGGAGCTGATTGTCAGAGAGTAGGGGGAGGGGACGTGTGGGTTTTTTTTTTTTTGGTTTCTTTGTCTGCAACCCTCATTGCTAAGCCTGCCTGTTTCCACTGGGAAAACTACTTACATTTTCTTTCCTTCATTCTGTCTCCTTCAGATACTGACCAGAAATCCTAACCCTGCTTGCCCTAAGGTTCTGGGCATTTTCACTCATTCTGAAAACCCTCCTTACCCCATGCAGCCATTCACAGGACTGCATTGTTGAGCCTGCCTGCTTTTCTGACCTTTAACTCCAAAAGCAAGGCCTTCTCTTTTCCTCTCATCCATTTCCCTCCTCCCAGAGGCTGCTGAGATGTCGCTTGTCTTCTTTTTCCCCTAAACTCAAAATTGTCTTTCAGCTTCCTACTGGGTCTGATTTTTTTAATTCTTTTATCTATAAGACCAGGAACCCTGCAAAAGGCAACATTATTTCCTGGTGTCTGAAAATTGCCTTTGTTAGATTTACAACCCAGTATGTAGTGTGGAAGAGTTTAAGGTTCAGGCTATGCAAGTTGTAAACTTGCTGACCGAGAACACAAACTGCTTGGTAGACTTTTTTTCTCATGGGTGGAAGGTGTTGGAGCTGCAAAGAAATTGCCACTGAAGCAAACAGAACCAATATCCTTGGTGGAGGGGTCTTCTTGTTTATGATTCTAAGAGTTTATAAACATAAGCTCAAACAATGCCTGTCTACAGTTCAGTTGACTAATTTGTTTTGAACAGAAAAGTAAAATGATCCCAAATAATATGCTTTGTCAGGAAAAAATGTGTTTAGGGGCTAGCAAGATGTCTCAGGTAAAGATGCTTACTGTGCAAGCCTGGTACCTTAGTTTGATTTCTAGAACCCAGAAAAAAGTGAAAGGACTCCACACAGTTGTCCTTTGACCTCTTGGCACATGTGCCTTTTCCACCCATCATACACAAACACACAATAATTGTTTGTAAAATTTGTTTGAATTTTTAGGCACTGTGAGAAGTAGATTGTTGTAGAGATAGGGGGACAAAGTTAAATGTGGCTCTTTCTCTGAGATTCCCTGAGTAGGTTGATTTCTGCTGAATGCCACATCTGTCCACTTCCAATCTGCCTTGGTGAAAGAGGCCCCATGAAGATTGGAGATGTATCCAGCCATTCCTTGGATGTACAGCCTATGGCAGTCTAACATGTACACACATTTAGAACATTAGAACACACAGTTCTAATGAAAAGATTTCATTAAACGGTCTGACAAAGTTCTAATCAGGTTTTATATTCATGAACAGGGAAACCTCCACTCTACAAAATAGACTGGGAGCTGTACTGGGCAGAAGCAGAAGGGTAAGTTTTGTAAAGCAGGGAGCTGAGACTATTGGAAAGGAGCTAACAGGTTGATATCAGTTTACTTCAGGTCACTGTTCTTGTGGGATTAGAGCAGAGGGACTTAATCAAGCTAAGGTAGTTTATGCTCTGGCTGCTGTGAATTTGCGGTGTTTAGGAAAAACTGGTCTATTTGTGGATCCTTCTGCTTCCAGGTTGAGCTGGCATACTGTAATTCTTCCTGTGACTGTTTATTGTATGCCTGCTTTTGGAAACCACACAAATTTCTTTAAAATGGTCTTTCCAAATATTACCAGTGTTGGAATCCGTAAGCAGGCACTTCTACAGCCAGCCTTATGGGTCCTGACAAACAGCTACCCTTGAAGACCACCCGCTGATCACCTGGAACCACCTGCGCATGCTCTGGGTCACCTTATAAGAACTCGTAGAGCTCCTCCCTCTCTCTCTCTCTTCCACCTTGTCCGGAGACTGTCTCTGCGACCCCCTTCCCCTTCCCTTTCCCAATAAACCTCCCACGTGGAACCGGTCGTGTGGCTGATTTGTGAACCCACCGTGCAACCCTTATTCTGCACGATTTCTAACAACCAGTTTATGCAAGCAACTTACTCTATTAATTGTCCCATTACTTTATACAGGGTATGTTATAACACACATTGAGTGGTACTCAGGAAACAGATTTTGATACCAAGATAGTATAACTATATAGTGAAAACTATTAATATTAGGGAATTTATATAATTCATAAAAAACCAATAAATAATAAAGCAATCCTAAGGCCAAAATGATATCAGGTAAGCACCATGTTTCCTTGGTAGACTTTCTGAATAGAATATCAGTAAGACCATTTTCCAGTTTATACTATCAATTGGATTTCCTAGTTTAGAGTTCAATCCTGCTTTCCTTTGGAGTCTTGTCCTGTATCCCTGTTCCTCGTTGCCCTCAAGATAATGAGCTGCCAGCTAGTGACATCTCCCTGTCCTATCTTGGGCTTTTCTGCATGCTGACTGGTATGTGTTCAGCCTGACTTGGATCTCTGGTTCCTGGAAGGCTGCTCTGTGCTACATTCTAGACAAGAGATGTTCCAGGATAAGTCTTGTGTTGGCTTTCTGTTGTGTCCAGATAAGTCTAGGGCTTTCTCAACACCAAGAGGAAGTGCCTCTAACCAGCAAAAACATGAGGCCATACAGGCAGCATCTAGTACCAGTGCCACCAGAGGTCAGTGTGCTCTATCTAATGTGATAGAGATCTACATTGGGCACAGATTTAAATAAAGGTGCTACACGTTGACCAAGGAATAGTCTTAATTCAGGCATTCCGAATTCTTTTTTTGTCTGTTTGTTTTTGATTTTTCAAAACAGTTTCTCTGTGTAGCCCCAACTGTCCTGGAACTTGCTTGTAGACCAGGCTGGCCTTGAACTGAGAGATCTGCCTGCCTCTGCCTCCCAAGTGCTGGGATTAAAAGTGTGGGCCACCATGACTGGCTTTGACATACTGAATTCTATGTGGCTAGCAGATAGTTGGGATCAGAGGCAAGATTTACACAGGCAGATAAAAATGGAACTTGTCCCATAAGCACCAAACGTCCTCATTGCCACCTAACCTCAAAAAGCTTTCTCCCAGTTTGCTTTCTATTGTGATAATTACTATAATCAGAAGCAACTTGGGGAGGAAAGAGATTTTTTTCATCTTACAGCAGTCCACTATCAAGGAAAGTCTAGTCAGGAGCTCAAAGCAAGAAAATGGAGACAGGAACTGAAACAGAGGGATAAAGGAACACTGCCCACTGGCTTACTTTCATGTCTTACTCAGGTTTTATTTTGTTGTGTTTTGTTTTACTTTGTTTTGTTTTTTATACAACTAGGACCACCTGTACCATAGTGATCCCACCCAGCTGCCTGGGTCCTCTCACATCTGTCATTAATTGAGAATATGAAGCACACACTTGCGTACAGGCAGTCTGAGGGAGGCATTTCTCAATTGAAGTTCCCTCCTCCCAGATGACTCTCTTTTGGGACAGCTTGACAACAAACTAACCAGCACAAGGTTGGTCCTGGGGAGTCCGTGGCACAAGTGGCCACACAGTTTACTAGGAGAGAAGGTAGGTCTAGAGCCCAGCTGCCTGGACATCAGCAGGTGCCAGTTATCTCTGCAATACTGACATTTGTCGGCAAACCTCCCGGTGCCTCGGTCTTCTCATCTGTAAAAGGGAGGCAATAATACCTCATGGAATTGTAAAATGGGTATTAAGTTGGTATTTTTAAGTCTGGATAACAGCACCTGGCATCGAGTAAGTGCTGGTATATGGTTTAGTTAACTGAGAGGAAGTGCTTCTTCCTGTTTCTAGGGCTGAGTGTTTTGGTATCTGAGCACCATGTTGAAGAAAGGCCACTAGGTGGGTGTGCTGGTATCAACTTGACACAGGCAAGAATCACTTGGGAAGAGGAAACCTCGACTGAGAAAATGCTCTCACCGGACTGACCTGACATTTTCTTGCTTGAAGATCGCTCTGGGAAACCAGGGTCAGCGCCAGCAGTGCCACCCTAGGCTAGTGGGCTTCATCATGGTGGGAAAGCAAACAGCAAAGCAGTAAGCAAGATTTCTGCATGCTCTCTTTATCAGTCCCTGCCTTGAGTTACTTCCTTGGTTTCTTTCAGTGATGGGCTGTGATATGGAAGTGTGAGCCAAATCAACCCTTTCCTCATTAAGTTGCTTTTGGTCATGCTGTTTTATCATAGCGGTAAAAACTCTAGTAAGACAGTGGGTAAGCTAAAAATGAGCCACAGTTAGACAAGATTGTACCCTTTCTGTGTCTGAACATAAAGCTGAGGTCTTGGACTCTATTCCCTAAGGATTCAGAGTTTTAGAAGTACTCCAGCCTCTCATATAACTCCCGCCTCCCATTCATGCAACGTGTCCTATGCCACAAACCACCCAACCACTTGCCTCACACTCAGGTCCCAACCATTTTGCCAGTTATTTTAAAGATCATGCTAAATGGAAGTCGTTGTGCAGAAAAAGAGGGCGATCATATCATTGGCAGTAGTTTGTCGTCTCCGAGCCTTTCAGCATTCACAAGGGCGAGCTGAGGAGTGAAAACAATCATTGTAAAATGCAGGCACATCAACCTCAATTCCGTAATTTGAGTGTTTCATCCCCTAGGGGTCCTACCACAGATCGTTTTGGTGGCCTCAGTATACCATCCCTTGCTTCCACATCAGGACAATGACAAATCTGTTTCATTTATGAACAAATGTCCTGACCAAATCAGATGGAGAATATTCATATATGCCAATATTCCCAAAGAACAGATCACATCATTACATTTGCACAAAGGTCAGAAATTCAAAATATACCTGCTGTCTCACTTTGTCCTATCGCTGGGATAAAATAACCCACTAGAGACAACCTGAGGAGGAACGGGTGTGTTCAACACCACAGCTTGAGGATATCGTTCACCGTGGGAGAGAAACCCAGGGTAGAGGAGCCGACCATGTTGCATCTACCATCTGAAATACAGTGCTCAGCTAGCCTTCTCCTTTTTTGTGCAGTCTAGGATCCTTTGGTGGTGGGTCTTACCACCTCAAGCAACACAATCAAAATAATCCCTCAGGGGTATGGCCGTAGGCAACCTAATCTAGAAATTCCCTGCAAGACGTACACAGAGGCTGGCCTCCTACATGATTCCAGATCCTGTCAAGTGGATAGCCAGTGTAAATCGCCACACCTCTAATAACATAAGGACCCCATCTGAATACCACTGACATTTCTAAAGTCTTTGAAGGACAGTAATTAATCTTAATGTAAAAACACACATGTTGGTTCTGAGGAGATGGCTAAGTGGCTATGAGTGCATACCGCCCTTGTTGGAGTTTGATGGTTCACTCCTTTAATCCCAGCACTCAGGAGGCAGAGGCAGGCAGATCTCTGTGAGTATGAGGTCAGCCTGGTCTACAGAGTCCAGGGCAGCCAGGGATCTGTTACACAAAGAAACCATGTCTTAGAGAAAGAAAAAAAAATCTTAAGTTTTGAGTTTTAGCACCCACAATTAGGTAGGTTACAACTACCTCTAACTCTAGCTGTAGGGTATTTGATGCTCTCTCCTGGCCTCTTTGTGCACTACACACACACATACACTGAAAAATAAATCTAAAAAAAATTCTTTAAAATCAGAATGATATCATACAATGATGAGATTATTTGAGTAAATACCTCAAAGCTGAACTCATGAAATCTAAGCAGAACTTGAGTGTTGTTAATACATCTGAACAGTGACTGACATACACCAGGCTTTCATTATACACATGATGACTAAATGTTTGAAAGGGTTAGTCAAGTTCACAAGAATAAGTCTGATACATTGTAAAACAAGATGCTTACACAATACAGTTAATATTGCACACTGATTGTTTATTAAGCATTTAGCCACACAGAAGACAAATTAATGGCCATAGATACAATCTGAAGTTAAGAACAAAAAATGCCCTGGAAAATATTCCTATAAGCCTGTCCTGCCACCAATGGCTTTATAAGCAAAAAGACATTTTATTAACAAAAATCACAGCCACATAAACAACAAAAGCTAGAGCCACTGACATTAGCCTTCCACACAATAAATATTTCTCCCTGGATAATACAGAAAATACTTCTTCATTGATAAGTCACCCAAAAATCAATCACAGGTTTCTGGTTAAGTTTAGAGACACACACAATGCCACATATAAGCGTGATTTCACGAAGACAAGGTGGTGGTTATTTTTGTCTCATTCCAGTTTTCAGGTGTACTTCTTTTCAACTTTTAATCTCTACAGGGAGAAAAAAAAATAGCATGAACTTAGGGGCTAAGTTAGAAAATAAACAGGGCTGGCATTGTAGCTCAGTGATAATACCCCTACCTAGAAGGCCCCAGACCCTTGGTCCATTCCCAGTGCCTTGGAAATGAAAATAAAATAATAAAAATAAGAATTTTGTGTACTTCTAAATTGACTGCAGAGAAGGAATATGTTGTTTCTGCAGTGAAATGATACAGTAAATAGTTTCAGCTGAAGAATTTATGTTGCCAATCTGACATCTCTAATGATAAATTTTATCACTGTAGCTGTGCTGTCTGCAAAGCTCTCCTCTGGGTAAGCCGCCTGGAAGCCTGCCCTTCCTCACGATCACAGTTTTAGTCTTTCCTGATAGTCACATGACAGTCTCATTTATTGTTTTAATGTACCTAAAGCTTATTCTGATAGTTGCTTTGGTCCATACTGTTTGGGGAAATCTGAAGAGAAAAGTATAGAGCAAGATCTATACATTATTAATGTTTATTCCCACAGAAATGACTACAAATTCATCTGTGGAATCATTATACACAGTTTTCTTTCTGCTTCTCCCGACTGAATATGTTTCAGTTCTCCACTTCACAGTGGAGCCCCGTAGCACTGGGTGGCCGCGCTGGGACTGAGCTGGAATCCGGACTCGCGGGGGGGCAGGGGGAGGAGACAGGATGCTCCTGGCACAGCTTACCTGGAACAGTTCTGCTCTCACTTCTCCGCGCCTAGCACACCACTCGCCAGCTCTCTGATGTGCTCCCAGGCGAGCTGCACGTGGGCAGACTCCACAGTGCGAGCACACACAGCAAAACGCAGCACAAATTTGTCTCGGAGACAACACGGAACCAAGTGGATTTTTTTGGCACTGTTTATTCTTTGTAAGAGAGTTTCATTCAGCTGGTTGGAGCCCTTGGAGGAATTAGAAAGCATATCCACCATATAACACAAAGTCTGATAACACCTTAAGATGGTAAACAAAACAAAAAAAAACCTTTCCTTTTTCATTTATATATAAGATGCCAGAAAATTTGATGAAATAGCTAACAAGGCTTTAAAAATGTATAAGATCACTTCTCCCTGTAATAGCACTTCTCCAACATCTTCAACATCTGTATCATCAGAACTTGACCTTCCTCCAAGTTTATTTAAGAAAGATGATGCCTTCAGGGAGGCACTGTCAACAAATAGCTGAGTATGAACAATGTGACAGGGTCTCTGGGACAGTAGAACAGCCTTAGAAACATTAGAATGCACAGGAGGTCTCAACAACAGAAACAGTAGAACAACACAGTCAAGCTGTTGTTAAGTACAGGAACATGGCTGAGCTCTATACAGGCTCTCTAAAAAGAAAATAGTCAACTAGCTGGGGACAGAGAGGCCAGTGCCCTCCACACCCAGTGACTGACCAGAGATAAGAGGGCCTTATCAAGCAACACGCAGAAGCCTTCACTTTCCAGCTGGGCCCCAAATAGACAGGGTGGTATTCCCTCACTCCTCTGTAGAAACTGTCATGAAGTGGCTTCCCATCTTCTAAGACTATCAGTCTAGCAAAACATAGAAGGGGGCTGGTTTCAGGCATCACTCCCTAGTCATAAGACCCTTGAAGAGCTATACTATTTATTCTGGACTTTTAAGGGTCAGGAAGTAGGAGGATGCATAAGAAGGGAAGTGTCCCCTCTGCCTAGACCATGGGGGATACTGAGACCTGCTCTTAGCCTTAGACAGATACACATGGCTCTAGATTTGGGTCTGAGTGTGACACCTAAGAAAATCTTAAATACACAGTGAAGGAACTGCAAGATGGTGTAAATGCCAAGTTTGGACAATAAGGCCCTATTCAAGGAAAATGGAGACATGAGATACAGTACTAAGAGGATGAACTTTATTTAAAAAAAAAAACACCTCAGTATGAGAGGACACATTTGAAATTCAGATAACACAAAAAACCAAACTTAGGGAGAAGTCATGTGCCATTTTTGATTGATTTGAGTTAGAAAGGATCTCCGTGAACTAGAACCAGAAAGCAAACAGAAATTATCAGAGATGCAGTAATGAAAGAGGCAAAAGTAAGACAGGAAAGATTAAAGGAGTCTGGCCAGGGAGAGGGAGAAAGGAGCACTATGCTATTGTAATGTGCCACACTTTATGTCCAATAAAGGGCCACAGAACCAGAAACAGCACTTAGTAGTAGAGCAATTACCTAGCACCTGTGACACCCTGGTTTTAAGCCTCTGTGCCACAACAACAAATTTTGTAGAGGGGGTGCTACTTGAAGCCAGCAGAGTGGTGAACACCTGTGACCTTACCTCCTAAAAGATGAAGATGAGGAAATCCTTTCAAGATAGTCTTAGGTTATATACCCAGCTTGAGGATAGCCTGAGCTACAAAAACAGCCACAATATATGCTTGCTGAAGCCCTCAAGGACGGAGAAGATGGAAAAGGGAGGTTGGAGAAGACAAGGACAAAGGGGAGGAATCACACTGTATAGTTATACAGACCAAAAATTAAGCACTAGTGTTTGGCTAATGTGCTTCCTTAAGATAAAAGGTGTAATCGTGGGAAGGAGAGAACAAAGGTTCACAGAAGAAAAGGCTTCTTAGCTGAAGAGTACAGAGGGTTCTGCGTGTGAGGGCTGTGCATACCACCAGGCATGTGAGAAGGAACAGAAACTGAGGCAAAGTACATATGGTAAAATCTTAAATTATACAAACCCACCAATAGTCTAAGCCTTGACAATACTGTATCAAGAGTGAAACAGACAACCATAAAAGGCAAGAGGTCTTTTAGAGAAGACAAACATATCCCAAAATTATATTATGGTGATGGCCTCATTGCCCTATAGCTATAGCAAAAAACACTCAAATGGACAAGCCAGAGGCCAAAGCAAATTACATCTCAATAAAACTATCAAATTTTTTTTTAAAAAAGCAAAACTGAAAATATCCCACAGCCACATCCTACGACAATGAAAACAAATACCTACTAGGGGACAGAGACGTCAACACAATGCCAACACCAATGTTGGTAGACCTAGCACATCCCATGATCCACACACCAAACTCCAGAGACATGTATACTTGAGGCATCCAACACAGGCTACATGTGGCCCATTTATTTGGTTGTTCTACATATCTCCCCTAGACACTACATTTCATGCTTCCAGAAAGCATGGGGCTCCTCCATGACCTTTGAGTCACAACACTAGTGCTTGCTGCTTCTAGAATTTCCCATGCTTGGATCTCATCTCAAAGATGTAAGGATCTAAAAGAAGGAGATGGGGGTGTAGCACCATGAAAATGACATACCCCAGGTTGCTCCTTCTCATGATTGCTGTCTAGGCTTGGATAAGGAGGCTTCCTGGTAATACCTTTAGAACTGATTCAGAAACTTCCAGTCAAATGTAGTGGCATAAATCTGCAGACCTAGCTACTTGGGAGGATTGCAAGTTTCAGGTCAGCCTGGGTAACATCTTGATGCCCTTGTCTCTTATTTTTTTAAAAAGGGAGAAAAGAAAAAGGAGGCAGGGTCTGGGGTCTGGGGATCTAACATAGTGTTGACTTTGTCCAGCATGTGTGAAGCTCTGGGTTCTATCCCAGTACTGTAAAAAAGGAGAAGAGGAAGGCGAGGAGGAAGAAAACAAAACATAAAACTGTTGGCCTATTAAAAGCCATCTTCGCAATGGCCAGAGCATCTGGTTTCATTTATAAGGCAGTGATGAGCAGGGGCCTTTTGAGTAACATGGTTGTGTAAGTCTCTGCAAAGATAGCTTACTCCCTTGCCGATCTGGGCAGGCTTCCCTCACAAAGCGAGCACAGAGCCCAGGTGCCCCCTCTTGCGCAGGAATCTTGCCGAGGTATATATAGCCAGATGACCGGGACAGTGGGGTTTATTTATCTAACCAGTTCCCAGATGTGCTGATGCTGTGTGTCCACAGGTGACCTGGTTACTGAGGCCACCGACAACTCAGCAGAGGATTACAGTTCCAGGGATATTAGATAGACTCTTGGCCTTGGGTCAAGAGGAAAGCATCCAATCATATCTGAGGAAACTGGGCAGCAAGTCCACGGAGGAGAGTCTACTGGGCCAGTCAGCCAGCCAGCACCACCTCCTAAGCACCACAGGTCATGTTCTGTAGCCCTTGGCAACTGGTACACAATTTTGCATGTGGGTGACATGAATAATACTTTATCTCATTCAAGGAAAACAAAGATGGCTGAAATTGGCATTACATACCTTTAGCCGGAAGCAGACTAACCCAAGAATGACTTCTGTGCAGATCTCAAAGCGAGGGTCCTGGCGTACCAGAGACTCAAACTCATGGGACAGCTTCACATGCTGGAGAAAGAGAAGGGAAACTTGCTGTCTTTTTCACCACAACTTAAGTCTAACCTCAGCCACCCTTCACCTTATAGGATTGCACATCTATTATCCACTCACATGCTCTGAGTAGTGTCTGCCTCCTTACCAGCATTTCCCACACAGGATGAGGAAACTCACCTGCCCTATGCCACATGGATTCCAGTCTCAAAAAAAAAAAAAAAAAAAAGACAGGCGTGTGACACACACCTTTATTCCCAGCATGTGGGAGGCAGAGGAAAGCAGAGCTTTATGAATTCAAACCCAGCCTAGTTTACAAAGCAAATGCAGGACCATCAAAACTATTACACAGAGAAACCCTGTCTCAAAAAACAAAAACAAACTAACAAAAAAGAACACTCATTTTTCCTTTGTCCATATATCAATGTTTTAACCCTTCTTTCTCTTATAATTTTATAACAAACATTGTGAAGAGGTAGTCGAAGATTCTAGAAGAAAGAAAGGTTACCTTGACTTCCTCGTAAAAGCTTAAAATATTGTGATCCAGCTTTACTAATTTGCAGATAGGAAACTGAGGCTCGGGGAGGACAAGTGTCAATCCCAAGGCCTTATGCTCATGCCCTGGCTCAGCTGCCTAACACAGAAGCGTCACCTCTGCAGTAGGTTGGAGCAGTGGTCCCAGCCTGACTCCAATTGGTAGGTTGGAGTCATCTCTACCTGGCACATTAGTGCCTTCTGGTGTTACAGTGCACGCCTTTAATCACAGCACCTGGGAGACTGAGGCAGGCAGACCTCTGTGAGTGTAAGGCAAATCTGGCCTACATACTGAGCCCCAGGCAAACCAAGACTACATAGTGAGACCCTAATCTCCAAAATAATAAAATTATTTAAAAAGAAAGAAAGCTATGTGATCGCATTGAACACATTATTTAATCTCTAGCTGTTTATAGAATTCAAAAGCTGATTAAAACCACATATGATCTGCGGAGAACACACTCAATCACTGTCCAAGCGCACACTTAGCTAATTGAAACCTCCTGGCACCCAGCACTAGCTGTCAGAGGGTCCATGCTTAAGAGGGGCCAACACAAAAGTTGTTGGGAAATGCCACTGAAGCAATTGTCCTTCCCTAGTCATCCCACCAGGGGGCACCAAAGACTCAGGACTAAAGTGATCGTCAATTAGCTCAAAACTAGAAACAACAGCAGCTTTGACCATTCCTACAGTCTCCTGTTAAGAAAGGATTGGGGCCTTTCCAGAAAGATCTGTGGCGTGTCTTTAACCTTCCATAGCCTAATCACAGAGAGCTGTCCTGAACTGAAAGTTGCCATCGCCTCTGACTGATAAACCACTCCGACTTTCTTTCTTATTACACCAAGTTGACTCACCCTCCTTATCCCTTCTGCAACTGGATCAGGGACTATCTTAGAAATCTACACACACTCTCCATTCCTAGGTCTTTCCTCTGTGTAGCTTCCCCGCAATGCCTGATGTTTGCAAACATTTCCTTACAGCAGTTCTGTGATCTGGACAGATGCCAGTTTGTAGCATGTGACAGGTACTCTGCAAACAAAATGTCTTACTCTGCATCTTTGTCCTAGAAGAAGGGCCCGAGCCTCTCAGCCCCTGCCTTTGGCTTCACATCTGGTGATGCAGTGGGTACCAGGACTTAAGGGGAAAGCTGTCACCACCACAGGCTGGAAACCACAGGCATGCTTGCCTCATCAAGATGATGCTGTGGCTTAGAAAGGACCCAGCTCAAGTCAGTGGGCTCTGCATCTGACTAAACAAGTAGACAAGCCCTGGCTCATATTCAGGCCTCAGCTTCCCCAGCTGTTTAAAAAAAAAGTAGGGTAGTAGGGCTTGGAATCGTCAGTGCTTCCTCAAAGTAGTTGAATGCGTATCATAGTGGTCTGCATAGCGTTTCTTTCCTTTTCTTTTTTCTGTTTGTTGTTTTTGTTTTGTTTTGCTTTGCTTTGTTTTGTTTTGTTTTGTTGAGACAGGGTTTGCCTGTGTAGCCTTGGCTGTCCTGGACTCACTTTGTAGACCAGGCTGTCCTCAAAAATCACAGCACCCCGCCTGCCTCTGCCTCCCTGAGTGCTGGGGGACTACAGGCATGCACCACAGTGCCAGGCTCACTTCTGGGTTTTTTCACTCTGATAAACAAAGAAGGTGGTCACCTTGCGGATGTAAGCCTGCAGTCCCTTGACTCCGTACATTCTAAAAACAAACCACATTTTCAAAGAGCGAAACCTCCGCCCCAGTGGGATCTGCCAGTGCTGAAACAAAATATAAAGAATGCGTCAGTGAGAAGCATGTTAACAGCCAGGCCCCTTTTCAACTTCTCAGTTGGACAGTTTCTTCTGGGAGCAGCCAGTTTCCTATAGAATGCCCATTTCCCAGCCCGAATGGCAAAGAACTTGATGTGTGAGTTGGGGAGAGGAAAAGGGAGAAGCTGTCTTCACATCCTATGTTGATGAAGAAAGAAGAAGCCCTGCTTGAGAGGCACTGAAGTTTACTATTTTCACTCGGCAGATATCTGCTGAGCACACACCAGAGGAGGTACTCCAGGAAGAAATAGGAAAGATGTGGTCCTGCCCCAGGCAGCTTCCGTGGGGGCAGGAGGTCATTCGGGCAGAGAGAGAGGGTGCCGAACCCCTTATGTGTCTGCTTTTCTCTGCCTGGATGCACTGAAACTGCACTCTGAAACAGTATCAGCGCCTTTGTCTCACTGACCTCTGCGGAGTGACCCCTAATACCCTTTTACCAAAGGAGCCTCCCTCTGCTTCTCCTAGCTTTCCCAGACGGTCAGCTGACAGGCTGTTCACACTGGCTCCTCACATTCTTCTTGATGGTGATGGATGATGGTTGGAAATGCAATAAAAGCACGTAGGAAAGGACATGGATGAGACACAGGCCTGTCGGGAGGACGGCCTTGCAGTACTTCCTGGCTTTCTTTGAAATTCTTTACTTGTACTTATAAAGGGCATGCTGGGGGAGGGGAGCCCTTTACTTCTTGTCTAGTTTCTCGGCTCCTGTCCTGTGGAGAGAAAGACACACACACTTCTCCCTGCTGGGTATGAGATGGTGTTCTATAGTTAGGAAGAGCACCCTAAACTCCACTGCTGTCTGTCTTCAAGTAAGAATTAACCCCAGTCAGTGTTGCTTCTCAGAAAATAGTTGTGTTGTTGTTTTGGTTTTTTAGACATGTTTTTTCGCTGTGTAGCCTTGGCTGTCCTGGACTCGATTTGTAGACCAGGCCGGCCTCAAACTCACAGCCATCCGCCTGCCTCTGCCTCTCTGAGTGCTGGGATTACAGGAGTGCACCACCTGGCCCAGCAGAAAAATAAAGATTGGGGGGGGGGTCATTAATTTTTTGTTTGTTTGTTTTTCTAGACAGGGTTTCTCTGTGTAGCTCTCACTGTACTGGACTCATTTTGTAGACAGGGCTGGCCTCAAACTCACAGTGATCCGCCTGCCTCTGCCTCTGCCTCCCTGAGTGCTAGGATTACAGGTATGCCTGATCTCGTCCAGATATAAAGATTATTTTTAAACACAATTTTTCCTCCCTGAATCAGGAGACGAGTATCAAAATTTCTCCCCTGTGGATAAATGAAACAATACCAGACTTATGCTGTTTTTCCTATACATATACGCTTATGGCATAATTCCTTTTTGTTTGAGATAGAATCTCGTTATGCAGCCCCAGCTGGCATAGACTCACTTGGTAGGCCAGGTTGGCCTCAAAGTCATAGAGCTCCTTCTGCCCCTGCCTCCTGAGGACTGGGATTAAAGGTGTGCACCATCGTAGTTTTTGTTCTGTTGAGACAGGGTTTCTCTGGGTTACAGGCCTGGCTGTTCTGGACTCTGTAGACCAGGCTGGGCTCGAACTCATAAAGATCTGCCTGCCTCTGCCTCAAAGAGTGCTGGGATCACAGGAGTGCACCACCACGCCCAGCCTAGTTTAATTTCTTATTATTGAACTATTTCTTTATGAAGGGTTCTGGCTTTCCTGAATTATTATTCTGTAGGCATATAATTACCAAAGGCATAAAATCAAAATGGAACAATGAGGCCACAGGATGTGGAAATTTTGTGGGTTTTGTTCTTTACATTTTGCTTTTACACAGCTTAAATACCACTGTGGGGAAGGGGATCTGACCCCATGCCAAGTTCACTTTAAAATAATGGAGGCTCGGCCGACAATTGCTTCTAGACTCAGGTTAGTAAAGATCAGGAGGTCTTCCTCAAAAGAATGGGATAGTACGGCTACAAAAGCAATAAAAATCCAAAGCCCACCACAACGTCAGGATGAAGAGACTGTAAGTGATCTTATCCTCAAACTCCTTTTAATATTATTCTCATATTATCCCTTAAGTAACGCTGTCTAAAAGGTACTGTGGAGCCTAAATAGGGATTGTGTGTACAGAGTTAAATGAGATAATGGATCATTCTTCTGGCCATACCCGTATCTGCACATGTTCTGGCTTTTCCCTATGGTGCAAGCTTCCCTGAAACTCTGTCCTGAGGGAGCTATAATTAAGATTCCCTGGTAACCTGCGCCTGCCAGGCTGCAGCTGCCATCAGAAGAGGGAAGGGTACTTTATGTCTAAGAGAGATAATCTTGCTACCCCTTATTATCAGCGGCTGACATACTGCCCCAAGAATTTAGCCTCACTACTTCGGACAAGACGCTTTGATAGTGTCCTGTGCTCACCAGGCACGCCCGCCTCCCCACCCAGCAAGCAAGCCAGGTCATTTCTTGAGTCAGAGAGGCAGCAGATGTAGTGGGCCCCTTCATGTTCCCGGCCGGCTTGGCTTCTATTCTTGGAAGAAGCCTCCCAGCATTACTTGCGGTTCCAAATTCCTTTCCAGAGCAAAGCTGGGACAACCTGGTGTTTTCAAAATCCAGAAAACATTTGTGGTGAATAAAAAAAAAGAGAGAGAGAGAGAAGTAAAGCGAGTCAAGGAAAAGTCTGCCAGGATGACAATCCAAGAAGCTGGCTCTTCTCCGACTATGCTTTAGCGCTCCCCAGGATTCTGCCCCAAGTACACAGCAGAAGGCAGAAAGAGCCACGTGAGCTGTGCACATGACCCTTGCAGGAGCTGAAGTCAAGTCTTTTTCCACTTGTCTTAGAAGGCAGTTGGGGCTGTGCCTACTAAGCTGAAATCTCTGATGGACTTGGCAGAGCTGCTAACTGCAAAGCTACCTAATATGTCTATTAGAGAACACTTAGAAGGTAAACTCTCGTGGACCCCTGCTCAGGAGCTGGGGGGGCAGGGACACAGCAGCAGCACAGTAGGGAGCCCTTGACAAGTCAGTTTGGATTACAATGGACAAAACCAATCACTTACCCTGTAGTCAGTGATGAGGCCTGGAGGAAAGAGAAAGACAAAAAGGGGCCATAAGAGAAGAGTATCTTTTCTTCCTTCAGGCTTATGTTATAAATGATGACTTCTGGGGCAGACATAAAAATACCCAAGGACTGACTGGCTAGGGTTATGCGTTCTTTGTGGCTCATTCAAGGTAACAGATTCAAGGGAAGTCCCTGAGAGCAGGATGCCCAGGACACATTTGGAAGGCTGAATTATTAATGGAGCGGGTGGTACAAAGAATGATTCAAATAATGAGCGGTGGGAGGGGTGGTAGTTTTCCTCTCCATGTTCAAGGACGTTGGCTGGCATCTGGCACAAAGCAGCTGCTCTACCAAATTCCTCATCCTAGACCCAGTGACCCCACATTAGTTTTGAAAAGGCTATTTTGTACTCTGGTGTCCTCTGGTGCTTTAGAGCCCTAGATCCCAGGATAGCCTGAGGAAGAAAGACAGGTGAGGAGTCACAAAACAAAGTTTCTAGAGTGTTCTGGGCAGAGACTAGGGGAGAACACCTAGTCAGGCACCTTGGAAATCTCCATAGACACAGGCAAGGCAAAGCATGCTGCAGCTTGTATGAGTCCCTGCTTTCAGGCCATAGCTACTGCAGCATGGTCATTTCAGCTGGGACAACCAAATACCCAGCATGCACTGCATAGGAGGGTTCAAGTTCTATTTTCAGGATCTCTGAAGTCTAAGTATTTTCTCAACTAGGATAAAAGTGGCAATATTGAGGATACACATAACTCCTAATCTCAGCCTCTCTTTTGATTAACTCTGAGACAGAACTTACAGTTATACAAGGTCCTCAGTTCCCATCCCACACTCTGACCTTTTCTTTGGAGCTTCTTGTCAGCAAAGGAGCTCTTAAACAAACCTGATGGCAGCGGCAGTGTCAAAAATAACCTGATAGTGACTCACAAAGACCCAAGGTACCTGGTAATAACTACATGACTCATAAGTGAAAATGAATGGATGACATCTCCCACTTCGAGTGTCTGTGCCTGAGCCATCTGATAGAGTGTGGCTAGCCACGTTCAGCTGCTTTAATCACGTTGCTGCATGAAACTAAAGGAAATTGAAAATGTAGCTCTGCCAGATGAGCCATCTTTCAAGTGTCATCCGCCTGCTGTGGGTTAGTGGCTGCCATGTGGACGGCACAAAATTAGAACATTTCCTCCGTGCAGGAAACATGGTGGAAGGGTACAACTGAACACTTTAAAGAGAAGGATTTAGATACAGTCAATTCTAGAAATAGAGGAGAACAGGAGTGAAAATCTGCTTCTTCATGAGTCTGTTTCACTGGGGATGAATGAAGACTGGCCTCAGTACCTGGGCTCCTTGCACAATCACTTAGTGCAGACAAACAATGCCAACTCCTTTCCTACAGCAGCAAGCTCCTATAATTCTGGCTGTTTTGCACACTGTGGCCTCCTACATCTTTAAACCTTCATAATTTAGTTTGGTGGAGACGGCTTGTAAATGGAACATTAAAGCAATAAAATCAGACAATATTTAAAACTGTGAGATGTATAGTATATTGACAACTGTGATTTAAATGACAAATGTCTGCCATGGGCTCATATATTTGAACATTTGGTCCCCAGTTGGTGGTATTGTTTGACGAAGTTATGGAACCTTTGGGAGACAGAGTCTGGCTGGAGAAATTTTGTTACTGGAGGCGGTCTTTTTAGAGCCTTGCTTACTTCCTGCTCTCACTCTCTCTTCCTGTGTGTGGATGAAAATGTGACCAGCTAGTTTCCTGTTCTTGTCTATCCCTGCCTGTTGTCATGCTTTTTCTAACATGCTAGGTAGTCCCTCTGGTACTGTAAGCCAAAATAAACACTTTTCTAAGATTCTCTTGCTCATGATATTTTGTCGTAGCAACAGAAAAGTAATTAATACAGAAATATTTGCATTTGGAACGTTGAATTAGGAACTCTAGTTTAGCATTAATTCTTTTCTACTTTTCAAAATAGATTTTTATTAATACAGATTATATCTGAAAAGCCTACTTAATGAGAGCAATCATTTCTCTCTTTCCTCAGCAGAAGCCAGAATTTTTCTGTTATATATTAAAAAAAAAAAAATCTCAGATACAGGCTCAGTTGGTAGAGTGTTTGCCTTGCATACACAAAAGCCTGGATTTGATCCCCAGAATCATAAACTGGGCGTGGTGGCACATTTCTGCAATCCCAACACTAGGAGGGTAGAGGCAAGACCATCAGAAGTATGAGGTCACCATTCTTGGCTACACAGTCGAGTAGAAATACTTGTCAGGGAAACTAGATTTTTAATTTCTTGGTGCCCCTCAGACCCCAGCCTATACTGATTTGGGATTTTGTGCTGGCAGCTGTGGCTTACAAAGAAGGATAATAGACACATGGAATTGTGGTACTTTATGTTTTGTAAGAATTCAGCTGTGTTGTATACCAGGGTTCCATGAGGAGACACTGGCAGAATTTTCCCTGTATCTTTCTGTACCAGGGAAAATTCTGTCAGTAACTTAAGCCACTGCTATAATTCCAGTAGATAGTGACTGGAAAGAAGTGTTTGGCAGCTGGGCACTGGTGGTGCATGCTTTAATCGCAGCATGGGGGAGGGAGAGGCAGGCAGATCTCAGCCTAGTCTATAAAGCAAGTTCCAGGACAGCCCAGGCTACACAAAGAGAAACCCTGAACCCTGCCTCAACCCCCTCCCCTTCCCAAAATAGAGAAGAGGAGGAGGGGAAGGTCTGCAGTGGTGCTATTGGGAGATGCTTTGGACCCTTACAAAGGGGGGCCCATTGGGATGTTCTTAGGTCCCTGGAGATGTGCATTCAAAATGGATTATGACAGCCCACCACTTTTTCTCTTTCCCTTCTCTCCCCTTTCCTCCCCTCCTCTGATTTATGAAATAAATATGCCACAATGTGAGCACTTGTTTTGCTACATGCTCCCACCGAGATGTGCTTCCTTCAACAAAGGCCCAAATCTCCGGGGCTGCCCCGTCTTGGACTTGAGCCTCTAGAAACATGAGTTAATTGCCTCAGGCATCTCACTGTGGCAAGCGGATGACTTACACAGTCACCATGGCTCAAACACCTCATTGTGTCTGCTTTCGGCCATGCTCTCTGGGAAGCACATGGCTAAATTAGAGGCCACGCCAGTTACTGCCGGCTTCCTGCTACGGCTCCGAACAGAAGTCTGTGCGTCCAGGAACTGCTGCTCACTGCCTGGCCTGTCAGTCTCTGCAGGCACTGAGCCTCCTTAACTGTCACGTCAACAGCACCAGGCACTAAGCACAGATCGACTACCAAATGCAAGAAGTGTGCACTGGTTCAACCAGCCCTACCTAAGTTTTCTTCCTATTTTCTCCTCACTCCCCTTCTCTATTCAGCTTGCTTCCTTTGCTTTTCTTTCTTCCTTTGTTTCTTTCTTTCTTCACGGTATTGATGGATGTTGTGTCAATCTTTTTTAGGAAAGCCGTCAGCACAGTCACCACTCTACGTGTTTTCTCTCTTGGGGGATGTGCCTGAACCTGTACTGAGGCTGGTGGCTGCACTCCTGGCCCTAACTCCCACATGTAACTCAGGCTCCTGCTGCATCTGGGGGGAGAGGGAAATCCTCTGCTAGAGAAATCCATACCCCTTACCCCCAGCTCCGTACAGCATGGCAGGAGTTGTGAGAGTAAGGAGCGGAGCCCAGAGCCTCCCTCCCCTGAGCCTGAGGATGGCGCTATGAACTTCTTCAGCGTGGCCAGGGCAGCGCTGAAAGAAAGGACCCCTGAACAGCCTGCAGAAGTCGCGCGCCTGCTCACCGCAGTCCTGATGACTGTGCTGCAGATAAACAGGGTCCATTTTAAAGGCTCCTGTTAAGTCGGTTCTCCTTTTCACCCTGATTCAAGAGAACAAAAGACAGGGCTTGTAAATTCCAGCAGGAATAAAGATATTCTAAAGACATTTGGACCCCTCCCTTTGGCTATCAGACCTTTAAGAACACAGATTGGAATTTCCCCAGGAATCTCATGCTGGGAAAGGGAAAAAGCTAAAAGCCAGAAGGTAACTTGTCTCCCAGAAACAGGTTTCACCCAGTTCTGAAGACTTGTCAGACCACTTACACAGGAGACAGCGGAGCCAGGACAGTGATGGGCTAGACCACACATTGACCAGGACTGCTTAGTTATGCATATCCCTTGGTCTTTATTTAAACCTGATTTCCATGTCTGTAACCAGAAAATGTGGGTGGAAGTGTCACTGGGCCTCTTTATTTGTTTCTCTTCCCAATGTGGCCACACTGAAGAAATCTTGTTGGTGTTTATCATTATTACACCTCTTAGTTGGCATACTGAGGGTTGGTGGGCAAGCCTAGCTTGTGAGGGCTGCCAGTGCTCAGGCTCTGACCCTAACAACTCAGAAAACACAGCTTGCTGAAGCGGTAGCAGCATACTGGGCTCTATGCTGTGCTGGCTTCTGTGGTTTCCCGTTTTGTATGGAGAGCCTCTGTTTCAGACAATCAGTAGTGTTTTAGTGTGGCTTTCAGTGTGTGGATTTTGGCTCTATTTTGTTTTTGTTTTTTGTTTGTTTGTTTTTGGTTCTTGTTTTTTTCTTTTTCTGCTACTGGAGATCAAATCCAGAGCCTTGTTCATTGTAAGCAAGCCACACCACCAGCCCATCATCATCACAGTGTTTTTCATTTGCATTTCTGATCTTTGACAGGGCTGGCTATGTTTTACTAAGAGGCCTTATGTTGGACACTACATGAAAGTGGTACACATGCACACACACATACTAAATAAAGAAACATGTCTTTTTTACAAATATACAAAGTTAGGGCCAGGCACAGTGGCACATGCCTTTGGTTTTTGTCTAGCAGGGGTATTTTACACTAATGTCTTTTCTGAACCTGATGTGATTAACTTTCTTTTTCTTTAACATGAGGAATGACAGTTTTGTTTTGTTTTGGTTTGGTTTTGGTTTTTTTTTTTTAACATTCTATCACACATATCTGGAATACACACATTCTGGAACATTATACTATTTTTGTTAAACATCACTGGATTTTACTAAAAGGGTTTTTGCAGAGGAAGAGTGAGTTGGCAGATTGGGGCCAAAGAATGCTGCAAAAATCACATAACACAACAGATTTATTGACTTGAAATTCAAATTTCTAAGTTTGTGGGGTTATCCTATGTTATTTTGTTTTGTTTTATTTTCTTTCTGGACTTCTCATCTGGTTTTGAAATGAAGCTGAAACTAAGTGACATTTGCTGTTCCCTGTGAACTACATACGCTTGGGATTATACTGAAACCTCCCCCGACTGACTGCAGAAGGGACAAATTTGAATATTTTACAGGCATAGCGCATGAGTTCTGGGGTTTTCTATTTATTGTCAGTTTGGTTTCACACACACAAAAAAGTTTTTGTATGGGTAGTTCTGGGCATTCTTGGTCCTATTTCTCTCACTGTCTTGAACATCCCTGTGTCTGCGACCATACCCTTTTATTGTCTTCACAAGTGATCAGTGTTCACTTACTTATTTACTTCCTCATTTGTGGTGCTGGGGGATGAATCCGGGACCTCAACAATCAGAGAAACCAACACTAAGCTACATTCCAGCCCTTCTTTAATTTTGTTTTATTCATCTTTCCTGAGATCATTTTTCTAACCAGACAGAACAGGGACTAATATCTGGCTTTGTCAATTCTATCTAAAGCTCTGATAGTAAAGAGATGTTAAGCTCGGAACAGATCATTCCATACTTAAAGTACCAAACAAAACAGTAAAAAGCTTATGAACAAAATAATGAATTCATTAAGAAACTATTTACTATGCTTATGGTGATTGCCAGTTTCAGAAACTTCCATTATCTTGTCCATTTTAATATTTAAAGAAGTCAACCAAAGTATTTATGCTACATTATGGGCAAACTGTTGGAGAAATTTCACTAAAAAAAAAAAAAAAGAGAGGCACTTCCATTTTAAAGATTACAAAACAAGGCACAAAGCAAAACAAAACACACAAACAAAAAACACTCCCAAACCAAACAAATTTATATATATAAATTTATATATATATATATATAAATTTGTTTCTTGCTTTAGTGAAATCTTAAAACATATCTGTAAAAATTTATTACCTTGGAACTGTGGACTTGTGCCACATTTTGCAGGGTCTGAGGCTTAGGCACCTCGGGCCTCTCGTGTTTATAGATCTGACTGTGACTGCCCGTGCTTTATTTTGACAGAGCAGATCACATTACTGCAGTATCAAAGCTAGCAAAAGATTTCTTCTTATTTAGTAGATAGATGTTCAGAACAGTGCAAAAGACCATTGGAAAAGTTCTCGGATTTCATCATCTGAGTGACTCCGGGTCACCACCTTACAAGGCGCCATCTTCCCTTAAAGCTCTCTGTAAACACTCAGGAGGAGCCCCCTGCCCTCCCCCACCCCCCAGCATGCTCCGCAGAACCCCTCCGTGAAGGCAGCTGCGCAGGGAAAAGACCGGATGGGGATGTTGTGTCTAGCTGGTGACCTTTTGCCTTTAGGCTGTACTTTCTGGGCTAAAATTCAGAGCCTTTTGTAGTCTTCCGAGGGAAAACACAGTCAATAACTGTTTGAGTGAAAGTTGAAACAGAATGGCTGCCTAATGTCGGGCCCTCTTAGCCAAAACACAACCCCTTTCTTCAGCCTCTTCTGTGCCCATGATGAATGATCCCACTGGGTTCCTTGAGCATATCTCGGTGCATGGGTGTGTCAGATGGCTGCTGCATCCTGTATCTGCTCTAAGATGGTATGCACAAAGTGCAGAATTCCATCTTAGTCTGCTCAGCCCTGCACTTTAAGACACCAGGGCACCAGCCCTGATACTGATCGCTATGCACCCTTTCACAAGAGAAAAATTCCCGCTCTGCCCCAAGCTTTCTCTACCTATCTCTCTATCTCTCTTTCTGAAGGAATCTTCTTTGTTGCACAAGCTGGTCTCAAACTCCTGGCTTGAAGTAAACCCTCTTATCTCAACTTCCTGAGTAGCTGAGTCTGAAGGTGCATGCCACCACGTATTTCTGGATTAAGCCTTAAGCTCTAGCTTCCTCGACCATAAAACAGGGGAGCAATTCCTGACCCTGCAGAGCTGTTGAGGGTGAGATAAACTGTGAAGTGCTTCAGAAACGGCAAGCGTTTGCTTAGAAGGTAAAATTCTTATGCAAAGCTCCGGAACTGCAGTAAATGTCTGACAAGGATATTTGTGGCAAACCCTTTGTCACTTCTAGTAAGGACCAGAGAAGAGGAGAATTCCTTCCGCGCAGCCTGAGAGCTCAGCTGTCTGCTGTTACCATCTAACACAGCCCTTTCTTCAGGGACGCGTGAACAACTGAGAAGCTTGTGTTTTCTGAGAGCCTTGTGCTCGACTGCATAACTCCCCAGCAGGGCTGTATTGAACCTGAAAGCATGTACCCTGCCCAGGGCTACTCAGCTCTAACCCATTCTGACTATGAGAATAACATTTTGAAAAGAAGCACATGTATATAAAACCACCAATTTTTTTTTAAATGTAGTACTGCTCACTTGAAACCAATTCAAAGCCATCTTCCAACCAAAAAAATCTGCAACTCTTACCACCAAATCTGAGCTAGGCATTGTGTTCATTCTACCTCAGGGCCTTTGCACACACTCTCTCATTCCTGCCTGTTCTCTCTCCCTATTCAGATGTCTGGTCAAATGTCACTTCCCTAAAGGGCCTTCTCCTGACCTCCCCTATCATAAATAACCTGTCAGTGAATGAAAGAGCCAATTCATGGTGTCCTGGGCACTTTTCCCTCCTCATATCAGCTCCCAGGCTCTCTGTTCATTCCTCACTCAAATCTCTCCCCATCAGTCCCCAAGCCTCCTCATCACAGACACTGAAGCTGCCATCACCTACATTTTATGTACTGTCACCCACTATTTTATCTAGTTTCTTAGCTTATACCGGTTATTCTTTTATTTCCTGGCACTCCATGCCTAAGACCACTAGAGTATAAAATAATTTTGTTCTTGTTTTAATTTCATAATGCTCAGATTCAAATGAACTAAGAAGTTTCTTTCAGCTGCTATCAGAATGTTGAATCCGAATCCTGAAGTGACTAGAATTGGGGACTCTGAAGTTTATCAGGTTATAGTGGTGCAATCTTAGTTTAAAAAAATTACTGACTAGCTCTTATAAAAGATCCTTAGATGGTTCCCTCACCCCTCTCCCTAGTTGTGGACACAGTAAGAAGAAATTGTCTATGAGGAAATGAACCCTGACCTGACATACCAAGTCTACCAGGAACTTAATCTCTTGATTCTCTTCAGTATTTTGTTATAGTAACACAAAGCGGGAAGCTAAGAGGGTAGAGGTTCTCCCATACAGGCCTGGCAGACTGAGTTCAATCCTCAGATCCCACAAGATGGCAGGAAATGGCCAACTCCTGTGTGTTGCCCTCTGACTTCCACACACATTCCAAGGCTTTGTGCGTGCCTGTTCTGTCTCTCTCTCTCACACACACACAGACTATATGTGTGTGTGTGTGTGTGTGTGTAAAATTTGTGAAATGTTATTAAAAATTTTGTGACAAAAAAAGAATTTGATTTTACAGCAGTTAAAGGACTGCAGATAAGCTACTAAAACAACACACTGATTATTTCGTAAACTGGAGGATTTGTCATTACCTAAGTTTAGTGAGAGCTGTTTTTTTTTTTTCTGTTTCAAGGAAAACTGTCCTCTGTTTAATTATATTATATACAGAGCAATTTTTGCAAAGTAAGCATACTGAAAACATTAACGTTACATATTATGCAAAATTCAAGAAAAAGCTTTCCTCTGGTTCTATGAGTGATTAATTAGTTTCTCTCTCTGATTTTTTTAAGAAACAAGTTTCTATTGTTTCTGCATCATTCCCAGCCACTATTTCTTAAAACGTCATTAAGTTGCACACTGTTACTTTTTGTTTTTTCTATTACTTAATTTTTAAACTTATTTTGCTAATTTAGATACAGCTAAAGTGAGTACTGAATTGTTACTAAGAATTTCCAGAGGATTTTAAAGATGTTGCACTTTTCTTTATTTTCAGAAAGTACTTTTAAGCATTTAGATTGTTTAAAGTCCGAGTTAGTCTGAGAGGCTGAAGATAAATCTAAGAGTAAATACACAGAAGCAACAGAATTAAGTATAACTACTGAGGTTTCCTGGGATTTGGTGTCTGCTCAGGAGAGATAAGTCAAATGGCAGGTGGCCTGTCTCCAGGTTCTCTCCCCTCAAGCTAATCTGTTGCAACAATACAGTCTAGATAAAAGTTTACAGCCAGAGTGAGACTGGGCAAGAATTCCAGCAGGGCTTCTGAAATGGAAGCAAGTGATGAACTGAGTGATTAGATGTATTGTCTCTGCTCTCATGCGGGCGCCCTGGATGTGTCCTGGCAGGTAGGTTTCCCTCTCTGCAGGGACAAGGGCTACCCACAGGCCCTCAACAACAGAGAAACTTACCACATAGCAGAGCAGTCAAAATTCACCAAAAGCCATTTGTGGGGGTTAAAGTTGAAGGAATCTGCAAACTGTAGAGGAATAAGAATGGAAAAACAAACAACAAAAAACAGCTCAGTCCCAGCTCTTTGGGGATAAAGCAATAAATACTCTGCTTGTTCTAAGATACCACATTCTAGGTTGCACACTGTAATAACACACAAGATTCCCCATTCAACGATCAGAGCACTGGAAATCTAGACTATTCCATTGGTAAATACCATGTCCATAATATGCAGATTGGGCCCCCAAATATTTTATGCACATCATTCCTTCAATTTCCTGAACTAGCAAATTTCTCAGAATATGAGAAATATGATGACAGGAAAGAGAAAACTCTCATAACTAATCTATAGAGATTAGAAATTCCCCTTTTTAAAAATTAACTGAAGGTTCTTTGGCCAGGATGACACAAGACCACAACACTTCCCACATACCTAAGGGCATCTCCTTCTCAGTTTTAAAGATGAGGTCTAAGTTCAGTGAATTCCTGACAGTTACAGGTTTCTTGCCTGGAGGGTCACAGATAACAACTGCAGTTTAACAGACCACGTTTTCAAGGAGAAAAATAGGTTTCTCCCAAGGGCAGCAAGAAGGCTCCTGGGTGTAAGCTGTTCACTCACAAAGCCGAGAGCCTCACAAAGGCGGCTTTCTGCCATTTTCCAAATGCAGGCCCGGGTTTCCCGTGTGACTAATGAGTGGCAATGTGTCCATTTGAATGTCAGGGATTTGGCCTCAGAGCTCAATTTAGATAGAGGCCAGGCTCAGTCTAGCCCGATTTCCTAAAGGGACATTTTTCAAACTTCCAAAGGCTTTGCGGTTGCTCCTCCTTATTTAAGTCCAGGGACCCTCCCTAAGTCCCAAGTGGCCTGATTGGTGTCAGAGATAGCCATGCGGCCAGCCGAAGCAAGCTTCCATATGGACCCAAGCTGGAGGTGCCGAATCATTTCCTCCCAGGTTTCAGAAAAAGTAATTTTGAGAAGGAGACAGGAAATTACAGCAAGTTTCATTTGTTGATAAAAGGTTAAAGAGGAGCATTGTTTGCTGGGGATTTTATTAGTTCCCTCCGCCAGGGCTGATCTGTTTAAACTTCTGTCATTACGGTACAGTGATATTTTCCTCCCGCTGACAGAGAGGACGGCCCTTATCTGCAAGGGTCGGGCCACAGCAGGATATTGCGGCCGCTTATCTGACCACGGAGCAGCCAAGCCCTCAGCCAGGCAAGGAGAGAGCGGTACCACTAATGGAGGAAAAACTGCAGTGATTCCTTGTCCCTGTGAGTGCTGTGAATGCTGTCTGCTGTTGATAGGATCTAGCTGCGGTGCCCATCGCTGTGGTGGTCTGACTGTCCGGCACCCCTCTGTGAAAGGTGAAACTTTTGAGTTGTCAGTTCAGGCCAAAGAAGAGCACTGGTAGATCAGGAAACCCTAAACCTGGACTCAGCAGCCTCCAGCCTGGGCCAGACTACGGAAAAGGCACAGAAGACGCGTGGCTTAAAGGACAAATGGGTCGAGTGTTCTATATCTGAAATGCTTCCTTATATTTACATATATTTACATTTACAGGGTGAAATAGATTAGCCATAGGACCCAAACCTAAACATGAAATGTAAATATTCGGAGATACAAGTTGGAGATAATTTTACTCAGTGTTTTTAAATTTTCTGTGTGTGAGACAGCACTTCATGATATGGAATTTACCGCTTTGGCATTATATCAGAGCTTGGAAAGTTTCAGATTTTGGAGCATTTTTTATTAGAAATGTCCACACACCGTCCAGATTAGTGTTCATTTTGTAGACCCAAAGAACCCACAAAACTGGTAAAGGGTTTGGCATCAAAATCAGAGCATCAGAACTTTCCATATATTAACACAACCCCCAGTACTTAGTGATTTTAACATTTTTCTGCCTCCTAGGATGGATCCAAGTTTAGCTTGCTTGAAACACTCAAGAAAGAAACACTGCATAAGAGAAGGAATGGTCATAGTGCAGATAGGAGCCACAATGCTGTTTGTTTATCAGCAAGAAGGGGGATTTATTCTCTTCAAAGACGGGACAATTTGTATTCCATACCTTTGACATTTGCTTTTCTGCTATCAAACTAGTGATTAGAAGATTGATTGGCAAGCCTGACAAGCAAGCAGAAAGAGGTTTAGGGGGTTTCTTTAAGCCCCTATGAAAAATAATGAAAGTATGTAATGCTTGCTCAGCTTCCTGTGTACCACACTCTTCTTAAACCCTTTAAGTATGATTAACATAGCCCCTCCTTAGGCTAGCCTCACAAAGGATTCATCACTGGGAAATCCATTTTATGATGTGACTAGAGGATATCAGACCTGCCCAAGGGCACGTAGTGAGTCCAGTCTGGAATGGTGAAACCTGCGTGCTGGTCTGCTTCCCTTACGAGGTAAAATCTCAAGAAACCTTTTCTTCCAAGAAAAAAGTGACTCTTTCCTGGCTAAAGCACAGACTCCTCTAATTTAACATCCCCTTCCTCGGACAGACTTCTATAGGAGGCCTCTTGGGGCTCTTTAGTGCATTAATCTGCTAGTTGCCTGCTGGAAACGCTTCCTATCCTATAGACAGCCCATAATGGAATTCTGCCTCGAGTCTGGAAAGATGAGCAGCACATCTGTGTGTGCTTTCTGTGTTAAGTCTGCACTGGTTTACCTTCTGTAGGTCTGGGGAGCATGGAGTACTGCCTAACTGTTTTGATTGTTACTTCTTAAGAAAGAGTTTCATTCGGTATGACAGGATATATTTTGTAATTTTCAGAAGAGTTCATGGGACATTTAAAATGCATTGGTGACTTTCTGTGGAATATTGGCCAATGAGACCATTTTACCCAGGTATAGAAGAAGAATGTGAACAACACATTGAGCCAGATTGTAGAGAATTGCAGGTTGACATTTTAAATTATTGTTTGACTGGAATGCATAGAAATTTTATTTTACTCATAAATATTTTCCATAGATTTATATGTATAAGTCTAACCTATGGTGCACAGCTCTGCCCAAGATTTGTAGCAACTGGAAAATAGCTGTCAGCCTCAGGAGAGCTTCAAAAGACAGGCTATATGACCGGAATGTCCTCAGGCCCTGTCCTCAGGAACTGTCGTTTCTTTTATTAACTTAGTTTTCATTTTTAAAAATTATGTGTATGTGGGGCGAACAGAATATATACATGTGTGGAGCACAGGTGTGCCCAGGCCAGAGGTATCTGACATCCTGGAGTTGCAGTTATGGGAGTAGATGCTGGAAATCAAACTCAGGTCCTCTGCAAGAAGAGTAAGCATGCTTATTTACTGCTCCGTTTCTCCAGCTCCCTGAGGAAATGTAATTTCTAATAACCATTGCAATTGGTGAGAAAGTAGTTTGCTGAAATAAACCAAAGCAATAAAATTTGGGGTGTCCAAATTATTTATTTATTTATTTAGGTTTTTCAGATAGGGTTTCTCTGCGTAGTCTTGGCTCTTCTGGCTTGGGGTGTTGAATTCTTACAAAGGAGAATTTACTGGTAACACATTGGGTTTGTTTTTGTTTGTTTTTTAATGACCTTGGAGGAGCAGTGTTGCTCAGTTTTGACTACTTGCCAGGTAAAAAGGAGGCCCATGGGCTTGATTCTCAGTGCAAAGCTTCAAAACAAAAGACCTTATTGAATGGTTTACTCACCTCCACACCATTCAGAAGATACCGGAACTCAGGACAGATAAAGGCACTGCCCGCATATGCAGCATCAATGTGCAGCCATATGCCCTCCTGGTTACCTAACATCAGAAGCAAATGGTAAGTTCTCACCTGGGTACCCCTCACTCCATGAGGAGTAAGAAGTGACTGTCAAGCATACCACTTACATACAGTATATCAATAGTATTTGTCCAACAAATGGCCAGATCTCCAAAAGGCCCTCCCGTCTTTAAGGCCCTCAGGCTTTAAAACTGGGGGTAGATATATGAGCTGCTGGCCTTCCAACACATTGGCTGCCCAGAGAGTGCTTACAAAGTGGGGGGAACACAAGCAACCACTCAGCATTATGTTGAGGCCAGCACATGTGATCCCTACTTATCTAATTCTTTTCTGTTTTCCACCCCCCTCATTCCAGTGTACTCCTTCAATGTATTTGCTAATCCCTGCTCAAGGCCTCCTTTGAAAAACATCATTTAAGGAAAGTATGACACATAATCCATACTCTGAAGATCTTGGTTGTCAAGTTGACCAGATTTAGAATCACCCAGAAAGACAAAGCTCTTGGCATGTCTGTGAGGACATTTCCAGGAAGTGTTCACTGAGGATGGAAGACCCACAGTGAAAACCGGTGGCACCTTCCAATGTGTAGGTCACATATGAAGAGGTCCCAGGAATAGCACTGTCCCCTTTCTGCCTCAGATGCTGTCTCTTAATCAACTTCATTCTTAGTGCTGGTCCCTGTTGACATCGCACTCCGGCTTCCTCAACCTTCCACTGTGGACTCACTACCAAAAACTTATCTCTAGGCTTTTGGCACTAGGTTGGGCCTGTTGAAGCATCCACTTCCTTGGCAGAGCAGTGGCTGAGTTCCTTGAGTCTCTACACAGAGGCAGCCACAGTATACAATCTAAACATCCCATTTTTAGAACATATGTGTGTGCAGATGTGTGTATAGGATATACATGTATAACCTTTCTATTGGTGCTGTCCCTCTAGAAAACCCTGCAAATATATACAGTAATTTTGGTCTGCCTCCTCCCTGTCTACCACAAACTTAGGTAATTTACCTTACACTATCTTAAACTACCCTCGGCTCCTGTCCTAAATGCTTTAATGTTCCCTAACTGAACCAGTCACTTTTCCTGTTGCTTTGATAAAACACCCTAACAAAAGCAACTTAAGGGACAGTGGGTTCACTTGGCTCACAGTTCAAGGTATAGTAGTTCTGACTGAGGGAGCTTGAGCAGGTTATCCTGTTCATTGTATGCCGGGCAGCAGAAAATGACAAATAGTTGTCCTCATCCAGCTTTCTACTTTTGATCCAGTACAGGACTCTTCCCCAGGGAACTGTGCTACCACTTTTAGGGTGGGTATTTCTACTTCAATTAACTTAATCCAGATAATCCTCCAGAGGTCTGGCCAGATGCTAACCTAATCTAAATTAGGGGTCTGGTGAGCCTGGAGTCTTATCTCCTTCAGGATTCCAGACCCTTATCAAGCTGACAATCAACACTAACCTTCATTCCCACCACACATAACAGCCTTAAAGATAGAGTTCTCACTTTGTTTGAAGATGAGAAAGCCCCCTCTGCAAGAATAACCCCTCAATATGTGTGTATCTGAACTCACTGCTCTGCTGATGACTTCCCGTGGCCACCTAGCCTAAGCTTTACTCTCTAACAGGCAAATGAAGCTAAGTGTGATACCTATGGCTTTGCTCATCCTATCACTTAGAAGTCAATGAAAAATCATCAATTTTCTAGCAAGGCATAGTGCATAATATGCATAGTGCATACGGCATAATAAAATCATTAATTTTTTAGTACACCTTTAATCCCAGCACTCAGGAGGCAGAGGCAGGTGGCCCTCTTTTGAGTTCTAGGCTAGCGTGGTTTACAAAACAAGTTCCAAGACAGCCAGGCTGTCATAAATAGAAACCCTGTCTGGAAAAACAAGCAAAAAAAAAAATGATAATTTTCATGTGTTGTGTAGCAATATACAAATTGAAACACTCCATGCCAGAGAGAGGCCTCTTAAGACTCAGGAAATAAACAAACTCAGATCTCAGGAAGTTCTTGAAATTTACAAGATTTACAAGATGCCTCCTGCTGCAGCTCTAAAACTAAATAAACAGTAATGGCTGCTAGGAAAAGAAGAATAGCCAGCAAAGCTGCCTACAAGTAAATGCTGAGGGCGTCAGGGTGCAGCTTCTGTGAGATGCCAGCTAGGTTGGGGTCTACTTTTCAGTAATGTAGCTGCTTCTGAGTCATCCATGTTCCCTTGGGCAACCTTTCATCCAAAACCCTGTAAATAACCCTAAAGTCAATATTTCACTAAGTTGGACTTTTGGGAAATTGTTAATTTAGTTATTAATTGGTTTCTTGTCTGAGGTGAGTAATGCTTTGTGTGTGTGTGTATAGGAACAATACACCATGAGAAATAGCCCAACCACCAAATACAGTTACAAGGCAGTTAAGATACAAAGGTTGAGGCTATGAAGAGGATAATAGGCAGCCATCCCTGCACAGGGGAAGACCCTGGTGTCCTATATTTATAAAAAATGATAGATCTACCGCTGATTTTTCATACATGATAGTCATCAATGTGTGTGCTGTGAGGAATAATGAGTCATTCTGAACTCTGCTGATAAAAGATATAAAAGACATTTCAAAGCTTGGATTTTGTTTATTCTTCAAACTAAGACTCTTAGCCAATCAAAGTCAAATGAATTATAAACTCATGGATACCACTATGCCAAGACACTGTGAAAAACTAAGGTACAAGAAGAAACCCAAAGCCATCTGAAGCAAGGGTAAAGATGTCAGTCTTCCCAGGTGCTCACATGACCTCAGTTGGGTGCAGTAAGAGACAAAGCCTTAGGATAACACAAGACACTCCCCAAGGAGCAACAGGATCATGATAGATGGAGATCATAGCCATCACTCAGATTAGCTGTGAGGCCAACAGAACTTTATACTCCTTTGTAAGACAAGACATGCTGTAATTTGAATGTCTGTTAAATCCTAACCTTCAGGATGAGGGCATTACCTTTGGGAAGTGACCAGATCGTCATGGTGGAATTCAGCTAACACCCGTATAAAAGGGACACCAGAGAGACTGCTGGCATCATCTACTATGTGAGCCCACACATAGAATGGGTGACTTATTAGCCAGCACACAAGTTCTCTCCAGGCATCAAATCAACTGGTACCGTGATCCTGAATTTCCACCCACAAGAAATGTAAAAAATGAATTCCTGTTGTTTACAAACCCTGGGGTCTATGGTGTTTTGAGGAGCATCCCAAACAGACTAAAAGAAGATGATTCTGTGTTTTCCATGGGTGCTGCTTGGGTCCCATATAGGTCTCTACCTATAGAATTTGCCTTTTTGGATGAGGTCCTCTAACAAAGTGCCATAGATGCCACTGTTTATGTTCAGCTTGGAATGCTGAATGAAGAAGTAAAATAAAGCAAGATGGAGGTTCTGCATGGGCTGACAGAAACACTCGTACCATGGCACAGGAGAAGGGAGGGTCTAAAAGGGCATTCAGGTTTCTGTTTCTTTCACTCCCCTCTGCTGCTCCTCCCATACCCTCCACTCTTGAGAGAAGGGCATGCTAGAGAACTCAGTAAAACCTTGAAAAGAAAGCAGGTCGTTCAACTGCACCCTAAGTGTCTCAGAGCTTATTTCATTGCACCCAGATGAAAAAGACAGTTCAGTCTTAGTCCTAACAACTAAGGCCACTCAGGAATGCTTCAGGTCCCTTCACCCATAACCCTGGCTCAGTAGGCAGGAAAAGATAAGGGAGCACCAAACAGTCTGTACTGAAGAACCAAGTTTACCTGCAAAAGATCTAACCTCAACTCTGGTTTCCACGAGATGACCTACAGACCTCTTTTTGGCATGGGGCTTTGGCCCAGACAGTCTGATCTATGATTTATGATGGAGACACTGGGTGATGCCATCAACAGTTTTGACATCTGGAAGAGTAGGTCTCTGGAGGTGCTAGCTGGGCTTCCAGGAAGGCCTAAGTAGGACCCAACCCAAAAAAACGAAAACTAAAACCAAAAAACAGACAGTTAAAGCTTAGGAGAGCTTGCCTGATAGGGAAATGCCGTTACTCAGTGCACATGGTTACATATTGTAACTACAGCAATTCATACCCTCACGACTCCTCAGAGACCGCCAGAAGCCCTTTTGCTCACACTTCAAGACGTCCTGTGTGTCTCATCTGCTGATTTGTGTTTGTTTGTTTGTTTCGGTTTGGTTTGTTTTTTTGAGAGAAGGTTTCTCTGTATAGCCTTGGCTGTCCTGCGCTCACTTTGTAGATCATGCTGGCCGCGAACTCACAGAGCTATGCCTGCCTCTGCCTCCCAGAGTGCTGGAATTATACACATGTGCCACTGTGCTCAGCTTCATCAGCTGATTTTAACCCCTGTCTTCAACCATCCCTATGAGATAGTTCTCAGTAAGTTTTGAGTCTTCTAGCAGGTTATGGGATCTAACTGACTTTGAGACACCCTGAAGCTTTAGCAAGGGTCAGAACAAGGATACAAGGCCACAAGGACTGCCTCATGGAGACTATCTTCTTCAACTTGGACTTAACCCCAAACTCGAATAAAAGATAACTCACCAATGCTCTTTAGAAGCATATGGGATTTTCTTGATTCTACGGGGGAAGTGAGCTGGTATTGACAATGCCTCTGTGTTTTGCATTTTACATGATTAGCTGACACCAATCCCATCATCCAAGTTCTCCAGCACATGTACACATACAGGAGTTATGTGAATGCAACATAAACACACAACAGCTAGATAGAGTGAGTTACACATGCCAGGCACATTAGCACTGAGGCCACACCACGTTTGGCCTCAGCAGCCATTGGTCTCCTATGGCTATTGCAATCTATTTTCTTCGTGGCCACCTCAATATGCAGAACCCAGGCCATGACAGCACAACCTCCTTACAACCCTTCTGGGCACCAGGATGAAGCTGTGACAAGCTGCAGCATATCCCTCTCCTCCCCATTCTCTGAGACTGCCTACTTTGCTCAGCCAGACCCCCTTCCTCGGTGTCCCCACATGTATACCTAAGGCTGTCATCTATCCATCTGCTATAATCCATCCTCTCTTTAATAAATGGCCACCATGGTGTTTGGTCCATCACAGCAGACAAATGTCACCATCCTCTCTGGTGCACCATTTTCAAAGGAACTAAACAGAGCTCCAGTTTCCTGAAGCAGAAGCTGGAAGAAAGCCATCTTCTGACATGAGATGGCGAGTGAAGAACTCTGTGCTGTTATAACTCGATCATTTTAATGAATAGGATAAGGCCAGCTCAGAGCACATTGCTTGGCGGCGAAGCATTCTGATTGATGATAGCTAAATAGAGTTTAGTTTAGAGACGGTGGGTTACAAAGGCTTAACTCGTAGACACTACCACCGGTCAGTACTGGTACTAGTACAAGGACTAGCCCTCACGTATGAACATCAGTCATGCATGAAAGGGTTTAGTGTTGACCTGTCAGCACCCCTAACATTGTCCCAAGAGCAGTCTCTGGGCTTGAACCCAGACAGCAAAGCACGTATCCGGCTCTGCCCGCCCACAGCACCAGAACCGCCTGACAGAGGGAGCTCCAGGACAGCAGGGCAGCCTGAGCTGTAATCATCCAGCAATGTGGGCATTAATGGCAGGGGCCACCTGCTGGCTGTCATCTTCCTGCTCCTGTGGGGAGCCAGATTGAGTTCAGGGATAGCAGCCATGTAGGCCCTATCTGGCAGAAGACTTCAGTGCTTTAAATCCGATAGCCCTGGGGAATGACATCAGCCGGCTGTTGGCCAGGACATTCAGTCCTTGGCCTGACATCTGAGTCAGAGGACTTCGGCTTGCTTGGCTGAGCCTGTGAAGGTCTGCAGCTAACGAGGCCCATAGTACAGCCATAGCTAAGGATGGCCAGCTAGTTCAGTGTGTTCTCAGCCTGCTGTGTGGCTGTGTGTGGCTGTCTTTAGCCAGTAATAATCACAGCTGTGCCATAGCTCATAACAGGTGGAGCCAAATCCGGAGTGAATGGCAAGGCTATGTCCACACCACTTCTCACGGTTGGTGATTAGCCTCACGGTCCTGGCAGTACAAGCATGTACTACAAGCAGTACATGCCTTTCCTACAGCCCAATTGTCTGCATGAACTCCCCAGAGCTACACTGTGAAGGAAATACTCTTTTACCATTATGAGAACCGTTTTTCTTTCCAATTTTCAGATAGGGGAAAATGAAGGTCAGAATTTAAGACATGCAGCTGTAAGCTATAAGCTTCTCTGCTGTTTAAGGTCATGGCCAACCACATACACACCTCCCCTCCACACACACACACATACCCCAGCATGCCTGCAGTACCACCTCCACCATTGTTTCCCCACTGGCCAGGAAACAAAGACCCAGGGGAGAAGAACCTCTTCCTGAGAAGAGACCAAAGCAAATCAAGGGTTAGAAGAGGTGGGAAACGTGCTTGGCCCACACAGAGTGACAATGAAGCCAAATGCCAAGCAGGTGTCGTGATGTCTGGCACAAGTCAAAGGGCTGAGGTCAGAGAGCTTGCTAGGGACAGCTCCACCCGAGCCTTCACGGCCCTGAGGGACAGAGAGGGGTGAGTTTTGTGGGCTAACATATCCTTGGTGCCTTAGAAACAATTCCAAGGCCTGCTGAGTTCCCAGAGCTCGCATCAAAGGTGAAACTTTAGAAACACAGGCATTTATTCATTCTGCAACTAATACAAAATTCTCGTCTCAAGGAGAAAGACAAGATGTCCTGATCGAGGGAGCAAGGAGTTGAGCACGAGGCCAGGACGTGATCTGAAAGGAGGCTTCTTCACAGAAATTTAGCTTGAAAGCCTTGATTTGCTAAATCAATACTAACAGTGATGTGCTGCTTAATGATGGGCAGGAAAAAATTCTGAAAAAAATTCATCATTCCACAAGGTGGTCATCAGGAAAGCATTGTACAGTGTGCTTAGACACGCCTAGGATGTAGCATATGACACCCTGTTTTTATCCTCACAGCCAGCATATCACAATAGCATCTTTCTTTCTTTATCTTCCTTCCTTCCTTCTTTTCTTTTTCTTTCTTTCTTTTTTTTTTTGAGACAGGGTTTTTCTGTGTATCCCTGTCTGTCCTGGAACTTACTCTGTAGACCAGGCTAGCCTCAAACTCAAAGATTGGCCTGCCTCTCCCTCCAAGTGCTAGGATTAAAGGCATGCACCAACATTTTCTGGCTTACAAAAATTTATTTTCTTAAAAAAATTTTTTTGAAGAGGGTGTGACAACAGACTGAATTTAAGCACAAACAACCCCTGCCATGTGTATGCACACACAGGTTTCTCACGTGGGGGTCCTCTAAATGTTGAAGAGTTTCCTTAATATGGCCACATACCCTAAACATTATAATACCATGAAGTACTTTGACACTTTCTCCCTTTCAAATAGTATTTTGTGTTGTTAAGTTTAGTCATTGTTTAATTAGCTCAAAACCAAGTTTGTGGAATTTAAGCCAATGGGGTTACATTATTGTAAATATGAGACCTTAATTCTAATTATAGTGATTAGAATTAATTAATGATGATGAGCACCATTCAAAATGAAAGGTTGGTTAAATCTCCCACTCCATGTCATGAATACTTTTTTTTTTTGAATACTTTTTAAAAAGAAAACTGAATCAGATACTTACAGATGGGACCCACTTCTAGGAGATTGTCAAAAGAGCAGCAAGATGTGGTTCCCAGTGTAGCAACCACCTAGGAGGTGAAAAACAAAACAAACAAATAAAGTACCATTTTATGCCCCACGTTGCCATTGTTGTAACCCAGCCTGTCTTCCATTGCTATCCCAGGTACAACGGTAATGAATATTTACATAGAGATGGAAACCCATGAATGTGTGCCTAATCTTTTGGTTAAAGTACCAAATCGGAAAAAGAGAACAAACCTATGAACGGAAGTCTGAACTGTGGGGCTGGGGAGATAGCTCATTGGGTAAAAATGCTTTCTGTGAAAGCAAAAGGATCTTAGTTCAAATCCTCAGCATCTACATAAAACCTGGGCAGGGCCTCACATGCTGGTAACCCCAGCAATGGAGGAGCAGACACTGGTGGATGCTGGGAACTTTCTGGTCAATTGATGTAGCTCAACAGTGGGCTTCAGGTTCAGTGAGAGACCCTGCCTAAGAGAGTTACACAAGGGCTGGAGAAATGGCTTAGCAGTTAAGAGCACTTGCTGCCCTTATAGAACACCCAGATTTGGTTCCAGATTTGGTTCCCAGAACCCACAAAGCTGCTCACAACTGTCCATAACTTGAGTTTCAGGGGATCCGATGCCCCCTTCTGACCTCCATGGGCACCAGACACACATATGGTGCATACACACACACACATACACATACACACACCATAAATATATAGAAATCTGAGTGCTGAGTGTGAGGCTACGATGTACCAGCTTTCATGGATTATTACCCACATTTGACCTACAAGATTTTCAGGGTATTGTGCCTTGGGTAGAAAAAGAAAACTCAGTCATATGAATAGTTGTTCCTAGATGCTACTTCATCTGCCCAATGTGTTGGAGAGAAGACAGTTCCCACAGAACAAAGAATTTAGACATTTTCTTCCTGGTCTGGTGGTGGTAGTGGTGATGGTGTGTGTGCATGTGTGTAGAATGGTTCTTGTAAAGCTACAGCTAAGGCCTAGATAAGCCACATCAGAACACTGTTAAAGAGTGTGACTCAATGCCCTTATTCCGTGACTCTTCTTATCCAGAATGACTTTGCCCCCAAAGATTTGCTTCAACCTTCAGAAGGTCTATGAGAAAGTTCCACTGGCACTGGCAGTGATGCTGAGAATGCAAGGGGTACTGTGGGTCATGCAATGGGAAATATGACCCAGAATCACTGTAGAGTCCAGCCCCTCAGTGTCTTGAGATGCTCCTATTCATGTGGTTCACTCATGTGACTGTCTCTTCCTCCAAGCTCACAGTGTTCTTGAAACCAGGTCTTTATGTTGGTGGAAATTTGTACTTTGCTGGACATGAAATTGATGCTGAAATATATCTGCCGAACTGACATTCTCCAGGTGATTAGGGGGGGAAATCCTGTTTATGAAAGCCAAGGCCCAGACTGATTCATAGAAATGATGCCGTTGGGACAGTGAACTTTCTCCTCAGGCTTGATGGAAACATGTAATTCCATACACCCTTGTGTCAATTGTATGTCAAATGTCAAGGGTGCATGATTGTTCAAATCTCCCTAGAAATAGCGTCACACAATACTCTTTGAACAATGTTTTCACCCTTGTGTCAGGTCTTCCCCTCCCCCTGACCCCTCCAATAATGTTAACTACACTGCAGGTATAGTGTTAAGTTGGGCGGGTCAGAAATTCAGACATGTCTCCAGGGCCTTTCTGGCTCCATTTCACAGATGACCAACTATGTTTCCCCTGAAAGCCAAACCCACCTCTCAGAGAGGTCATCACACTCTTTTCAGGTAACCTGGCATCTATGGGTCTCCCACCTAGCTGCCTGGGCCCTTCTGCTCATGTAGAAGCCTGGGTTGGTGGAGGTACTTGGCACTGTTTCCCATAGGCAATGCTTTTACCAGGGACTAGAGTGTTTCTGTACCCAGTTGTAAGAGAAGGTGACAAAGCAGGTGCTGGCTGGGCTCTGACAGGTTCTCTGGAATTCCAACCTATGTCCACAAACGTTCTCTGCTCACAGGGCTGTCTTCAGAGCCAGCAGAGGCAAACGTTTAAACACAGGCTTCATGATTATGCAGGTAGTTATCTTGCTCACAGGTCCCCAAGAAGAGGACCATGTCATGCCATGGGGTTCACCACAGGGGCCATATGCAGACGCTCTAGGACCTGTCAGATATGAGTACAAGACTGTGAACGGGAGCCTTTCTCTTGGTGCTCATCAGAAGTAACAGGCAAGGCATGCAAAGAGGCTGCTTTGATAAATTTTAGATTCTCAGACTAATTGTAATTATTCGGTACCTGGCTGGTCCAAAAGCAAGTATGAAAGAGAGACAGCGTCCTGTAGTGAGAACCTCAGAAGCATATGAATGGTGGGTTTGCTAATCAGTCTTTGATCCAGAAGATGAAAGCACTCTAGGGACAACATTGCCCAAAGATGTCCCAGCATCAAGAAAGCAATGAGGACTGGGAACAGTGCCACCAGCCTGCTATTCTAGCTTTCAGCAGTGGAGGCAGCAGGATCTCAGGTTTGAGGGCAGTTTGGACTATGTAAAAACATCATTTTAGGGCAGGCAAGATGGCTCAGCAGGTAAATCTTGCCACCAACGTGTGGTTTCCAGGGCACAATATATTTTCAAAACAAACAAAAAAACACCTGTCTCAAAAGAACAAAAACCAAATGTGTATATGTGTGTGTGTGAGAGAGAGAGGAGAGAGAGGGAGGAAGAGGTAGAGAGAGAAAGAGAGAGAAAAGAATGTGAAGCTCAGTTGTATTATCTTGGAAGACACACTGCTGGGTTGCTTGCTGAGCTCCATTTTCTCACTCACAAGGTAACACAGTGGACACAGGATTTGCCAGTGTGAGAGGTACCAGTGGTATCTCAGGCTCCCTGTTTCCAGGCTTTCCTGGAGCCTCAGATTCTCTGCGTCTCCACCCAGTTTCTTCACTTAATGCATTCAACATTCTCCACACTTGCCTCATTTGCACAAGATGAGTCATGCAGTGGGCCTCAGGGCCTCAGTGATTTTTCTCTGGTATCTGTAATTTCATCTTGACATTTAACTGAATATTAAAATGCTTCGCGTTAGGTACCTGGCTAGCGGGTTGCTTCACATAGGACTCATAAAAAACACTTATCTGTGTTATTCAGGGTAAAATTGCTCAGTTTCAGTAAAGACAGATTAACACTGCGTGAATTTCTCAATTTTGTGTCTCTCAGAAATGACATATCTGCAGTGCAGCAATTGCTTCAGCTTCATCTCATTTTCTCATCTAAGCACTAATTGGCCTAAGAGCAATAATTTCTGCTGTTCAATTCATACATGTTAAACATTTGCTTGTTAAAAACGGCTTTTATCTATTGCTGCGTGCACAGAGTATACAGAGTGGTTTCTGCCAAATATGATTAGTGCTTATCGCTTGAGATGAGCTTGTGGCCAAACATAAACGTTCGTTCTTAAATTTGCAGACAATTATTGATTTCTTTATAATGAGCTTAAAACTGTGCACAAACAGTAACATTATGCCCTGTTCTGCACGGAGCCTAGAAAGGGAATAGAAATGAGTGATTGGTTTTAGTGTTTTGTCAGTGCGGGGCTGATTGCTAACTGCTTCCTGTGTGACTCAGATACAGTCATGATCCCTGCTTCATACTTGACGTAAGGAAGGTGCCAGAGTAAGTAATTGTCCAAGAGCACATGGGCAGGGGCAGATTAACAGTGACACCAATGGCCACACTTTTGGAGGACAGCTGTCCCGAGTTCTTGCTACAGGCTCTAGTCCTTTCTAGCTGCAGAGGAGTTGTGGGTAGGCAGTAGGACCTAAGATGGTGAGGCATCAGGGGGCTGCATGGACAGTGTTCTAATGGCTTGTCCACGTGCCACGGAGCTACAAGTCAGCTTGTCCTAATTCTCAGAAGCCATATTAAAGCTAGCACCTGCTCTGCTCCAGGCTCTGATTACCCCCGGCTCAGCATCACTCAGTGACGCTAACCTGATTTCAGTGTGCTCTGCAGAGCCATAATCACATTTGTGCAGCAGGAGGGGGCAGGAGCCAGAGCAAGCCTCTATCTTGAGAGCCTGCGGCCTTCCTGCTAGTGACAGAGCCTGTGTGACCTCCTCGCCTGCTGTCCCTACCCCACCAGCTCCATCTCCTCACGTACATGCCTTGCAGGCATTGCCCTTTGCTGATGTTATTAAGTTGGCTTATTGGAGAAGCAAACTATCATGGTGAAAATAGAGAGAAACTTTATTATAGGACCCAAGCTAGTCTGTGGAGGGAGAGAGTCAGCTTTCCTGGTCAAACTATGCCAAATGTGCCTCTTACTCTCAGTTGTGGGTCTCCAGTTTGAGGGGTCTGCAATTCTTGACATACTGAAGGCTACGCCCCTGCATCCCAGGAGGGTGGGCACATGTAACAATTACACATGCACACATGCAAATACTTATAGCCACTAAAGAGCATTAGGGTACTAGGACCAGGCCTAGCTACTACCCCTTCCCCATCTGGGGCAGAAGGGTGTATCCCAGTTGAATAGCCCCAAGCTGTCCTTTGAGATAACAAACCACATCCACTATTTCAAATACCTTGTGTATTTCATACTGATGAATGTTATCTGTCCTCATTCCCTTAACAACAACAACAACAAATGCAATGCACCACAAGTCCCTGAATGTCTAAACTCTAGGATATAGTTGCTATACTGTTGCTTAGCAACAGGAATTATTGATCCTCTCCAAAGCTGATTGCATCTTTTACTCTTGTCTGTATACGTAGTTATCATGAAATGTTGCAAAGACTAAGCATATCTCTATCTTTGCCACTAGAAACCATTCCAAGAGGAAATAAACCGTGGCTTGTCAGATATCCTCAGAGTTGGTACAAGGTACACTGAGATACAAACATTTGTTAAATATATGAATGCATGAATGAACTGTGACACTTCCCTTTGTGCCAATGATATCTGTGGTTTCTGTCTGAAAAACAGCAACAACATACTCTAATTTTTTTTTGCAATTTGGGTTGTTAAAGCACAATTTGAAAAATGGGATATTGTTTCTTTCTCTCCTCCTGCATGAAAATAAAATGTGGCTTTCTTTAAATGGACTTTTCAGTGTTCATGTGAGTCCTGTGTTTCTCTTCAGCTGGTTTCTTCAATTGAGCACACGAATACAGTTGACCCTCTGTATCTGAGGTTTGATTTGAGGTTTGGTTCCAACAACCTCAAATCAAAATACTAGGAAAAAAAATCGCACTCCACAAGACAGAACCCACACTTGAGACTGCTTGGGTGGCAAAGAATCTGAGACTAAATAGGCCACAGACCTAGGGGAAAACCAAATACTACTGTTCTGCTATAGGAACGTAGTAATAAAATGACTCCTAATGACATTCTGCTAGACTCAGAGCTCAGTGTCTTGCTCAGCCATCATCAGAGACGCTTCCTTGCAGTAGGTGGGAACTAATGCATGGACCTCCAGTTTAACAGTGTTAGGGAGTGAGAGACTTTGGAAGAAACACTCCGTCCTAAAAGGGAGGTATTCATCAAATACCTCCCCCCAGGGCTCAGGGAACTGTATGAAAGAGGAGGCAAAAAGATTGTGAGAGCCAGAGGGGATGAATGATACCATAGAAATAGTGATTTTCAGAAAAAAAAAAAACAAGAACGATACACATACAAACTGACAGAGACTGTGGCAGCATGCACAGGACCTGCACAGATCCAAAACAGACAGAATCCCAGACCTGAGATGGGGAAGTAGCTCCCCTCTGAAGCCAAGGATCTATCTCTAATTAACAACTACGTGCAAAGGAAAAATTAGTTTCTCCAACAGGGTTTCTCTGGGTGTACAGAACACACTTAAGGGCAGGCCCCATGCCCAGCAGTAGGTGGTCAGCACAAAATTAACTCAAAGGTGTTTTTGGAGATTTTATTTTTGTCTCATATTGCTTTGTTTGGGCATTTTTTTTTTAACCTTAACTGGTTTTTTGCTTGTATGGCTTTTGATCCTGTGTTTTTAAGGTGTGTGCATGTGTGTGTGGTCTGAGTCTGAGTGTGTGTGTCTGTGTGTGTGTGTGTGTGGTCTGAGTCTCTGTGTGTATGTGTGTGTTTATGCATTTCTTGTAATCTTTCTTTGTTCCTTCTTTCTTTCTCTCCTCCTTTCTTTCTTTTGTTCTTTCTTTTTGCTAGCTCATTTTACTTTGTTCTTATTGGCCTTTTCTATTTGCCTATTTGTTTTCTTAAGCAAAAGAGAGAGAAAGAATGTGTGGCATTGGAAGGGTGGGGAGGTGGGGAGGATTTGGGAGGAGATGAGCAAGGGGAAGCCCTGATTAGAATATGTCGTACAAAACTTTAATAACTCTTTTTGATTAAAAGTGAAATTTAAAAAATATTAGGAAAAAATGTCAGAGAGTTCCAAAAGAAACACTTTAAATCTGCTGGGCACAAAGTACCATGTGCTGAATCCATTAATAAAATGAAGTGTAGGCATTACTTTAGACATCAGAAGCACTTAAAATATGTAGGAAGGTACCAAGGTTATATGCAAATATTGTGGGCTTTCATATAAAGCAGTTGAGCATCAACAGGCATCCTGGAAATAATATCCTGTGAATTGTGAGGTACAACCACATGCGTAAACCTCTCATTTCTGTACATTTTCCATAAGCCCAATGTATATATTGAATGTAAACATTTCATTACAAAAAAAAATTAAACTGAACACAGTAATGCAGGAAATTTGAGAGTGTGCTGGTTAGTTTTTTGTCAACTTGACACAAGCTAGGATCCTCTGGGAATAGAGAGCCTCAATTGAGAAAATGCTTCCATCAAATTGGCCTGTAAGCAAGTCTGTGAGGGCATTTTCTTGATTAATGTGTGATGTGAGAGGGCCAAGCTCACTGTGGGAAATATTACCTCTGGGCAGATGGTCTGGATTGTATAAGAAAACCGAGCAAGCCCTGAGAACAAGCCAGTAATACGGAGGATTGCTCCATGGCCTCTGCTTCACTCCCTGCCTCCAGGTTTCTGACTTGAGTTTCTTCTCTGACTTCCCTTTATAGTCACAGAACCATTTTTTGAAGACTTTTTAATATCTAATTACGCATATATATGTGCATGTCAGAGACCAGAAGAAGTGTCAGATTGCCTGTGATCTGCCTGAGGTGGGTACTAGGAATTGAACCAGGTCCTCAAGAAGAGCAGCCCGTGTTCTTAACAACTGAGCCATCTCTCCTGACCTCCTTTTATGATGGACTGTGATTGGGTTGTATATGTTAAATAAAGCCTTGCCTGCCCAAGTTGCATTTGGTCAATTTTTACCACAGCCATAAAAAGCACACTAGGACCAGGGGTACTATACACCATATAGAAAGAAATTAGAGAGTGGCAGAATATTTTTCTTATTAGTCAGCCTTAGGGAGATAGAAGGAATAAAAAGGCTGTGGAAATCTTGCAGTTGGTAAAGTATCTGCCATGCAAGCATGAGGATCAGCGTTTGATCCCAGCATTCATGTGAAAAATTGAGTGGGGCAGTTTGTGCCTGTAATTCCAGTGCTTGGGGAGGGAGTGAAATAGGTAGATCCCTGGATTTCATCAGATCCAAGTTCAGTGAGAGATCTTGTCTCAAAAATTAAGATGGAGAGCAACTGAGCAAGATATCCAAAATTGATAGCAAATATGCACATGTATATACACAAAAGGACATGTGTACACACTACTGCATGCATATAGTATACACATATGTGAATCTTGAGATGCAACCATATGCATAAACCTCATGAATACACATACAGTACACCACACACAGACAAAAAAAGGATAGAAACTAAGATCTTATGTCAAGTGAAAAGTATCGTTCATGAAAAAAGGTACCTGGAGGCACTTGAAACAAGAAATTCATAGGCACAAGAGTGATTTCCAAGGGCTTAAGGGAGAGGCAGTTGCTATCTAACAAACACAAAATTTCAATCTTTTGAGGGAAAAGTAGTTTTGTACGTTGGCAAATGTAATTATTTCACATAAACTAATTATTTGAACGTACATTAGTTTGTAGTACTTGCACAGAACTGCAAAGAAAAACTGTAATCTTAGCTTCACTCGGCATTTGCTCCCCAGCATCCACATGAAAAATTGAGTGGGGCAGTTTGTGCCTGTAATTCCAGTGCTCAGGGAGGGAGTGAAAGAGGTAGATCCCTGGATTTCATTAATGAGCCAACCAAGATCTGAGCAGAACAATACAATAGAGTAGAGTAAACAATGGCAATGATTATTCTGAAAGCTCACATTTCATAACACACACACAGATGGTCCCTGGCGTACAGTGGTGCCACTTCAGACTTCTCAAACTTGTGACGGTGTGGCAGTGATTCACAGCAGACGCTTCAGGTCTAATGTACTAAGCAGCAGTGAACTACACATTTGGAAGTGAATACTGTGTTTTATACAACATGTGTTTTCCCAAAGTTTAAAAATTAAAAAAAAAATTCACAGAGAGTACAGTGGGGACAACATAGCAACGGGAAATAACTTTTCATAATGCTTTTTTCAGTTCCCTAAAAAAAGAGCAGCCCTTATTGGTATGCGTCCCTCATCAAACACACGTGTTTAAAAACTGATAAACCTGTGGAAAGAAAGAGATGAGCTAACCCTTACAGTTAAAGACTCTTAACACTCTTCTATCAGGAATGGATAGAGCCAAGAGACAGAAATTTCATAGAGGCAGTTTTGAACTGAGAAGTGCCATTAATCATTGAATCTAATGAAAACTATAAAATCTTTCACATAATGATCATGGAATGTATCTTCTTCGCATGTTCACATGGAACATTCACTAACACAAGCCATGTTCTGGGACATAAGACATGTCTCAATAAATTTGAAAGAATAGAGATTATATAAGACATGTTCTTAAATTATAGTGGAATTTAATTAGAAATCCGTTACTAAAAGATAGCTAGATTACAGCCCAAACTCTGAGTGATCAGAAAACACATTTCTAAATGTCAAAGGGAAATTTTTAAGAAATACTAAAAAGAACTTCAGCTCATCGAAAATGACACTACATCTCAAGATAATTTATCAGGACAGTTGAAGTGATTAAAGAGAGATTTATAGCATTGAATGCATAAACTAGAATAGAATTGCAAGTCTAATCTACAACCTAACTGATCACCTTAGAAAACTAGTAAAAAGAAAATTAAGTGCAAAGTGAATATAAGAAAATAAAAAGAAATAAATCATTGAAATGGAGAATAGTAAAAAGTTGATTCTTTGAAAAGGTCAATAAGTGTGATAGACCTCTATCCAGACTAGCTAAGACAAAAAGCAAAGACACAAATTATTAAGATCAAAATTGAAACTGGAATCATCACTGCTGACCTTGTTGGCAATGAAAGGATAATAAAGAACATCATGAAACAAAATTTTTAAAAAGAATATTATGGGTTCTGATCTCATAGACATTGAAGAGATAATCAGAAATATCATGGGCTCAATGTCCACAAATTTAAAGACCCAAATGAAATGCATAGATATTTTTCGAGAAATTCAACATAAATCTTACATAAAGATAAGTAAGTAATTTCAGCAGAGCTGTGTCTATTGAAGTTGTGTTAATAGTCATTGGAAAAATCAGAATGCACCCAAATGGGCTCCTCAGTTCTTCCACTGAACATTTCAGAAAGAAACATGAAATACATAGCTCATCTATGATACTAGCATTACCACAATACCCAAACTAGACAGGAACTTCCAGAAAGGGGTATGATAGCCAAGTATCTGTCATAAATATAGATGTAAGAACCTTTTTTAAAATATTAGCAAAATTAATACAACAGTAAGAAAAGAATTACATACAACCAAGTATGGTTTACTGCAGATGTAAAGGTTGGTAGAATGTTCGAAAACAAATATCATCTGGTTAAAGAAAAAAAAGTGATATCATTGTAGGTGATTTGAAGCAAAGTTACATTTTCGCCAACTAGGATTATGCAAAACTTCCACAACTTGATAATAGCCGTGAGCCTCGTGTTAGATATTAACAACGGAATCTAAAGTTTTTAATAAAGAGTCAAAAAACTCTAAAAGGAAACAGAATAGATTTTAAACTTAGTCAACTTACTCTAAACCTACAATAACCAAGACAGTGTGGTCTTAGAAAAAGAGAGAAAAAGCCAGACCAGCAGACTAGAAATAGGTCTACACGTGTAAGCCAAGCTTTGACAAAGGAGGAATGGTTGTTTTATGGAGGAAGTATAGTCTTTCAACAGACCACTCTGGAACAATGGCTCAACACAACACACGAATGTGCACCGCCTCAGAGGACCCTAAACACGGTTTATTCCTTTCACAAAAATCAGTTGAAAATAGATTATAGATTTAAGTATAAAGCAGAAAACTACAAAGCTCCTAGAATGTAACACTGAAGAAAATCTATCTGGTCATGGTGTTGAATCAGTTGGCTGGAGTCCTTTTGTTCTGTTTATACAGAAATAATGTGTAGCCAAGGAGACAGCCTTCAAGTACTGGGCGCTTTTGTTCCCCTTGGTGTTTTGCAGCAGTGAGTGATGGCAGTAAGCAGGTGGGAGCGACAGCAGGTGGTACCTTCTAGTGTTACAATCTTCATGCATGCCTTGAATATTGGGACTCTAAGCCCTGTACGTGCTACAGCTCTTGTGTAAGCCTAGAAAGCTGGGATTTTTCAGTCCTTGGTTGTAATTAGGGTTGAAGTTTGTGGGCAGCAGGAGTGTAAGGATTTCTCAGCTTTTGACAGTAACCAGTATCACACATCATGTATAGGCCAAGGAAGTTGGAATTCCTGAACCCCAAACTCTGGCCAGCATTATGTGCTAGCCCTGGGGCATCTGAGACCCTTGGTCTTAAAGATCTGACAGTTCTCTGGAATTCTTCTGGCAACTAGGGCCTGCAGTTTTTCTTTTCTGACACCTTACGGTCTCTTTATCCTTCTTCAGTCTCAGCTGTCCACCCTCTCTCATTGCCGCTCTTCTTCAGCCCTTCTTCATCCCACCCTAGCTGCTCCCAAACTGTTCATCGGATTCTTCTTCAGCTGTCAAGCAGCTGTCTTGCCTCTTTCACAGCCCAGCCTGCCAACTGCTCAGCTGTCGCCACTGCCACTCTGCTGCCTTTCCCATCACTGCAGCTCTGCTCTTTCTGTTCCTCAGCCTCACTACTAAAAGGAAAGACCACTGGAGAAAATCCTTTTATCAGGCCCAATGTTGCAACACCAGGGAAGGCAGCACAGCAGAGTATATCTAAGCTGATACACTCAGTGAGTCTGGGAACTCTTAAGTAGACCATGAAAAGAGGCTTTTAGGCAGAAATTGCCATTTGTTTTGGACCAATACAGTCATGCCCCTTAGCACCAACCGCATCATTGAGACTTCTATTTGGATCAATCACATCCTTGCCTCTTTATCCTCAGGCACAGCAGTGTCTTTGCTAGGCCAACATGGACCTGGTTTCCTTCTGGCTTGTATGGAAATGATTGCAGGGTTATATAGAGCTCATGGAAGCTTGTGATAGCCAAAGGGCTGGCATGAACGATTTCAAACAGCCCTGGCTGACACTGACCTTCAGTACTTGGGACAATCAACTATGGTTGTCTTGTTGTTTTCTCAGGGTGGCTGTAAACTGTTCTCAATGGCTGGTCCTGGCATAAGGGTGGCTGACTATTTCCCTGATAGTCCTGTTGCAACTATGGCAGCAAGGGAGAGCCTAAGGCTGTTCATTCTTCTGCGTGTTTGATTATTTGTGAGAAAATGAACATCACAAAGAGTATTTAAAGACTTTGTCTTTTTTATTTGTTTTGTTTTGTTTTTTTAACACTATTTAGTATTACTCCAGGAAGGAAAAGATCCCTCTCATTGGACTAGCTAATAAACTTCTATATAGAATACCAAAGGTCTGATCTGTGGAAGGAAAGCATAAATTGTACTTCACTGAAATTAGATATCTGTCTCACCAAAGACAAAAGAAACAGATTCAGAGACTATAACAAGCTACAGACTGTGAGAAGACGTTTGGAAAACATGTAAGCCAGCATGGAAACTTTCCGTTCTATTTTTCTTCTGTGAACCTGAGTTGTAGCTTGAATGTGGAATGTCCCTCACAGGCTTATGTGTTTCAACACTTGCACAGGTGGTGGTGCAGCTTTAGAAGGCTGTAGAACATTTGGGACATGGGGCCCAGCTAGGGGAAGTGGGTTATTGTTGGGCCGGCTTTATGGGTTCTTGGCCAGCTCCCTTCTAGCCTGAGCTCTGTGCTTTCTGACTGCTGATGTGATTAAACAGCTGCCTCACATTCCAACCACCCTCCAAGCAGCCCCTGCTGCCCTCTGATAGGCTGTGTTCCCTAAACCGGGAGCCAGAATAATTCCTTCCTCCTTAACTTATTTCTGTTAGGTATTCTGTGACAGCAGCAACTTAAAACTGCTCTAACAAAATCAATCTGTTACTTTAAGAAAAAAACCAAGCCAGGATTTCTAATGATGGCTTCTGGGGGGAAGGAGAGTCAGTTTTCTTTAAGGGTGTGGCCCCCGGTATGTCAGCTCTGCTCCAGTGCCTCGTCTCACACCCATGAGGATCTGGGCAACACAAAGTAGACTCAGCGAGTTATTTTAATGGGGGTTGGGGGAGAGAGACATGGGTCTGGGAGTGGGTAGAGGTGTGGGAAGGTTTGAAAAGAATTAGGGAGAGAAATTGGGGTGGATATTATAAAAATAAGTCGTACAAAAATCCTCGTGGAATTTGCAAAAACACTGTATTTAAAAAGGGAAAAAGTTAAAAATCAATTCAGGGGCTGGAAAGATGGCTTAGCGGCTGAGAGCACATACTGTTTTTGCAGAGGATCCAATTTCAGTTCCTAGTACCCATTATGGAGCAGCTCACAGCTGCCTGGAATGAACTATAGCTCCAAAGGAATCCAACACCTTCTTCTGAACTCTGAGGGCACCTACACATCACACACACACACACACACACACACACACACACACACACACGCGCGCACGAACATGCACACTTTCTCTGCCTCTTAAAAAAATCTTTAAAAAAAATCCATCAAGCATTTAGAACATGGACAAAAGAAATGATTTCACATTTTACTAAAAATGGATGGATGGTAAATATCCACATGAAAAGACATTTAACATTGTTAGTCATCAGAGAAATGATTATTATGCCCCAGGAGATATTATTACACTCTTATCGTTAGAACTAAAATAAAAAATAATGACAAACACCAAATGCTTATGAGGAAGCCAAAAAACAAACAACAACAACAAAAAACAACCCTGAATTTTTCATGCTGAATAGTGGACTGACAAGATGGTCTAGAAAATATTTTGTTAATTTTTTTCAGAATGTATTCCAAAGGAATGGAACTATTTCTCTGCCCAAAGACATAAACATTAACGTTCACATATGCTTTATTTGCAGTTGGTGGAAATGGGAGAAACCCAAGCGTTTCTCAGTAGGTGATGAGAGCTACAAAAGTTGGTACCTAACCTGCTGGACAGCATTAAAAAAGAACACAAGTGACACCTGGGTGGGTCACAAAGGCACAAAATTGAGGGAAAAGATGCTAACCTCAGCCTTTTACATACTACATGACCCCATTGTCATGGCATCCTCAATATTACTGAAAGTTAGAACATGAAACAGATTGTGAAGCTAATGGGAGACAAGGAGGTGAGAACAAAGAAAGGGACTACAAGAAACAGACTGTTTCAGAAACAAAACACTTCAGTACTTTAACTAGGAGAATAGTTAGAGGGTGATCACTATAAAGATAGAACTATACAAACACAGTAAGCCAACGCCAGCTTCCTGGTTCTAATATTATGCTGCAATTATATTAGCTGTAATATTTGGGGGTGAAAATGATGGGTGTAAGATCCCTTTGTTTTAATTTTGTAACTGTAAGAAGATTTTTCTTTTATCATTTTAAATTATGTGCTTGTATCTGTGTTTGGGCATGTGCACATGAGTACAGGTGCTCACAGAGGCCAGAGCCATTCAGTCTTTCTGGAGCTAGAGTTATAGGCAGCTTTGAACCACCTGACATAGATGTTGGGAACCAAACTTGTGTCTTCTACAAGAGCAGTACATGTTTTTAAACAGTGAGTCAGCTATCCAGACCCTGTAATTTTTAATGAGCTCACAATTGTTTCAAAATTAAATGTTAAAAATTTTAGTGTTTATAATTAAAACAACAGTTATCATTAATTAACTAGGTAATTAACCAGGCAAACTAAAGAGAGCATTGGAGTCGGGTGCTGTGGCACATGCCTTTAATCCCAGCACTCACAGACAGAGGCAGGTGGATCTCTGTGAGTTCAACACCAGGCTGGTCTACAGAGGGAGTTCCAGAGCAACCATAGCTACACAGAGAAACCTTTTCTTGAAATACAAAACAAAAAAAAATTATTAAAGACATATAAATATGTCAGATTGAAGCATAAAGCATGAGTATACAAGATACCTGATATTCAGTGGAAAGATGTAAGTACGTGTAATCATAGGTCCAGAATGCAAGGAGAGAGGAAATGAAGAAATGCAAACAATGAAAGACAATGGATATTTCCCAACATTGATATTAGAGTCCACCTTATTTTCATGAAATGGAAATAGAGTGAGGGTAAGAAACAGTTCTCTTTGCGACAAGATAAAACTGCCAAGATCAAGAAAACACGTGAGGATGTGAGAAAACAGACACAGTATTCACCGCTGACTGGAGTACAGACTGCTGCAGCCACAACGAATGTCAGTGTGAAGCTCTACTTTTCAAAACGCAAGAAGTCAAGTTACCTTGTACCTTGTGGTACCTAGCTGTACCACTCCAGGAAATATACCCAAGGAATATAGCTCTAGCGATCCCTCTACAGAGATAACCACTCATCCACGTTCATTGCTGCTCTAGTCACAATAAAGAGGCAGTAGAATCTGCCATCTGTCAGCTGACAAATGGATAATGAAGATGTAGTTTGTACATAAAGCAGAATTATATTCCACTTTAAAGAAAAGTGAAATTTGCAGGCATGTGGGTGGGTCAGGTAACCCAGCCCCAGAAAGACTAACACCATGTTTTATCTCCTCTCTGTGGATCCTAGCAGCAGTCTGTAGATGTGTGGGCTTACCTTGGAGCAGAAACCAGGAAAGGGGGATGAGACCAACGTGGTAGAGAGGAATAAATAAAGATATTAAGGTTTGAGAGGATAGCAGAATACAGGTAGTGTGAAGGTTGACAGAGAAAAACAGGGCAGAAGAGATTATATGGGGGGGGGGCGGGGGGATGGTGGTGTGAAGCCTGAGCTGGGGTAAGAATGACTTGACACTGAGGGTGTTTTAGCCGGGTGAGGTAATCCCAGCAACCCGGGAAGGAAGAGTAAAGTGGAGGGAGTTCAAGGCCAGTCTGGTCTACAAAGCAAGTCCATGACAACCAAGGCTACACAGAGAAACCATATCTCAAAAAACCAAATACATACATACATGCATGCATACAAACAAATAAAAAGCCATATGTAAAGCAGCTATCCCATAAGTTTACTAAAAATAATAATGATAGAAGGGTTTGGATGCAGGTACCCTACATAAAGGGTTAAGGTTACTCCTATAAGCACTGGGTTCCATTCCCAGTGCTGAAAAAACAAAAGGGAAAAAAGAGATTTTTTTTTTCTGAACATTTTTTCTCAACCTCAAATGCACACTAGAATATTGCTATTAAATATGCCTGGTTCTACCCATAGTCGTGCTTCCAAAATTATCCAGGAAAAGGGCCTGGAGTCAGCATTTCTACAGCTCCCCTGGTAACACTATATAGCCAGACAGAATACCCACAGAGCCCCAGTCATGACACTCTGATTGCTTCAAACATGAAGTATTAGTCCCAGGCAGAACATACCGCTGTGGCTATGTCAGAAACATGACAATTCCCAGACACCAGGTGGAGCCCCCACTAGAATCCATATCTAGGCACAAAGGAGCCAGTGTGCCATTTGACTAGGTAGATATTTTACCTCGGAGGGAAAATTCACCGCTTGTTCACAAGCCTCCCACAAATGAACTTTTTGGTATCTGCTGAGAGCAACAAACCCAAGCAACAAAGCCTACAGTTGTTACTTTTAAAATGTGATTTTAGTAACTTTATTCTTTGGCAACTTCATACATGTACATAGCACATTCTGGTTACTCTCACACCCCATTCCCTTCAATCTCCTTCCTACCCTTGATATGTCGTTTTGTTTTGTCTTATGACCCACTGAATTTGACCAGGCCTGTCTGTGTGACTATAAGCTTTGAGCTATTCTTTGGAGTGTGATGAGCTCACCTGTGGCTATACACGTATCTTAGTTACTTTTCTGTTGCTGTGATAGAACACCATGACCAGGGCAAAGAAGGAGTAGATCTGAGTTACTCTTGGAGAAAGCTAGTGTCCAAAATGGCAGGGACAGCATGAGCGCAGGCAAGAGGCACGGTGACAGAGGCAGGAAGACAAGAATTCACATCCTGAGCCTCAAACATGAGGCAGAGAGAGTGAACTGAAAATGGTGCAAGAGTTTTTTGTTTTTTCTTGAAGCTCACTCCTAGTGAAAGGCTGTACCACCTAAAACTCCTCAAATAGTGCCACCAAATGGGCACCGATTGCTCAAATGCCTAGCACTATATATTTTTTATTCAAGTCACTACGACAAATGAAGGTAATGACTACCTCTCCCCTAAAATACACACAAACACACACACACACACACACACACAAACACACACACACACCTCAAAGTCTACCTAGGCCCAGAGGATCCCACAGCGCCATCTCTGTCCAGCTTTGAACTTACAAGGAATGGAATCAGGCCAGCTGCCTTGTCTTGCTCCAGGGCCTCCTGAAGGGCAGAACCTCTCAAGGAAAAGTTGTCATCCGAAGGAATTGCTTTTAATTTGACTCCACCAATTAATCCGGCTCTTTCTACAGAGGAGTGTGCCTGTGACAAGAAAGAGTAGAGCTAAATGTGTGATGGTATGTTCCCTTGGCACCTGAGGCACTGGCTCTGCAGAGCACTTGATCAAAGCCCTAGATGCCCCATGAAGGTAGCAGAGTTGATTTCTTCTCCGCCTTTATGAAAGCACCTCCTTCCTAGACATGTTTCTACGCTGGAATCTTGCTTTCCAGTCTAGTGAATCAAACACTACCAAAATGAAGTGTTGGCACTACACTGATTAAGTTTTTTACTCATTTGTGTGATTTTAAATATACAGCAATATGCACACCAAAGGTGACAAACAAAAAATGTGTATAATGTATATTCAATGTATATATAATATAGTTTTCAATACTCTGTGGTTTTGTATTATAAACAATGTGTACATAATATATTATATATTTTGTTTTTATATATTATATATATTTGTTTTCATATTATATACAATGTGTATATTATTATATATTACACAATATATATTATTATATATTACATACATACAACTAACAAGATAAAATGAAGAAAAAGGAACAATAAAAACAGTCAATCAAAAAGTCAAATAAATAAAATAAGTGAGCTAAAACTGCTAACTTTCTATTTGCCTCTATCTGTAGGATTTTTATGAGCGTTATAATGAACTCCAAGCCTGTCCTCTCAAGCCACAAGCAGGACTGAGTGGCCACAGCAAGCACAGCGCTTTTATCCCTTCTGGTAATAAAAAATTTAAAAAAGGCTCTGAGAATGCACATGCTTTACAAAGCTGGGATTTGGCATCAGGTTAGAGCCTCCCTTCCAGTTTTTCCACAGTGAAGCTTTCAAGGCAAGCCACAAGGGCACGGTGCAATTCCACAGTCCAGAAATGCTAACCAGCCAGTTGTGGGGGCTCTCGGCATGTGTATTTTATTTCTGACTCGATCTATCAAGCTCCCACGATAGAATAAGAAGTTTCTCCCCTCAGGATCCCTGGGGAACAGCTTTTGGATTTGACATTATGTTAACTAACTGTTCCTTGGATTCAGCTGTAGGGTGGAGGATGGGGTGAGGCGAGAGTGTTGGGCCAATGCCCACCCCAGCACACTCACCTGATCTGAAGTGTAAGCGACCAGCTTTCCCATGATAGCAGCTTGGGTTAACTCTGGGGAGGCCGTCTGCATCTGGCGGATCACTTTAGTCCGAGCAGCCAGTAGGGCCACCAAGGTGGCTTCACTGGCACTTCCCTGAATCCAAGAGAAAAGGGCCAAATGAAATCTGAAGTGTTGCAAAGGAGTCCCAGTCTAAACTGTTGGAAGACATATTATTTGTGTCCATAGTTTCCTTTAAAAGTTGAGCCAGAAATTGCAAAATTCACTTATTTTTGCATCTAACATCTGCAGGGGCTGGTTTAGCTCTTGTAATTAGTTTGACAGTGCTTTATCCATATTATGTCCCAGCGAGCTGACATTCTGATCCTGTAGCGTATACAAGACCCTGCAGGTGTTTTCTCATGGGTTCCTGAAGCCTGGTCTGGGACATACTGTCTCCACTTCCATCAGAGGAAGAGACTGATCCAGGGCAACCTGCCCAATCCCTGCTCTGTGTTCCTATGCATGTGGACAGAACAATTTGTATTTGCTTATAACATAGGAATGCATTTTCCTTGACACACGGAGGTTGGGTTGGAAGGTCTCTCCCACTCCTTAATGTAACAGGCTGAATTGTGCTTGCTCACTCCCTGCAATCCACATATTGAGTCCCTAGACCCCAGCACCTCAGAATGTCCTAAATTTAGAGAAATGGGACCTTTAAAGGCAGGCCTGGTGTGCACTACATGGTGTACGGGCATTGTAGGCTTACCACTAAGGAGGCTGAGGCCTGAGGATAACCGGGAGTTCAAGGCCAATCTGAGTGTACAATGGGTACCAACCCAGCTAGGGCTACAGTGTGAGAAGGTCTCAAAGTACCCACAAGAAAAGAAGAAAGAAAACAGGGATGTTAGGAGACAGTCAGAAGGGAGGGAGAGACACAGGGGACCTTTAATTATTAGGGACCTAATAATTAAATCTTTAGGAAAGAGCCTAATCTGACCTGACGGGTATCCTAAGAATAAGAAATTAGCCGGCAGACATGAGTTACATAAAGGTGAGAGAGACCATGAGAAAAAAGAAGTGAGAAGCCAGTAACGAGCAATTCAAGACCAATCCTCAGGAAAAGCAATCCTGCTGACACGTTGGTCTTGGCCTTCAGCCTGCAGGACTCAGGAATAATGACTGGGCTCTTTCAGCCATCTTTACTCTGTGCTTTGTTGTGGCAGGCCAAGTGAACCAGTGCAAGGAACCTCAACCATTTAGGAATTCTAAGCAGGTCATCTCTCAAACCTGAGACTGAGTGAGAGAAATAGGTTTAGTGCCCACTGTGTTGTCCCATTTAATTTGTAAAATAATCCTACTTTTAAAGTTTTTCATCTTCATTCAGGTGGGCTTCTGTAACATGCCCCAGCTTTGCAGTATGAATTAGGTGTGGTTCAAAGCGAAGGTGGTCTTTCTTGGTACCTCCTAGTGTTTGTGCTCAGCTTCCCTGGTAGACAAATCCCAGAGAAACCCATCATATTTTTGCTGACTCTGAAAGTTTAGAAGGCCATGGCATTTTTCAGACAAATATACAGTGAATTGTGTAAAAATGCAAATTTTCCCTTATTAATATTTTATCCCCCTTCATCAATCATGATCTTTCTCTTTGATTTTCCCCTATACTGCTTTTACTTATTCTTTTGAATCAACTCCTGTTTTCTGAGGAAAAGGATGAGCTTTCAAGCTGGGTACATGGATTCCTATTTCTGTAGCTTTAATGCATGAGTTCAAATAAACAGACCATGGTCTTCACTCAGCCTCTGAGTGACTCACACATTTCCTTCAGGCTGTACTTTCACAGTCGTTTTGCATAGTCTCAGACCACGTCAAAGAAGCCTGGCTGACAAGACCGGCAGCTGCCTCAGGAACACCCAAGCCTCTGAAGGCAGACACACAACTCCCACTTCTGCGCGCTCCATTAGCTTTTCCTCCTGGCTTGCGTATTTCAGTCCCCCAGGCCACATTTTGTTTTTTAGGATCTGCTATTAAAAAGTGGATCGTGGTTGTGGTGTTGCACGACTTTAATCTCCGTACTGAGGAGGCAGAGACAGGCTGATTTCTGTGAGCCTGAAGCCAGCCTGATCTACGGAGTGAGTTCCAGGAGAGCCAGAGCTACATAGTGAGACCCTGTCTCAAAGAAACAACAGCAAAGTAGATAGAAAAAAATTTTTTCCACCCTCTCTTCAGAGCCCTGGACTCCTTTATAATTAATGGTTCTGCCATGCCATGCCAACCTCCCTACTATGAGCTTGTTGGGCACTGTCTATGTTCTGAGAGAAAATTCTTTCTCTTGTCAACAAAAAATAATTTCAGTGTAAAAAACAATTAGCCTTAGGACATTGGATCTCAATATGCTATTGCAAGATCCGGTTCGGGCAAATCTGAACATATAACTGAATGGCTCTCTGTCCCTTTCTGGAAGTGGAGATTTGCTGAGGGAAGAAGAGAGAGAGCGGCGACAGAGCCCAAGCTGAACTTTGTGCTTCGTGGCTGAGAAATGGGAGGTTGAGCAGACTTGAGCTGCACCCAACTAAGCCCACACACTTGCTCCTTCCTTTACCTGTAACCGGCTCCTCCCCTCTGCCCCCCCCCCCCCATGTCTTTGTGTGGCTGGCTTGATGCCTTTGCTTCAGGCAAACAAAGGTTGCCATGGCGAGCGTGCTCTGAGGTGGGAGGGACCTTTGGGCGGGGAGAGCCGATGCTCAAGGCTGCTGATGCCCTGAGCCGAAAGGTCCTTTTATCTTTTAGGTTTTACAAATGTCACCTCACACAGGGTAAGAAATTGGCAGCTTTTCTTCCACAAGAGCTTTCAAACCCAATTAAGAGACCCATTTTGCAGGTCTCATTTGTCGGGCCTCACAATGATGGTGTGCCATTCGGCTCAGACACCCACTGCTGCGCCGCCGATCCTAAGCTGTGATTACAGCTCTGAGGGGATCGATAAGGCAGGCTGTCTCGCGGGCTGTCGCTGGGCCTGGTGTTCTTGAAGGCCTCACAAATTACCGACAATCAGCCTCATGAGCTGAAAAGGGCCAGCCAGCTCCCTGCAGCAAGCACAAGGATGTCTGCTTTCCACTAACCCAAACTCAGTGGGTCGAACTCACAAGGGCTTTGTTGAAGCCTGGGCGGAGAGATGCCAGAATTAGTCCAAATCTAAGGCTGGGACTTCTGAAAATGAGACTGTCTTTACTGTAAGGTTTAACCCACGTTAGCCTTCAAACCTCCAGGCACCATCCCAAGCAGAGCCTGGGCGAGCTGGTAATAATACTCAACCCTATCTTTACACACTGCCTTTACGTTCTGCCCCTGGACTTGTCTAAGCCTCAATTTCTTTGCTATGAGAACTATACTTGATAATGCTACCGATCTTCCTAAGTATTTTGAGGATGAAAATTGATTACATAGAGCACAATAAGTAGGCTAAAACACAGTCAGGTGTGTAGTAGTCACTCAATAAAACTCGCTACTTGTAAAATGTATTTGAGAAGTACCCAACTAGAAGATTCATCTTTGGGTACTGAAGACCCGAAGATGAAAGTGTTTTCACTGTAGGACAAGTGACTCAGTCCAAAAACATAATATGACATGAATATCTTAGGCATTGTTTCCATAAATTGTGGTACATAATAAGAAACTGTACAGTAATAATATTCTCAAAGAATACTTGGACAAGAGGGGGACTAATATGAGAGGAACAAGAAGGGGGAGGTGGATAAAAATTAAAGATGATAACATGTGTACGAAAGTGCCATAATGAAGCCCACTGCTTTGTTTACTAACTTAAAAAGTAAACTGCCAGACTCTGGTGGCCACACACCTGTGACCCAGCACTTGTGAGGCGGGGATCTCTGTAAATTCAAGGCCAACCTGGTCTACAGAGCGAGTACCAGAAACCCTGTCGTGAAAAACAAAAACAAGAACAAACAAACAAAAAAGTAAATTAAAAAAAAAGCTTAAAACAGCTGAAGTGAGGTGGCTAGGAATGAAGAGGTGTTGCCCTGCAAGCCTGGTGAGCCACATAAAGGTGGAAGAGAAGAACTGTCACAAGGTTGTGATTCGAGTGTCTGTGCGCACCCAACATGTACACACACAGCAGTAACAATAATAATAAAGTATTACTTTAATTAAAATAAACAATTAAGTTAAGATATTTAAACAGTGAGAAGATAGCAAACTAAAACACGATGCTGAAAATGCGTATATATTGTATCACCTCAATTTAGGTAGCCTACACGTACAGAGATACTGAAATAAGACTGGAGAGAATTATACTCTAAAATAGTTATTATATTTTCCCATTTTACAGTGAGTGTCCACTACCCATAAATACAGAGGGCACAATAATTTTTAAAAATGAGTAAGTGTAATCAAAATTGAGATGACAGATAGTAAGTTGGCAAAGTGGAAAATTACAGTGATACGCAGAAAACCATGAGCAATTCACTGAAAATATAGAGGGGAAAACGACCAAAAAGAAGAAAAAAACTATTCAAAGAGAGAGAAATTATGAAAAAGGTACTGAGTCTATGGAAACTCAAGCACTTGAAAAGTGTCAAAATGGCCTACTGTCTAACATAGAACAGAGGAAATGCCCCAAGCTGGGTAGAGGGCTGGGTCATGTGTGAGGTAACAAAGCTTACCAAATGCTAAGATCTTAGCAATGAGGGTAGAGTTATGGTGGAAAGTCTGTTCTAGGGTCAGGCATACTGTGAAGAGGGAGACACTTGGGCAGAAATAAATAGAGCATAATTCCAGGCCATGCCTCTGCAGACAGCTCTGCTGGCCTCTGTAACCCTGACTGGCTGCCTGGTCAAGGACGATGGCAAGGGCGCCCCTGGAAAATCAGGGTTCCAGCATCAGAGCCTGCGAAGCCAGTGGGGCTTCTCCTAGAGGACACAGCTCTTACTGTGCATTTTGGGGAACCTATGCAGCAGCCCCTTCTCAAGCTGGAACAGCACCTTTTGGTAACATTAGCCAAGGAGGTCTGACTGTGTCACACAACCTCTAAAGAGAAGAAAACTGAAATTATATTGGGACTTCCCTAGAACATTCCTGGTGCCACTTTAAAAAGCCTAGTTTAAATAAATAAATATATTTATTTATGCTTCAGGTGCGGTTCAGCATATATGCACATTTACTTATTCCATATATATAATATGGCATGTACCATATGTGATTATATGTATATATAAATAAGATAGGATCTCATGTCGTATGAATTCACTGAGGATGACCATGAACTCCTGATTCTCCTGCTCCCAGTTCTCAAGCGTTGGTATTACAGGTCTCAGCCTTAATAATTCATTTTTATCAGCTCTCTACTTACAGTGACTTAGATGTAGCAAAGTGACATAATCAAAGAATGTAAAGAATGGTTTGAGCCATGGGTACTTGCTGGCCTGCCTACGCATTTTTCTGCATTAGAATAAACAAGAATTTACATTCCCAAGCCCTGCTGAGTTTGACTCTCCAGGGGCAGAGGCTAGGAACCCACAGTGAGAACAAGACCTTTCAGGGCGCTTCTGCAGACTGCATGCAACACAGACTGCATCTCCCACACCACCAAGATGCCAGGCCTCTTTCCCAGACTGAGATTGTTTACCTTTCGGGGGAAAGGGGACTTTGTTAATGTGATTACATTAAGAACCTTGACTTGGAAAGATTACCTAGGATTATCGGAGTGGACCCAATCCTATCACACGGGTCCTTAAGAGTGGAGACCCGATTTCACATCTGCAGTCAGAACACGACAGTGAAAGGAAGGTCAGGGAGATGGAACGCAGCTGCTTTGGGAGGTGGAGCTGGTTGTCGCAGGCCAAGGAATTCCAGAAGGCTTTAGAGAACTTGAGGAGGTGGGGAACCAGATTTCCCCCTGGGCTTCTAAGATGACAGTCTTGATTTTAGCTCATTAAAACCTAGGTCCAACTTACAGAACCATAGGATAAGAAATGAATTTGAAGTCATTTTGTGGGTAGCACCCTTAAGAAAAAGACCTTATATCGGAGGTTAAAACATGTGGTCTTTTTGAACAGTCTCAGGGGTACAAACTGAGAGCCTGGCTTCCTAGTTTAGTTTGGCCACACCAGACATGTGTTCTTCCACAAAGGCTTCTCTTGTCAGCCCCCGTGTTCTCACCCATAAAGGATGTGGAGCCATCACTGCTTTATCATATTCTCAGAGCTTCTGAGGAAAAATATACATACATACATACATACATAAGAAAGTTCTTTATTCTAGTTAGTAATATTTTCTCAGTGTTACAACCAAGAACTTGACATGAGAAAAATAACATACGGAGGGGTGGTGAGTTAAAGTAGTAATGTGGCTCCTCATCTGTGTTACAAAATGTTTTTTAAAGGCTCACATTTGCTGGAGCATGGTGGCACATTCTTTTAATCCTAGCACTTGGGAGGCAAAGCAGGTGGATCTCCGAGCTCAAGGCCAGCCTGCTCTACATAGTGAGTTCCAGGCCAGGACTACATAGTGAGATCCTGTCTTTAAAAAAAAGGCATAAATTCCAATCATTCACTCTGAAGATCCTGGTGGAATGGAAAATTCACCACGGCTGTCATTTGCATCTGTTGTGTACCCTCATGTAAGCTCTACAGTTGTTCTCGATGAATACAGAGAATGAATTAAATGTATGCATAGACATAGCAGAAGCCTTAGGTAAGCCGTTGGCTCCCAGACAAATAGCACATACAGCCAAGTAGCACATACAGCCGTTGAAGCATGGCCACAGCTGTCACTTGTGGTAAAGACAGGATCCTGTGGTGACAGCAAGATCTTAGGCTCTGGAACACACTGATACAAGGTCTATAACTTCCAAGCTAGAAGCTGAGGGGTACTTTATCAGTTGTGTGCCTCAGTTTCCTTGGTTGTCAGATAGAGCTCCTAATTCACAGTGCTGTGAGGAGTGAGTGTGTCTGAAAGTGCTTAGGCATGGAAGCCAGCAATGGATGCCCCAACATGTGCCTATGTGGTAGCCACTGTTCTATCTACCAGAAGGGCCTTCAGAAATGATTACTTGCCCACAGCTTGTGGGAAGCAGCACCAGAATCTAAATCCTGATCCCATCCCAAGGGCACAGCAAGAAGTAACACGGGCACTGTTTTTTGTTTGCAGCTGTGGTCCTTTGCAGGGCCCACACTCCCAGAAGACTGCCTTCTGTGCTTTCTCCACCTTACCTGGATCACTCCTCCCCCTTCTCCAGCTTTTCCAGCCAAAAAGGCCTCTGGCAGCTCCAGCATCTTCCCCAGCCAATCCATCATCACTGTCTCCAGCTCTGTGCATGCTGGGCTTGCAGCCTGCAGTGGGGGTTGGAGGGGAAAGTGAAGGAGTTAAGCCACGCCACAGGGCAGCTGGCCTCTGCACAAAGGGTGACAAAAAGTGTTGTTTCTTTGGTGACTTTTATTTGATCAACTTAACAAAAAGTTCACATTTTTGTCCCCCAAATCCACCTTTGGTGGGGAATTAGACCTTTGGCTGCTGTGATTTGAGTGTGTCTTCCCACATTCATGTTGAAACCTGAACCCACCATGAGAGTATGAGTTGGTGGGGGAGCCACGCAGGCTGAGTCAACCAGCCTGTGTGGCTCCTTGGACATGAACTGATGGAAAGTGGGTCATCTTAGGAGTGGATTAGACAGAAACAAGGAATTCCACCTCAATTCTTATTTCTTCCTGCATGCCTGCTGCATGTTCCCTGCTGCAGTCACACGGCAGGCTTTGTTGCCAGATGCCAGCAGCATGTTCCCTGCACCCCCAGGTAGACTTTTAATGTTTTAAAAGGATTCAGCGTATGGTATTTTGTTCTCCTCAGAAAATGGATTGAGACAATGCGATGCTGTGTTCTCATTTCCCAGAGATCCTGAAAAGCCACTGTGGTTGGCTCTTCCAGGAGGCCTGGATGCAGGGCCCGGGACTGGCAACATTGACAGAGCTTTACAAGGATATATCTCTGCTCTCCCTCAGCTCCTTCCAGATACAACACAGGGATCCATGGTGAGTAGATCTATATGGCCCCTTTTGACTTGCCTCTCATCAACCCTATCCCTCTCCACAACATCAACTTCCCCAGCACTACCACATACAGCCCTGATTCTCTAGGAACTAATGCAAGGGCCCAGGTGGTGAGGACTTTGGGGTTAACTCTGGCTAAATCCCACATTAAAATCTTTCATCCCAGATGGGCCTCAAATGCCTGAGCTCAGCCTCAGATACAGCTTATTTCATCCAGACTGTTATGAGAATGGCACCCTTATGAACCTTACGCCACTATGCCTGCCTGTGTGTGCCCTGTGTGCTTGATCATATAACAGAAGAGTATAGAAAGATCTGCCGGTAGAGCTTCCTCCATGGCCGCAAGTGAGTTTTCAGACTGCAGGATGGAGTCAAGTAAATGGGCGTTAGCTACTTCCTTCTGCAAGGCAACACCAGACAAGCCACCCATCTACTGTGTAGTCTTTTAATTCCCCAGTCACTTGGTGTCTGGACTCTCTCCTCTCACTGCACACAGAAGGTGGCTGGGTTCTCGAAGGTCTAGGCAAAGGCAACTTGAGCCTCCATTTTTATTTGATGACCAGGGTGCTCTTATGCATTCTAGCATTTTGTTGCATTGATGACAAGAGGAAATGAGGACTTTCTCCCTGCTGGTCAGATGGCCATCCCCATCATGGCGAATTCTACTGCAGCCAGGCTAGTCCTAATTCCAGATATAGACCAGCATTCCATGTTATGAAACACAGCTATCAAGGAACACAACTTTTGGGTCAGAAAGTCAGGTATTTCCTCACTTAAGACCATTCTAGAAAAGCAGATTAATCAGAGGTTGGTGCTGGCTCTCCAGAAAGACATGCAGTGGGTTTTGGAGAAGCAGAACTATACCAATGAAACCTGCCACTGAAATGTCACTCAGCCTAGGCCAGGTCTGTTCCCAGGAAAAGAAGATTCCAAGTGCCTGACAGAAGAGCAATGACACAGACAGTTCAGTAGGAAGGCCACCTCAGCCCTTCCTATGAGCTGTGACTTTCATTTACCCAGCACCTGAGGATCACAAGCATGAAGCAAAGCAGGTGCAGTGTGGTGAAACAGCCAGCTCTGCTGGGCTCTACTGGCTGCTGAGAATTCACACACTATTTCCCTCTCTATATCCTAGGTCCTCACTCAACAGTAGTCAACACCATTGGGCTCCAAGGCACAGATAAGGGAGATAGTCCCTACCTAGAGAGTAAAAGACAGTTCTAGAGTTTGGGGAATTCTTCATAGTGTGAGCAGGCCCAGAAACTGCCACCTGCTTCAGATCTCTCCTGAAGCACACTGCTGGGACACAGAGAGCAGGGAGACCTAGGCTGGATGTCTTCTGAGCAGAGAACGTTCTAAGTCTTTACTCCATGTACAAAGAGACCTCACACAGGGAGGGATGCATGGCCTACAGGCAGGCACAAGCCTATTTTCAGCACTTTTGCTCTATACATTCGCCCATCAGATAGTCTGGGCAGTAGCCTGGTGTGGGGCAGATGGAATGAGACAGAGCTAGTAGCATTCTCAGGCTTCATGTGCATAGCAATCTTCTGGTCTTGGGGAATGCAGGATCCAGCCTTGGGCTATAAAAGCTTCACTGCCTTGGGCTAGGAATTTTAATTCAAATTGGATGCTTATAAAAACAAAACAAAACAAACAAAGAAATAAAAACAACCCTAAGCAGAATCCTCTTCTCTCCTCTCCTCCCCTCTCTTCCTCCCTTTTCCTCTCTTCTCATCTCATCCTCTCCCCTTGTCTTTCTTCTCCTCCCCTCCCTTCCCTTCCCTTCTTTTCCCCCTCCTTTCTTCCCTTCTCCCTCTGTCCTTCTTCCTTCTACACCCACTTTTCATTCAGAATTTCTCTTCCCTTAGAAACTACCTCCGTAGGGTCCAGCCTCTGCTTTCTGCAGCGTGGCCCTGCTACTACAGACGACAGAGCTACCTGTTTCTGTCCTGTGTGCAAAGAGATCACTTCCCCATGCAAGAACAGACCCCACCACAGGCTGGCGGAGATACTCACCCACGAGAAGCCAATGCAGCCGATTGCCCCACACAACATGTCTGCAAGCATGGCTGGGTAAGAGCAAGCCGTGGGGAAGTAGGCGAAGAAATACGGACTATGCCAGTGTGTTACCTGTGGGGAGGTGGACAGTTAATCCGGGGCAAAGGAGGTCAGGCTGCACCTGAGAGAGGCCTTGCATTCCTTCAGGGTGCATGCAGAAGACAACTGGGACAGAGAATCTCAAGCTCAGTCATCCCACACTTTCCTTCTGAATTTCATCTCAGTGTCACTACCGTGAATGGGCTCCCTGGTTTGTGCTTGAATATCTTTGCCGGTCAAGAAGGCAATGCTGTCTTCATAAAATAATATGGGAAATTAATATGATTTGTGGTAACACATGAAGCCTCTTGGTAGGGATGATAGCAAGACTGCTTCAGGTTCTTGCTGGCTGCTCTGGGCAAGAAGAGTGTTGCACCAGAAGACTGAGGTCCTAGAGTAAAAAGCTTGGTTTTCCCAAAATGCCCAGAGCAAATTCAGTTACCTCTGTGCATTTTGTTCTTAATGCCCAATTTTTCTTGTTTAAAGATTTCTTTTGTAGGATCCCTTCCCACTGTTGGAGGCTGTTCCCTCCAACAATCAGTCCCCTTAAGAAGAGCTGTTACCCCTATTCCCCACAATGGCTGCTGTCTCCCTTGCCTCCTCCAGCACAGAGGCAGCCAATAACTACTCTACCATCCTTGGGTTAGGTACAGAGGAAAAGCTCCAGTTGACAGGGAGGAGATGCACCTAAGTGGTAATCTAGGGAATCCCAGAGATGATGGAAACCAGGGTAGTGGCGGGATACACAGACCAGTGTTGACTCCACTGGCGTATTTATTCCTTTCCCTTGCAATGTGCAAGCGAGAACACTAATCCTGGCCCCAAAAGGCTGTTCGGGAGGTGCTTAGATGATAGGGTTTGGGCTAATGGAAAGAGACAGCAGACTGATCGTAGACTAACAATTCCAGAGTGTACGGAGGGCACTGACATTATCTACTTGGAAAGGACACCAACCCCACCTCACCCCTGAATTTCATTAAACAAAAATATTCTGCTTTTGAAACATTGAAAGTTATCTTCTGGGGAGGGAGTATGGGACTGTGAGGCGAAGGGGGATGAGTCCACAACAAAGAGGAATAAAAAAAAAGTGAATAGAAAATAAAATTTAAAAAATAAAGGAAACTTAAAAACAACAACAACAACAAATGTTATCTTCTGTGTGGTGATTTGTAGCAGGCTAAGGAAATATTTCATTTTCCCAACATTCAGAATGCTTATATGGTTCTGATCAAAAGGTTCTGGAAAAAAAATAGCCCCCAAATAAAGGAACTTCATTTCTTTTTGCATTGTTATCCAAGTAATAGCATCTCTGACTTTCTCCTCCAGATCCTAGTCAAATAAAGTTTTATTTTTTCATCGATTGTAAGACAAAACCCTGTTAAGTTTTAGGATTTCTGAAATCAGGATGTACCCTCCACTGTGAGGAACCTACCCTCTGTACAAAGTGCAAATTTCTGAAAGGAGGCCACCATTCACCGTGTTAGGCTGATCTCTTTCTAAAATGATATATTTAATTTTTTTAAAAAGAAGAGTATGCCTGTCCAGGGGAAGAGATTTCACAAAGTGAATGTGGGCTGAGACAGAAAACAAGCGTTCATTCTTCACCAGTGTATAAAGAAAGATGATCCCTGCGAGCAGGAGGGGCCTAGATCCTGTCATTATCGGAGCTGGGAGCTCAAATCACTCCATGTAAACACTGAAGTAAAGATGAAAGTAAGGGTCTGCAGGATGTGAGGCGCATTGGGTGTCAGGCATAGAAGTAGCTATTAGCAGGAAGAGGTTAAGTGTGGTGGGGGAGAGCTGAGAGCTAGCTCTGCCACTGCAGGGTACAAAGCTGCTTTCTGTAACTTAGAAAACCCTCATCTGAACTCAGCCTCCAAAACCTTGGAGAAACGTTGAAGGCAGCTAGTCTACATGTTCATTATAACACCTTTCTGTGGCGAGGCTCTTAAGAATCTTCAAATCCTCAAATCGCTTGCTCGGTGTGTTAGAGGCTGGATCCCCAAGGTAGCACTCTTGGGAGGTAGTGAGAAGCCTTGCTTTGGTGATGTGCTCTCAGAGGAGACTGTATGATGGTAGTGCCTTTCTCTGCATTGCTTTCCAAGCGAGAGGCACGTAGATTTCCTCTGCCATATGCTTCTGCCTCACCACAGGCTAAAAGCAATTAAGACCAGTGAGTGCTGGCGCTGGACCTCCAAAACTATAAGGCAAAAACGAACCCTGCTCCTGTGCAAATCTGTCATTTCAGCTGTCTGTTACAGGGTCAGAAAGCTGACGAGCTCAGTGCCATTTTTTTTCGTAGTCTTTGCAAAGATATAAACATGTCTTTTCTCAGTAAAACCACATTATTAGGCATTTATGTGGCACGAGCAAGCCCCGATTATGAAGACAGCCAACAAGAAAGGCTCATTAAAAACTGGAAGATTCCAGCAAGGCTCATTGTATGTCTGTCTCCAGGCCTGGGAAGTGGGACTGAGCCAGAGGAAAAAAAGTGAGAGTGAAAGAAAATCAGGGTTAGCAAGAACAGGAAGGGGGGATGGGGGAGGGAGGGAAGGAGGGAGAGGGGGAAGGAGGCTGACAGTGAGTCTCTGAGGCTCTGGAGAACTTCACAGGCTGAGTGATGTGTTCAGCAGAGCAGGAGTGGGGCCCATGAGGCTTTAGAAAGAAAGAAAAAAAAAGAATGTTCAGATAAAAACCAAAACATCTGTAGCAGTAACGCGCTTGTCTTTGCGGAAATGCCTTTATAAAGTGTAATTGCAAAGGCCCATAGAGGAAAAGGCCAAAGAGGGCACAAATGCACAGGGCCAGAGGGCACAGCTGGGGCCCAGGGCCTCAGTTTCTTTCAGGTACCTACAGGCTCCACACTGTCTGCAGCTCTGTCTCTCTTCACTACCCACGTCTTGGAAAGGCCAGAGTGACTCTTAACTGCAAAAGACACTCCTCTGCTTTACTCTCTGTGAATAGCCTAGAGCATGTGGGGTGGGTGGCCCCACACTGGCTGGGCACAGCACAGACTCTTCACCTAACATCTGGTCAAACAGAGGGCTAGCAGAGGGCTGGCTGGCTCTGTCACCCCAGAGCCTCTGTGTTCCCCAGTTTGGCTCTACACAGTAAATACTCCTCTAGCTAGAATGCAGACTCTTGCGGGAGGTGTTCGCATGTTCCCAGCACTGCACCCCTATATTCCTGCTCAGCTTGAGGTTCGACTGCGCCTCCCTGAACTGCCTTTATGCTGACTGGTTTATTTTATTTGCTCAACATGTAGGCTAGAGTCAGAATTTTGAGTTTTACTCAAAGAACAAATGTCAGGGGAAATCTGAAGATGAAACTTGACAAGGGCTGTGTGAGCTGTTCTGAAACCGAGGAGCTAACTCTGAAGCCTGGGACTTTGGCTGACTGTATGCCTCCCCAGAGCCTCTGTATTCTATTGGAACAAGAGGGAGTACACACTATCTCCGATCCCCCACCCCCACCCCGCTCTGCATATAGTGTGCTTCTTTCTCATTTACCTTACAGCCATAATCACCTAAGTGCTGGTGGTGGGGTGTACAATCTACCAGGGTTACCAGCACTGCACTCAGACTTTACACATGATCTGATGATCAGGGTCAGAGTCATTTGTTCAGAGCCATGCTAAGGGATAGGCTTTTAGGTAAATTGCTTCCTGAGTAAAGTAGGACTGAGATTCAGTGCAACCCTTTGACCTCTGTGACTATCAGGGAAAGCTCAGCTATTCTGTGCCCTAAGGCAGAACCTGTGCACACTGCCCATGCCCAAAGAAAATGAAGAAAACATTCCCTGTGTAGATGAAAGTTTTCCTTTGGCAGATATAAGAATGATACAAGTACCTTTATTGAGGATAATTAATTAAACTATTTGCAACCAACCACTAGGAGCTAATTTTTTCTTACCATCATAGGATGATACACTCTAGGAACAAAGTATGGTGGGGCAAGTGCTGAGTCTTGGGAACCTTGGGAGAAAACCGTTGCACTGCCTTTGGAGTGCATGTAGTTTGGGTGTATTATTTATTATCCCATGAGAACTTCATAGACCACCTAACTTCCCTAAACCTTAAATGTCTTAGCTGAAACTGAAACAGTGGTAGAAGTCTCTCTTCAGCCTACCTGTTGCAGTGAACCCATGGCACCAGAAGTGTAGCTTCCAGTAAGTGCTGTCCTTTGACCACAGACACATACTCACCCCTGGCATGATTATCTTCTCAATGTCTTTGATTATGTCCTCATATGTTTCTGGTTCCTGGGGGGCAGTGGTGGGGAGAAGGGGCCGAAGGTAGCCAGGTTCCACATCAGGGTACACTGGATGTCTCTCAATGCCTTCCAGATAGTCAGCTATATAATCCACCATCTCCTTCCCTCTCTTCCGGAATTCACTTGAATCCATGTTGAAAACTGCCCACGGAGAGAAGAGAAATCAACTAACAAACATTACAGCGCTGGGGCAAGTCCAGGGGGCCACACAGTCTCTAACTCAGCATCCCTTCTTCCATGTCTGTCCAGACATGCCACTGGACCCACACAGTGCAGCATTCACACCTCACAAGACACTCAGCAGAAGGTACAAGAGCACCTTCATTTTATTTTATTATTTTATTTTATTTTATTTCAGTAAGATGCAAGACGAACACATTCATGGATCCTTCCAACTTTAATGACAAACACTAGTCCACATTCTGCCTTTGTTAGCCATTTGAAAGAGAACCGTGCACTTTGATCCCTGCCTTTCAGCTGAGAGATGAAGGTGATAATGACACAATGTGTGGAAGCTCAGCCCAGAGCCCAGGATAGCACAGCCCTGGCCAGAGCAAGAGGTGGCTTTTCCTGGAATCCCATCTCCTGATGACCTGCCCCTTTGCCTACAATCTGCTTGTCAGAATGGTGCTTTCTCTATATTATCCACATCACACACATGAGCAGCTATCAGAGTTCATGTTCGTTATCTTCTTCAACATTGCCACAACCTGAGTTAAGCAGACAAAGCTGTTTTCTCCACAGGCTTACTGCAGCTTGTTTGGGCTGAAGATCATGACACAACAGTTTTTGCAGTACATTTTGAGGCTCATTTTAAAAAGTAAAATCACCAAGAAAAACAATAACAATATAAAGGATGAGGTCAAAACAGATTGAAAATAAAGGGGGTGGGGGGATTCTTATTTACATCACAAGAGCTCAAACACAGGCAGAGTACAGCCTTATTCAACCTCAGAGAGACTGTTTGCATTTGATGATTCACACAGTCCCCCCAGCTTGGCAAGTGGTCAGGAAGGCATAGTGAGCCTTAATTGAGGATTCAGATACAAGTTAGCAGGCTGGAGATTCTGAATGTCTGCAACTGATGTATAGTAAAAATCAAACGATTTGCAAAACAAGAAAAACGGCCAACCCCCTAGAATCCTCTCATCCCCAATTGTAACATGTGTCTTTCCTGAATAGTTCCTAAATTTGTGAGAGACAATTGAACGCTAAACAAAGGATACATTTCTAAATCCCTCCCTTAGTCCAGAGCTTTGTAATTGAAGATGGATTTTCCATCAGAATAAGTACTGGGGATGAGTCAAATCCATTGTGATTAGCAATGGGGCTGACCTTCATGTCATGTTCCCAGCACTTTCCATGCTCTCCATTGTCTGGGATGGGAGGGGGGCTTGGACAGATTTTGTGATGTTAAATGCGTTAGAAATGATTCATCAGACACTTTTTTAAAATGGGAAGACAGATTTTTTATTCAAGAGTATTGCATAGGGGAAAGAGTTTGACCTCAACTTTGAAACACCAGGGACAGATGGGGAGTTGTAGCCAAAGGGGAGTACTCAGGGCTCTCCAGAGCAGTGAAACCCACCATATACAGATACTTGTAACTACAAAAGGCAGTTGATTGGATTGACTCACATGCTCAGGGGCTGTTCATTTCCACAAAGGCTGTCAGCAAGCTGGAGGACTAGAAACCAGTTGCCACTTAAGTCCAAGAAACCAGAAGCCTCAGGACGAGAATGACCAACGATGCAGCCCCAGCCAGAAGTCACAGCCCTGAAGGCGGCTCAGGGAATCACTGGGTGCTGAAGAAGCTGGAGTGTGGTGTCCGCAGGTCCTGGTAGCAGCAAAAATATATGCTGCTAGCACAGGGCAGTGGGGCTTTCTTCTTCCGCCTTTCGATTTATCTGATCCAGCCTATTGGTGCTGCTCAGATTCTAGGCTCATCTCAGTTCACTGACCCCCCCTCCGAGGGCTTCTGGTAATGCTCCTTCCCAGAAGCACCAAGAAATGTGCTTTACCATTGTCCTAGGTGTCTCTCACTCCGACCAAATAACAACCAAAGGCAACCATGAGAGCAGCTGGTAAATCCAGTGGGTAAGAAAAATTACTGAGAACCAGGGAGTTAGTCTCAGGGTTGGGAGGTAGCAAGCTGGATCAGATACCAAGGGTGGAAACAGATGAGATACAACATGATCAGATAGTAGCAATATCTGCCCAGTAGACTTTGCAGGGCTTTTTAATCAAACAAGTCTTAAGCCGACAAATGTTGGGTTCGGAAGCCAACCCACCCGATCAGGATTTTCCTTCCTCTTGTGTTTTCACACAGGCAGGATTTATAGAGGATCCAGCCCCTATTCCAGAGTTACCATTTAGATGCATATTTCAGCCTTGAGTGTTTGGGAGACAATGATGATGCATAAGATAAGATATAAATTATAGCAACAGCAAGCGCTAAACTAGCATTAGAAGGAAAACCATACCGATAAACGCATTTCTGTCATGTGCCGTCTCGTGACAGCATTATTACACTCTGTGAGCTGGCTGTAGTCAGACAGCGTACCTCCTTTACCAAATATTACCATCATTACCTGTTTCTCCCTCTGTTAGTGGGACGGTGGTGGTGGTGGGTGGGCTGTGAAATCCCCGGGCTGATGTTCAGGGTACAGAGATGAGCTACACACACCAACACACTGCATGAATCCCTGCCATACCAACCCTGGTTTTCCTTAACTGAAAACAAAAATCAAGATAATGATAGCACCACCACAATGAATTTTATTGTATTAAATAAATACATAAGAATAGTTTTGAACAGTGGTACTAAATAATCGCTCAATAATCTCCCCATTGTTTATATTTTAATTTTCTGGGGTTTCAGGTATTTGCAGTCAACTGCAGCCCAAAAACATCATGTGGAAAATATATGACTTGAGTTTTTAAAGTTGTGCGCCAATCTGAACAGCCTGATGACATCGGTGCCTTCCTGTTCCGTGTCACCCAGCACATGAATCACCCCTTAGTACAGTGTTTCTTCACTGTCTATACTGCTTGCCTATTGGTCGTTACAGCACAGCTGTTCTTTTGTCCAAGTAAGCCGTGTACCGATGCGGCCACTGCTCTGTGGCATTATTACCTACCGTTAACTTCTCTCTGTGTCTCACTTATTATATAAGCTTCATCACAGCTACACATGAGTAGGTTACATCTCTGTCCTTAGCTTCAGGAAGCCTCTGTAGGGCTTGAACTGTATCTCTCCACGTATAACAGGCAGTTACTTTAGTAACTTTTCTTTTCCAACCCTAAAGCAAAGCTCTTGTCTGTTCTGCATGTTTTTATTTTACATAAAAAAAACCTAAACGTGAAAAACATTTAATTTTGTGTCATTTTTTAGGGAAAATTTTTCTAGAGGTACATGGCTCTAGTGTTTTTAAATTATTTTGTCAAGTTTCTCTGAGCATACAATTTTATCAGGTTAATGAGGAGTGCTATACCATCATTGAGGTTAATTTTAACTTTACCCATCTGGTAAGCATGAATGGGTCTCTTTTAATTTTGACTATTGAAATCAAATAGTGATCTGATATTTCTTTGACATTTGGATTTCTTTCATTTATAAATTTATTTATTTATTGTAATTTTTCTACTTATATATTAGCAATTTTTATTTAATTGCAGGAATCCTAATATATAAGAAACTTCTATCCTCATATCTGTGATATTTTCCTCATTTTGCCTGACCTTATTTGGGATGATTTTATTCTGACTTATACGAGTCAGAATAAAGAGTTCTCAGAAGAGATTTAATTTTTATGTGGCAAAATCTCACAAATTTCCCCTTATGACTTGGACCTTGTATGTGATTTTTATGCCTATAAAAGTAACTGGTCTTGCAATCTCTTTTTGTCCTACCAAGGGGAATGCACATGTCGTAGGAAGCTGAAGCCTCTAAAAAAGAAGCTCTACAAAGCTGAGAGAGACCCTCAGCCTCCCAGAGCACCAGTGGTGTCTTCCTACTGTGAATAAGATCGTTTTATGGACAAAGCAGGGTGTGCCAGGGAGAAAAACAAACAGGCATGCGCCAACTCGCCATGAAAGGAAACAGTCCTAGTCAAACTGTAACATAATACCTGGTTATTCTTTTCAAACCATCCTGCCATTTATTTGAAGATTATTTCCCACTGAAACCTTTGCTGAAGGTACTTAGAGCAAAGCCTCAAGAGACTCTCATGCTCATTTTGGAGCTGTCTGATATTCATGGCTCCAAGTTGGGCAAATATTAGCTAGAAGATGTAGAGTACGATAAGGGCAATGGCCTGCACTTCTCCAGACCCCTGAAAGGATTTCTGTTGACACAACCTGATACGTCTCGGCAGCAGCTGCACCGCATGGATTTCGCATGCAGCCCCTGTCACAGTTGATGCATGTGTGGAAAGCCAGGCACCTCCCTGGATGCATTATTATTATCAGTGACAGTCAACACAGCTCCATACCCCTGGGCTTCAGGAGATACGAACTCCCCTGAACACTCTCGGGCCTCCCAATCGACCCTGGTTATGAAATTGTTATTATTGTTGTTGTAATTTCTTGTTCCATTGTTGTCCCCTGGTAACTGAGAATGAATGAATAAATAAGTTTGGCCTTCTAACTGTTCTATTTCTGCTGTGTTCTGTATTGGATCCCACCCTGCTTTTATCACAACTCAAACAGCAGGTTATCACATCTCTGGCAGAGTCATAGCTACTGTAGTGACGCCCACAACCACAGCCTCACGTGCTCTGAGATCTGGATGATTTTCACCATGCCCAGGCTATACTTCTACCCTCTGCAATTCCACTTCTTGTAATTTGACTCCTCTGGCATAGCCATTTTTCCAGAGCCCAATCCAGGCCCCTACTGATATTCTTACAAGTTCAGTGGTGGTGGTAGGGAGGGTAAGTATAGGAATTCTGCTTCTGTGGGTGAAGAATTTTGGTTGCAGACCGGAAGCTCACATCCTACCATGGAGTGTTCTAGGGAGTGAGCTCCTGTGTGCTAAGGGAAGGTCAGTAAAGTTCCGAGTATGCATGCATGCATGGTCCGGCTAGCATTTCATATTTTCCGTACTTCCATCCAAAACCATAAAAAAGTTTCTAGCCAGGAGAAATCTCTAATAATTGAAGAATGACTGTCTGATACTTTGCCTCAACAACACAAACTCCAAAGTCCCCTTAGCCTTTTTAGACTTGTAAGATGCTGGCTAAATGAAAGATTGTTAAATGAACTTTCTGCAGCGTTTTCTGCTGGTGACTGTGAAACACAGAAATCGTCAAAATCGGCTCCAGAGCAGCCTTGGTATGTACCAGTGTCAGGCGACCCAAGGTCAAGGGTGCTTCTTTGGTTTCCACGGAGCCTTCAACCTTCAACCTTTCTAAGGTTTCCTGTCAACTTCTGCAAAGGCAAACAGGCATGAAAGCACCCCAGGAGTGCCATCGGCAGGATGAAAAGAGGTTGCATGCTGAGTGCCTGCAGCAAGTCCACATTCAGGAAAAACTTTTATTAGTAACCAAGGAAGTATTGTGGAGGGGAAGGGGGGAGGGGGCCCTCTCCTCTCCTCTCTTCTCCTCTCCTTCCCCTGCCTCCTCCTTCATCACCCTTCTCTCCTTTCCCCTCCTCTCCTCTTTTCTCTTTCCCCTTCTGCATCCAGACTAAATTAAGACTCACTATGTAGCTCAGGATGGCCCTGTGCTCCTGATCTTCCTGCTTCCACTTCCCAAGTTTATAAACCATGCCTATTCTACTATACATCAGGAGCAAATTATTCTAGTGTTTTAAGTAAAAAGAAAATTAAGTGAGCAGAAAGAAGCATCTTGTTTTCTGGCTTTAGAGGCCACTCTCAGAGAGCCTCAGGTGGCTCCTTTAGTAAAGCGCCAAGCTCTAAGTCTGAAGATCAGGGATTCAAACCTAAGTAGAGCCACTGTCTCACTGTATCTTATTTGTATTTCCGCTCTTTGGCTCACACACTTCCCTTTGCAGAGCGGAAAGCCTGCTGTACTGCAGCCACCATTTTCTTTTCAGTCTTGAGAAGCAGGCTGCATTAACCACAGATTCTCTGAAATTCAGACCCAGGGAATTTGGAGCCAGAATTTAGAGCTCAAGTCTGATTTGGGTCTATCTTTGAATGGTTTGGGTTTCTGGCCAGTGGTGAATGCAGGAAACAAAGAGGTGGAACTCCAGGGTCCCACAGTCTTCCTAGGGATGATCCCAGTGACGTAAGGACCACCATGGGAGGTCTTGTCACCTGCCAATAGCTCCTCTCCAGAGCCCAGCGTAACACAGAGATGTTTGGTGGACACTTTGCTGAATGAGAGGACCCTGTCAGGACTCTTAACAAACGAGAAGGGTGAAGCGCTGAGAGGCTGGCTGCTAGCAAGGTCACGTTTCAGCTGAATTCAGGCAATCTGCCTCCTATATCACTGGCTCTGAGCATCTTAACAGATGTTGCAAGTGCCCATTGCTTGACAACCCCTAGAAGAATGGCCTGAAGCTGCACCAGGACTTGAAGCCCAACCATTCCCAAGCCTCAGGCACAGTCATGATTCCCAAATGCTTCCCTGGGTACATAGCATAACAGCTTCTGGGGCACCTTAGCTGGTGAGAAGCCATGTTCATCACAACGGGACGCAAGAAGTTAGTGGGCTTGGATAGCACTTGTTGAGACGTGACCATAGTCAGGCCCTCACCTTGATCCATTTGTGCCATTGCAGAAGACATGGTGGCCTACACCCCCACAAAGAGTGGATTTTGAAATATTGCAGAAGCTAGGATTCTGAAATCATATTTGCTTTCTGGTAAGGTGCATAACCCAGGTTCACACTGCCGATTTCTTGCAGCATCCTTGGAGAAAGAAATAAGGGCTCGCCTTAGGACTTCTACAAGGATGTCATTCTCCATCTTCCAGGCTGTATCCTTTTGACCAAAGCACCTCACAAAGTGCTAATACTACCATGTCTTCTGGTAAAAACTTGAACATATGAGCTTAGGGGTATAGAAGCTTCAGTGCTTTAGAGTCTATTTCCAATCTATGAGATAACCACAGTCCCACACACAGAACTGTAATGATGCCACAAGATGCTCACTGCCTGCCAGTTCTCCCTACCCTTACTTCGGCAATGAGAAAAGGGCACTGTCTTTTTCTCATTTCCTGTTTCATAACTGTGCTACATCTAAATATTTTCTTGGCTGACAATGCATGGAGTTTAAGTAATGATTTTCAGCTCTCTTCTCCTGGGGAAATACTATTTCTAATTGCATCTCTGTCACAATATTGTGACCCAAGTTATAGAAAACTAGAAAATTTCATCACATTTGTGACTTTAAAAGAAAAAAAAGAGAGAGTATTTAGGACCAAGACATCATTTAAAAAAATTGGCTTTCTCCATATGCCTATGTGCAAAAACAGGACATAACCATTTCACCTTCCTCAAAACTGCAACCTCAAGTTACAGTACTTCCATCTGTCTCTACTAGCCAGTAAGCAAGTAAGCATCTGCTGTTAGGAATGGTACTGCCAAGGGCCAGATGAGTGACTGTAGCATCCCAGGGCAGTTGACATCAAGGCTGCCCCTAAATGATATGAACCCCCCCCCCCAATGCACAAAACAGGTGTGAGTTACACCACTCTTTCTGTATAATGTCTAACTCTTTCTAGAAAAGCTACAACGCTACAGAAAGCTTAGCTCTACATACGAACAATATACCATGCCTCTCAGAAAGCTTTTATCATCCACTCAAATTTCAGATTTAAAAGCATTAAAATCTCTTATTCGTATTTGTTACTTTTTAAGGTTCAGCAAAGAAGTACCAGGTGATTTTAATTTAATACTTTCTCCTTTGTTCCTTTATTTGATTTTATATCACCCCAAGTTTTTTTTTTCCCCAGAAGTAATGCTCTTGCCTCACTCTATGTTTCCTCTCAATTTGTCCCCCTTTTGCTTCTGTTCTTGAAGTCAAATCAATATAGTTTACAAAATCTCATAGGTCACTTGCCTTTCCTGTAGGCTAGTGACTCTTTGGGCTATGTCCCATTGGCTGCCTCTTGGTAATAGTCTCATATTGTTTTATTGTCTTTGCAAACACAGACACCCGGCATTGTGAGTTTATTTAGTGCCCTTTGGTACCTGCTCCTGGTACTCTCAATTTTCTCTCACGAACAAGGTCAGTGGTAAACACTGACTTCTCAATTCCTCATTATCCCTTTATTGCACAGTTGCAGGCCAGTCACTGTGTTGCTAAGAACCCTGCATTTCAGGCTCTTCCACATTCAATTCTGAGAATACATTGACATTTGGTTGTCACATTCTCTTGTCCAAGAAACCAAACAGATCATTATTTCCCAAACTTCTGCTAAGCACATGGTATTCATAGGATCTTACTTAACACTCTGTAACCCTCTAAGATGAGGATTATTATGTCTGCTATACCAAAGTCACACAACCAGCAAGTGTGTGGATGGGTATGGTCCTCTCTCCTTTTGAAGCTGGCCTCTTCTCAATCAGCCCTTGGCTTGGGCATGCTATACTGTCTCTGTAGCCTGAAAGGCACAGATGGGCCTCCAATGAGGTCTTCTGCCGGGACCGATGAAGATGCTGCCTGCAACCACAAGTGCAGCTGCAGGGTTCCTGCCTATGCCACTCGGGTCCTGCCTGCCATTCCTCACACACAAGAAAACTGAGGCGTAGCTTCAGCAAGAGGACTGAGCCACCATGCTGCCCACCCTCTTGGGTGCATCTCCATGGGAACAGGCTGGGCTAGCTCTGCTGTCCTCTGTTCCCTCCATTTGCACATCAGCTCTGCAGAGCAGTGAAACTACCTCCCCTTCAGAAGTAGGAAAGTAGACCTCGGGGCAGCAATTGGTTTTTGTACACCTACATAGATCAAAAGTATCATGTACACACAGGCCTGTCCCAGCAGAAAGGCAAGTTCTTTCCTACCTCATGTCACTCAGTCAGTGGGATTTTAACTTTCCCTACGAACCTGTGCCCCTGAGGGTCTTCCTGCCCAAACACCTATGAATGGGAAGAGAACATTAGGATTGTTCTAAAATACTAGTGAGCATAATTTCTCTGGCACTTTCCATACTTACACAAGGCATAATATGAGTTTGTAAAAGTTCAGGGTAAAATCTTCATGATAATCAACAAACAGCCCCAAGAGCAGAAAATAACTAGAAATTAGCTCCCTGTACATTTCTTTGGATGTATGGAGGTTTACAGGAGAATGTCATTTTCTTTATCTCATTAGCACAGTCCTGGTGTGGAGGCCCACACACCATGTGCCCAAGGAAGAGGAAAGGATGCTGTCACAGATGACAACGTCTTATCTCTCTGCTAACATCCAGATACCCCATTTTTGCTAGTTCTTCACTGTCCTGGGATATCCTGATCCAGGATTCTGTAGGCTCTGGCTGAGCTTGGGGTGACCCTGAACAAAGTTTGTTTTTCTCTGGCACCCCTTAAAGTTCCAAAGGAGGCCAGCTTTCCTGAGATTGTCACCTTCACTTTGATCCTGTTCTGGAGGGGAAACATAGTGTTTCCAAACAAGAAATTGTGTATAAGGAGCAGATCTGGAAGCCTTTGAGAAAAAAGGCAACTCAGAGGAAAACCCAGGTCGCTTGGCTAAAGTTGCCTTGGAAACTGGAGCTAAGAGGATGCGGGGTGCGGAATGGGCGCACCTTTCCACTTGTGTTTGCCTTACTCATTTACAACAGGAGCTCCCGGGCACTGAGCATCCATTGTGTGCCCAGCCCTTTAGGAACCAGATTACTACAACTTATTGGAGGAGATTGTTAGTTCTCCTTCACCTGCAAAGCACACCCAGGTCTGTGGCCCCAAAGCTGCCGCCTCATTCTCTATCTCACAGGTACAGGAGTCTCTTGAAAGACAGTCCACTCACTTTTTTATATTGCTTCAATAGTTCAAATAACAAGGTTGAAAGCCACCAGAAGTCCCTAATTCTCTGCTGGACTAGCATAGAAATCATTCAAAATAGGCAGGCAGAGGCTGATACTTAATTTCTCAGGAAGTTCCCTTAGCATCCATGTCACCTGTGCATGCTGGATGACCAGCCTTCTCAGCCAGCAGCATCTCTGGCCCTAGAAAGACCCCATGACCAAAATCAATCACAGACACCCACTCCGGCCCCAGGGTGGCTGTCTCCCAGAAGTAGGCACTGGGGTCTGACCCTGAACCATGTAGACAAAGAGCTGTACTCACAGGCAGCTGGAGTCGCCTCCTTTCTATTCGCTCTCTTGCTCTCTCTCTCTCTCTCTCCTTGGTGACAGTTAAAAGGCACAGAGGATGCGATTGCCATTTATGTAGACAAAGTGTCCGCCTCCCGAAGCCAATCAGCAGCTTTCTCTGCATTATTTACCCAGAGCCTCTCCTGCTCCCTCTCCCTGTGTGCCTTCTGCTCCACAGGATGGAGCCCAGCAGGGCAGAGAGGGAACAATGGGGCCTGGAGAGAGGCCCAGGATAGGTGGGTCCTGGGTTCCCTGTCACTGTGTGGAACCCAGACTAGAGAGGCCAGTGTTCCTGGAGACACCTGTCAACTCAACCCTCAGTCTCCATTCTAGGGGAGAAGCCTGACTCAGGCCCTGCTCCATCCACAGGGACCACTGGAATGCCGCCTGACTCAGGGGCTGTGAGGGATGAGGAGTGCCAAACCTAAATCCCACTCAACTCCTTCAAAGCACAGCACTGCTTCCTTTGGCCAATCACCATCCAAACTATGTTGGTCTCTGAACACTGATGCCCAGTGGGTAGGAATGAGGAGAGGCAGACCATAAATCCTGCTAATCAATGTGGTTTAAGGTTCTGACATCACCACTTGACTCTAGAACAGAGGCCTGGCCCATGCAAAGAAGAAAGGGTGAAAGAAGGGCCAACTCTGAACAGCAGCACCACGCAGAAGCCTCTATCAGAACCAAAGGCACACGTGCACAGAGAACACACATACAGAGAATGCACACATGTACATAGAGAACACATGTGCGAATAAACCACATATGCAGAAAGAGTATACACACATGCAGAGAGCAAGTATATGTACAGAGAACATACACGCATAAGCAGAGTACACACACATATGCATAGAGGGTACCCACACGTTTATAGACATCATACTCATGCACAGAGCGCACACACATGAACAGAGTATACAGACATGCATAGAGAGCACACACACACACACACACACACACCAAATAGCACACACATATGCATTCGGTGTACTCACTAGTGTACATAGGGTACACACACACAGATTGCATAATAATACACATTAACAGAGAGCATATCCACATGCACAGAGAGCACACACATGTATAGACAATACACACATATAGAAAGCACACACATGCTTAGACTGCATAGATAATATACATATGTAGAGAGAGCATACACATGCATAGAAGGTATCCACCCATGCACACACATATGGACAGAAAGCACATCTATGTGTAGAGAGAGCACACACATACATAGAGAACATACATATGTAGAGAGAGCACACACATGCATAGAGAATACACACATGTAGAAAGAGCACACACATGCATAGACAGTACCCACCCATACACAGAGAGTGCATACATATGAAGAGAGGGCACATGCACTCATGCACAGAGAGCACACACACACATAGAAAGGCACACATGTGCAGAGTGGCACACATATGCATAGAGAGCACACATGCACACAGAGCAATACACAAATGTGTGTGCATTTGTGTATGCAAGCCAATACAAATGTATGTGTGCAATGTCACTATGCTCATGCATATGCCCACATAAGACATACATGTATGCAGACATATGCACACACTAACATATACACATACACAGTTGCACATACAATACACACACACCATGTTCAGAGCTTCTGTACAGTCCAGAGTCAGGAATTCTCCAGGGAGAGCTGACCATCCGGGATGTTGCCCCAGCAGGATCTCTTTCCAGGCACCTTTGGGACAGAGGCAGTGGCTTCCAGGACAGCAGAATATACAAGGTGAAATTGGTGTGACAGGGGGAACTGGCACATGGTTGCTGGCCACAGAGGAGGCACCCTGGCCCCCAGCACAGGCAGCTCCCTCCACAGCCGGTGCAGACAGCGGCTGTGCACACAGTGGAGGATGTAAGGAGATTAGGTCCGTCTGCACAGACGGAGCTCCCCAGCACCTGTACTATCATCAGGGAAGCCTAACTGAAGAGAAAGAGGCTGACAACACCCCCCCCACCCTCAAGTTACCTAGACTACTGGAGAAAGCCACAGTGAGGTGGCAAAGGCTGCCACCAAGCTGGACAGAGATCCTCAGGCTGATGCTTCTCCAGCTCAGCCTCACTGTTGCCCATGTTCTTATGAGGAAGAGTCCCTGGCCGGAGAGGACTGGCCTGGAGCACGGGATCAGGAAGTATGATTACACACACTGGATTCTAGGAAGATCAGACCCATGGGAAGAGCACACAGCTCTACCCAGAGCAGGGCCCTAGTGAAAACTGGCTGCATATAAGAATCCAGGGTGCCCTGGCACCAGCCTCTGGAGGTGAGGTCCGAGGGCAAATCGATTAAAATCCTCTACTTAATGAGGATGTTCTCAAACAGCACTTTGCATTTTAAAGCTTCTGTTCCAGCCTTTTTACACAGGTTTTCTGAGCCTCACAACCTCTTTCTCTCCAGCACCAACTTACAGATGGGAAAACAAAGCCTGAGAGAGGTCAGGGTACCTGCTGAAGATCACACATCTGTGGACAGACATTTGAGGAGATACCTGTGTTTAACCTAATTTAAATACTACAGAATGCATACATGTATGGAAACATTACACCAATATTACACAAAATGTTCCTATTCTGAACAAATCAGTCAACAAAATAAGATAGATTATGGCATAGCCTGGGCATGGGCCAGGGACTTCTGGACACCACAGACACCATGATTGGTGCAAAGGGGCCCTCTAAGCTTCGAATCAGAATGTGGGTGTGTCTCAGGCTCAAGTATAGAAATTCACATCGGCATTTCTTGGAGTAAATTGGTGGTTGAACGGTCAAGAATGAGTGAATACATAAAGGTAAGATTTACTTAAGGGTACAAAGGAAAAGCCGGGTGTGGTGTCACACTCCTGTGATCCCAGAACTCTGGGAAGCAGAGGCAGGCAGATCTCTGTGAGTTTGAAGCCAGCCTGGTCTATGATGCGAGTCCAGGGCAGGGAAGGCTACATAGAGAAACCCTGTCTTGAAAAACAAACCAAGACCAAAACCAACCAAACAAACAAAACAAACAAACAAACAAACAAAAGACCTTAAGTGGCAAGGGAATGTACTGAGGTATAGTCAGGCCAGAGGGCCCTGGGTATTGCACTGGGATCTGTTGTCAGCGCCTGGGAGGGGTGGACTTTTTGCACCACGGTGAAGCAGACACACCAATGATTACAACAGAGATAAACCAAAAGGAACAGATCTAACAAAAGCCAGCAAAAGCTCTGCGAGGATATGGAGAGACGCACAGGAAGATGAGACTAACTGGAAATAAGCCAGTGCTGCATAAAAACAACCAGGGTTATAAATACTTGAATTCTTCTCTAACAGGTGAACAGACTCAGTGCCACTGTAATAAAAATCCAACACATGTCTCGGACTCTGAAATAGAAATGGAAAAGCGGAAGTCCAGGAAAGGCCAGTGGGGTTTAAAGAAAGACGAGCATGACTGTGTCCGCGCAGGGCTCGGGAGAGGAGGGTAGAGGGACGAAGGACACCCGAAATCTTCTACACGGCTACAAACACGATGTGCTACGTGCAGTGGGATGAGGTCTTCTAGGTGCAAACAGAATCCTGGCTAGTTAAATAGAATAGAGATTCCAGAATGCGGGCGAGGGGCGGGGGGGGGTAGGGAGGAGTGAGGATCTGATTGTGGAAAATTGACAGGTGCACATTGCAGACCAAAATGGAAAGGGTTGGGTACTAGACACAGCAACAACTGCGCTCCACTTAGAAGGACGGGAATTTGGATGCGTTCCTCACTCCATCCTGACCGGTAGGGGCAAGCTTCTAAAAGAAACCAAGGTGCTTGTCTTCCATGATATGGGAGCAGAAACATTTCTTAAATGATTTGCTTTTCAGTTAGATAAAAGATAGACAGATTGGATTTTTTTTTTTTACTAGTACTTCAAACTACAAAAGCTAGAAACTACAGGGAGGGGTTGAGAAGCATCTTGCTAATTACATGAGAGCAGTTTTGAAATTAAAAAGTGAAAAACTGGGCAGCAGTGGTGTGTGCCTCTAATTCCAGCACTCAGAAGGCAGAGGCAGGTGGATCTCTGAGTTTGAGGCCAGTCTGATCTACAGAGCGAGTTCCAGGACAGCTAGGGATTTAGGGAGAAACCCTGTCTCAAAAAACAACAACAAAACCCATAAAAAAAAAGAAGAAGAAAGGAAAAAAGAAAAGAAAGAAAAAATTACAGAAAAGCAAGCATTTGTGAAGCATGGAATACAGGATTCTCATATATCTTTGTGGCTGGTAATCAGGGAAAGGAGCTAGTTATTATAAACTGAAAGGGTTGAGACAGTTTTCATAGGGCAACCTTTGTCCTGGCACCTACTGTTAAGGTTTTAATATCTTATTTATTAATTCAGGTGGATTTCCAGGTCAACAGTCGTAACTTCTCGGAGTGTGACATCTGACTTCTGGTCTTTCCTTTCATTACTTTTCGGCCTCCCGGTGCTGAATGTTATGGCAGACCCAAGTACGCCTGGCTGTGGAACTCTCACAATACAGCCAATACTATTGAACAGATGAATGCTCAATCTATTTTAAATTAAATATTTTAAAATAAATATTTTCCTATCAAACACAATGCTAGTGCAAAACTGTAATTGAATTGTATTTTTTTAAAAAGATCTGTTTTTACTCCATTGTGATAGTGATACAGGGTTTTCTGTTTGTCTTTGCTTTTTTGAGATAGGGTTTCTCCCTGTAGCCTCGACTGTCCTGGAACTTACTCTGTAGACCCGGTTGGTTTCGAACTCACAGAGATCTGCCTCTGCCTCCCAATTGCTGGGATTAAAGGTGTGTGCCACCACACACCACACACATCAGTGGTGTTATTTGGAGGTGGTGGAAGCTTCAGGGAAACTTAGTCATTGAAAACATGCCCTTGAAGGAGATTTGATGCCTCAGCCCCTTCCTCTTTCTTTTGCTTGTACTTAGTTATGGAATAAGGGTATTAGATTTCAGGGCCGCTCTATTTATTGTACACAAGGTTCCACATATGTTCAATAAACTAGTAGGTTCCTCAACTGTGGATTTGACTAGGGAGGCCTCAGAAATGTTTTTCAAAATTATGTCTGCACTGAACATGTACATGCTTTTTTTCCCATTATCCCTGTACAATAGAGTATTAGCAACTATTCACACTGTAATATGTTTTGTATGTAATCTAGAGAGGATTCACATGTATGAAAGGCAGTACCTTTAGACTGGAAGCTAATTAAGTCAGTTTTTAAAAGATACTTAAAAATTCGTGGGCGTTGGTATCCACAGGGTTCCAGGGTCCATCCCTCATGAATACAGAAACAATGATATGTAGTAAAGATATGCTGGAATTTTCCATTCTGGTGGGATATTTATAATTTCTCTCTATAATTGTACGAAGAGTTCTTCTATTTGAATTTCTATGTGTTTAGAATTGTATTATATTCTTTTCCTTCAACATGATATTTTTTTATTAATTAGTTAGGAATTTCATTCATGCACCCTAGTCACACTGCCCCTCACTCCTCCCAGGTCTACCCTCTCATGCTTATGCCTCCCTGTAGGCTTAGATTTTCCAAAAACCTATTTTACTTAGGGTTCTTAATGCTTCTACCTCCCTTCCAACCCACTGACAAGCGGTAAGAGAGAAAGAAGTTTAGTAGGAGAAGGGGGTTATCGGCCTTTTTAGATGTTAGCCAACACCAAACAGCAGCAGCACGTTCAGCAGAAACAGCAAGAACCCACCAAATTGGAACCAGGCAGTGAAAGCAGCGAGACTCAACTGGTGTGCCACAAGAAGTTGTCTGGAGCATTACTCTTTTCAGCGAGGAGCGAAGCGATGTGGGCCATTGCAAAGTGTGGTGCTACAAAACATTGTCTTCCTGTCTGCACACTTCTATTTATCAGAGTCCACGCAAGGCTGTTTTTGAAACCACGCCCCTTGCACAGGACAACTTACAGGAAGACATCAGGATCCCTCTCAGCTGACCAAGATCATGTGCTCTCTCACTGTCAGTTTTCAATTCCGATGAACTAAACACATTTCTACACCCCACATTTGGCACCCAAACAAAAAATACATAGAAGGGGTCTGGAGAGATGGCTCAGGGGTTGAGAGCGCTCTTCTACTCTTCCAGAGGATCCTGGTTCAAATCCCAGCACCCACAAGGCAATTTACAACAGTCTGTAAATTCCAGATCCAGGGATCTGACACCCTCACACAGACACATACAGGTAAAACACCAACGCAAATAAAATTAAAAAGTTAAAAAAAAAAGTTCCTTAAAACACACACACATAAAAGATACCAAAACTTTCACTAACCCTCCCCTAAACACAAACAAACAAGCAAATAAAAACCCAACTTGTGTTGTCCATATACTCATCAAAGCATGGTTGAACAAAACTGAAAACTGAGTACACACACACACACAGTTGCATACCAGAACCCATGCCATCAACTGTGAAGGGCTACACTTGAGAATCTTTATCATAATTTTTAAGGACTCTCGTCAATAGCTTCCTGTCTAGATTGTTTCTTTTTGTATTATACTCTTGATGGAGTAGAATGTTTATCATTTAATTTTAAACCACACTAAACTTACTAAGTTGATTACTCAAATAACTTTATTCAAATTTGAACATCTCCTTTCAGTCCCCTCCCTAGCCCTCCACTGGAATGTGAATGTCCTCCAGGCTGAGTTCCTTCTGAGGTAGCTCAGAGTTCTGTGAGGGGATTGTCTCAGGTCTGTGAACATGAGCCCTCTGAGGCTCATGAGGTGACCTGCCTGAAGGATGATGTTAGCCCTCATTGGTTTGATGGCATTGGTCCTATGGTGCATGCTATCTTGAAAGCCCAGAACGGTTCACCTCACATCTGGTCCTGTACTTCTGACTTTCCACCTGGGTCCTTGCTTCATCCATGTACTTTCTACTCTCTCTATTTTCATCTCATTCTCCTACCCACAGTTCCACCTTTTCTGTTGCACATCTCTGCATTTGACAACTTAGTTTTTTGGTTTTTTGTTTTTTGTGTGTGTATATATATATATACAGCTTCCTTCTTAATGCTTCTGTGACATTTTCCCTAAAGCTTTTATGCAGCTGAAATATAGTTATGTTATGGTGATTAACCAAAAGAACTTGCACTGAAAAATACGAACAGAAAATAAATGCTAAATACACTTGGTCACCAATTTTGTAGAGAAGATAGCAAGATTTCATCACTGAAGAACATCAACCAGGGGGATTTTGAAACCTTTTAAAGGCTGGTGCTTTCGCTTTAGATAGAACATTCATGATGACTTTTCATCTTTGTTTCTCCCATGAGAAATAAAGCACATGCAAGGACAGTTTAATATGTAAGGGACTCTGAGGAACCTTCATATGAATTCAGTATAGTGCTTAGGCCCCAGAAAGTGATTCAAAATATATCTTTTCACAGAATGACAGAGCAGCACGTGCCAGTCTATGAAGGGGAAGTAATGGCAGTCCTGATCTCATCTGCATTAGCTGTGAGATAGATTTTATGACAACTTCTTTACCTTTCTGTCCCAGACTGGGCACTGGAGAAACGCAGCTTAACATAAATTCTGTTTTTGATAGGGACCTGTACAAGCCAAACATGAAGAATTTGTTTTTACTTACACAGGTGCGGACCAATGATTTCTTCCCATGCATTCTACTTTTCTTTTCCTTTCTTCTTCTAGTTATTTATTTTTGTTTGTTTGTTTTTGAGACAGGATCTATCCGTGTAACCCTGGCTCTCCTGGAACTTGCTCTGTAGATAAGGCTGGATGTATCACCGCCACCACTACCAACCAGCCTGTTCTACTTTTCAATGAGAAGTGTAGAACAGTATTGAACTGTAAACAGTATTGTAAATTAAATTATTCAGACAGCTGAAAGGAGAGAACCCTTTACAGAATCATAGATACTATTCAGTAAGGAAACGTTCATACTGACGAATCATGTCCCATGTATGTGTTGGGCTTGTTTATAATAGAGAATTTAATCTTCACAGGAACTTGCCAAAGCAGGTTTCACTTAAACTTTCATTTCACAGAGGAGGAGGCCTGGGGGAATAAAGTGCCTGACCCCCCCCCCCCTTGTGCACCGTATTCTGAAGGAGAAACATTGTCTCCTTTATCTGCCACTGAACTACAAGCCTGAAGTCGTCATGTCACCACTGTGTGCGAGTTCCAGCAGTGCCTGTATGTACGCACACATGTGCGACCAGCAATGCAATCACAATAACTGAAGAGTTTGCCAAACCTTCAGCAAACGAGGAAGCATTTTGTCATCAGTAATCCCCATTCTCAGGGGAGCCTTCCTTTCAGCACAAATTCAGTAATGTGGAGCTCAAGAGTCACAATAGAAATGGTGCCCTTTCAGCAACTGTAAACTGACAAAGCACAACACTTACATGCCTGGAATTCAGATCCTTAGCCGGTCCGCTCTGCTGATAGGGACTGTCCAACTTTGCGAACTGAGAAGGTGGAGAGTCAACTGTGAACTTTGTGCTTGGGCAGGTTACTTTTGTGGCAGCTTAGAACGAATGCATTTGTCTGTCCTTGCATTTTAGCCTTGTGTTCTGGTTAAACATTAATCTCTGATTGTATACAGGCTAAGGCATTCTAGATAAAACACACGTACATGGGAGTTGGGATGTAGCTCTTCTTTGGACTCCTGAGAGAGCTCATCTGGGGAGCCTGATTTAGAACAGGCCCTGACAGCATGGGTCTTTCCTACTGCACCTATGCTCCCTGACATAGCCTCAGTTTCATGTTGTTAGTCCCACTAACAAGCTGTGTCAGGAAAAAGCTGTTCTATTGAAGGCCCTGGCCTTTAATTTGCCAGCTTGTTCCTGGGGTCTCTGGAGCCAGACAACGGGCTTAGAACCCACCTTCTTGCCTTCTTTCCCAACCCATTGACACGTGTGATGCAGGAGACAATATAATGAATGAGATTTTGATTGTCTTCAGGGAATCCAAAGCTGACTGAGTCACATTGGAACACAAAAGAGCCAAGGAAGAGTCATTGAGAAGGTACATGGGAAAAGCCCAAAGAGCAGCAAGCACTTGCCAATTTGGGCCAGTGGGGACAAAGAACAGAGTGGGTGTGAGACTGTGTATGGGCAACCTGGGAAAGTACTGGGTACAGGTAGCTGAAGACAAAATGGCTGTTGTAGTTGCGGACTAAGAGAACACAGTGGATAACACCAGCTTTGGCTCAGGAGAGATGGAAGACACTAAGCATTCAGTTTGGGAATTAAATTTCTGATATTCTTTTCTTATCTGTGAGTAAATATCCGGTAGGCCTCTCAGTATATGAGCTTAAAAATCAGAAAAGGTGTCTGCACAGGAAATAAAGTTATGAGTGGAAAGCATTTGACAGGAAGCAATAAGAGGCATTCAGCTTTAGCAATAAGAGCTGGAGCAATAAGAACACAACACATAAAACGTTTCCCCCACCAGGATAATATTCTTAGTACCCCTATAACAGGCTGGGTATCTGCACATACCCATAACCCCAGTTCTGAGAGCATTGGAGACAGGACATCACTGGGATAGTCTGAATATGAAGGTTCCAGAAGCAGAAGCTCTGACATCCAAGGGCAGAGCCCGGGTGTCCCAGCTAAAGCAGAGAGAGAAACTTGACCCTCTCCTGCCACATGATCTGTTCTTCTTGCCATCAACATCATGGGTTGTGTGGCGCCTTGGTAAGGATGGACACTTCCTTTTTATTAGTGCCTTGTGTCCTTTCACAATTCCATATATGTGCCCCATGTATTGTGATGCCTCTCGTTTCCCTCCTACCACAAAAGCCTCTCTCCTCCCTACAAATCTCCTTTTTCCCCATTAGATGTTTTGGTTTTGTTTAGTGTTCCATGGGTTTGATCAGGGCCATGGGTATGATCCTGAGTTTGGAACTAACCATCAGAGGCTAGCCTAGATACTTTGTTTTCCTTTTTCAGATTCTCTGGTTGCCAACAGACCACCAGAACCTGTGGGAGGGTGCCAAGAATTCTTCCTTCTCCATTCTGAATGTTAAAGAGCCCAACTTCTATGAACCCAATTCCAATATACACAGCTGCTGTGAGTTCGTTGCTGTCATGGCTGTGTCATGCTTAGAAGATAGTATTTTGCATCTTCTTCCTCCTTCCTCTGGGCTCTTACCATTTTTCTGTCTCTTTTCCTGCAATGTTCCCTAAACCTTATAGGGCTGGCAAAAACGTATCATCTGTGGCTGAGCCCTCAACAGTCCTTTATTTTCAGTGTCTTGTACAGCCACGAATCTTTGCATTTACCTCTGTCCTCTGCAAAGAAAGGCTGCTCCATTTAAGGCTGAGAGAATCAATCATGTCTCCATGGATATAAACAGATACTATTTCAATTAAGCTAAGAAGGCATCTTAGGTTACCATGCCACAAGATCTAAGACCTCTTTAGTCACGGGTATTGGACCAGGTTTACAGAATTAGGCATGAATTACTTCATGTAAAGCAAGCCCCAAATCTACTTATAGAGTGGTGGTTGTTACCTCTGTAATGCCAGGATCCTGGGACCCTCAGAGATCACCAGGAGATGACTTCATGCAAGAGCAAGAGAGCTTTATTATGAGAGCGATCGAACTCAGGACCCAAGTCTCACTGATACAGCAGTAGAGAAGTGGGACCCTGAGCTCTGAGTGAGCAGGGTTTTTAAAGTGAAAGACTGCAAGCAGGGAGTTTCCATGACAGCAAGCAGGGTGGTACATGTTTCCAGGAGAGAAAGCAGGGGAGTTCATGCCTTGACGTTATAGAATTAGGTAAATGCCATAGGGGAGAGGTAACCGTTTACATAATCACAACTGCCAGGGATATTGTCTCTATTTTTTACTAAACATCTATTCTGTAATATTTCCCAGAGGCCGTTGCTTGGAGAGATAACTTTGTTTTCTGCCAGGTGCACATTCTATGATATTTCCTGGTACCTGAGTTCAACTCCCGGTCAAGATGTCTCCTTATTTCAAAATGGAGTCACCCAGGCTAACTTAAACTTTTCACTTCCATAATCGTTGTGCCATGATTGTAATCATGGGTATCTTGTCTGGCTGGTTGGTATTATAATTTGTTGAGTTCTCAGCTGGGTTAAGCCATTGGTGCTTTTACCAGCACAGTACATAGCACCATGACAGCCAACCAGAGTGGAAGATGCTTCTAGGCCAGGTTCAACTTGATTTCTCTACATCTTGCATCTGATGTGTGTACTACCTGCAGTAGTAAGATCTCATAAAATAGTTCTGATGGGAAAACTAAGATGAATTGCAAGAGCCTGTTGTTGCTTTGAAGGCTTTTAGGACCTTTCTGACCCACCTCCTATGGAGGGATCACACACTTAGTCTTAGGGTTTTCGTTGAATGGCCCATTTCTTCTAGGACCTGCATTGTCTATTCCTGCTGGGTATGTCTTCATAGTCTCTTTTATGTTTTTAAACTGGCTTATCAGATAGTAAGTTATTGAATGGTTTTCCTATGTATCTTTATCCCGTTTGACTCCTTTTCTACTTTCCTATTTCTTCCATCCCGTATTCCTCGACCTCTTTTAAACTTTCCAACCCCAATATACTCCCTGCCTGCCCTTATTAACGTATGTGGTACTATGGTTCTGTGTTTTTTCCACCTCCTTTCTGCTTTCTTGGGTTCTCAAGGTGAGGCTAGATATTCCTTATTCAGTCTATGTAGTCGAATGCTAATTTGTTCCAGAAATGCTTTCCCAGATACACTCAGAAAAAATGCTGAGCTAGCTATCTGGGCATTCCTTTTCCAGGCACACTGACACACAAAAATACCATGTTAGCACCACTGACAGGGTGGAGAGTATGGGGGGTGGGTGGGTGGGAGAGCTATCTTGGCGTTGTTGGATGTTCAGCCACATCTGGACTGTGTTCCTTAGATACCACTTATCATCGTTGTGACAACCATAAGTGTCTCTGTGCATTACTCATGTTTTCTGGTGGCAGCATGATGATGGCTGAGAACTGTCGATGTAATGTGACCTTGCTGTGACCTAGGGAAGCAGAAAGCAGCACAAGCTGCTGTGGATGTTGTTCCTGAGGCCGGGTAACTGGGTTTTATGCCTTCAGTGACAGTGCTGTGAGTGCAGAGAGAGATGGTTTCAGGGTGGAAGGGACCAGGCCACCCTGCAGTACCAACAATGTGGCTGAGTACACAGAGGAGGAATGCCAAGGGAATCAAATTTTCCTAGAAAAGCTACCCCTACGAGGATCTGATAAGATTAGGAATTCAGTTGTTGTTGCAGAGAACATTTTAAAATTGTGATTTATTCATTCTAATTTTGCATTTGCAATGAGTGCAGGTGGGCATGTACCATTGTGCATGTGTGGAGCTCAGAGGACAACCTTGAGGTCAGTCCTTGTCCTCAATCTTCAGACAGGGTCTCTCTTTTGTTTGCTGATGTATATGCCATGCTATCTAGCCTGTGAGCTTCCAGAGACTCTCCTGTCTCTACCTCCCATTTTACAGTTAGAGTGCTGGGATTATAGATGCAAGCTACGGTGCCTGGCAAACACTTCATCACTAAGGCATCTCCCCAGTCCTTGCAGAGAAAAATTTAACTTTAAGGAAGTTAATTTTTGTTAAAGTATCATTTATTTGCCTGATTTCATTGTTGTCTTAAAGGCTTACTGTCTCTGTCTGTTAACCTAGGCCCAGTCCTGGAAGCTTCTTGCTTGTGTATAATCTAATCTAGGCCTAGAATGTTTTCAGCCTCTGAGACCTACTGCTGAATAGCTTACCCTTTCTAGCTCTTTTTGTAATTCTGGATGGCTAGTTCAACTTAGCTCTCTGGCTCAGCCTCGCCAATCTGACTGATTCAAACTGGCTTCTCTCAGCTTCTCTTGGCTCCTCTCTGAATTGCTCTGCTTGGCCTCAAACTAACTAGCAATCTGGCTCCTCATTCTCTGGCTCGTTCTGTCTTCACCTATTACTAGCTTGTTCTCTCTTCATCCTGTCTCCATAAAATTCTCTCAGTAAAAACTGCCTCTTAAGCCCATGAACTGAACTGAACGCTGCCTCACTGCACTGACCCTCAACTCACTGTCTCAGCTGCCTGAACGCAGAGATCAGCATGCCTCTGTCTCCTAGGTACTGGGATGAAAGGCATGTACCACCACACCTGGACCTAAATTTTTCTGTCCCTGAAACTTGATCTATACCAGACTGGCCTTGAACCCAGAGAGCTGCTTTGCTGACTCCTGGGATTAAAAGCCTGTCTGTATTCCAGCTACAGTAGACATGCTGCTGGATTAGAAATCCTCTACACCTTATTTTGTGTTTTTAATGCTGCTAGTAATTTTTCTTAGCTGTTGTACAGTGGGGGGAAAATCTTCAAAACCAAGGTCACTTGGATTTGCTTTTGGATTTTCTTCGAGTTTTATAATTTTTGTATTTGGACTTTAAATCTGAGAGGTATTTTGAGAATGGTGTAAGGCTTTAGATGTATGTGTTTTCTGGTTGGTTGACAGCCTGTGGCTGTGCATTTGTCCTAGCCCTGCTTGACGAAAATGCTGCTCTCTTTGCTGCATTGCCTTGGCTCCTTTGTCAAGGACCAGCTGGCTCTGCTTGTGTGGACATGTTTCTGTTCTGTTTCATTCAGTGTTTTACAAATTGCTGGTCTTAGCTTACCAATAGGTCATATAATCTGTTTGGAAGATCTTAAGATCAGCATTTCTTTTTTTAAGAACAGGATTGAATAGAAAAGAAAGAATATTACATTTAGCAGTGTGAATGTTATTTTCTGAAACTTCAGTTGCAAGTACATACATTTATTTGCACTCTGTGTCACCATATATAACATCTTTCTTACTGTAATGAAAAAGCCCAACACCGCCCATAAAGATGTGATAACCCCTCTCTCTTTCTAGGGTGGTGTGAACTCACTATAGAGCTGCAGTATGTCAGATCTTGCTACCGCTGCCTCTGAAGTGCTAGGAGTCTAGGTGTGAATCACCATGCACAGCTAAGAAGTGATCTCGATCTATAGAAGCAGTGGATTCCAATTAGGATTAAAGAATAACTACAGAAACCTAGAGAAGGCAACTCTCCTAGCCAGCCAGTTGCTCCTATGATTATTTTTAATTTTATGAAAATTCCATGCATGACTTACACTGTGTTTACTTAATTTTCAATCCTTCTTCTACTAATTCCATGTCCTCCCCTGCTTTCCTCACCACCCTCTGTCAAATTCATGACCTCTTCTGTAATTATTGTTGAGACAGACAGATGGACAGATAGATCAACATGTTGCCATATGTACATGTGTTTAGGGCTGATTACTCAGGCTTGGGAAACCTATCATCAGGGGCTCATTCCTAGAGAATATTAGCTGTCCTCTCCTGAGGAGCAGCTATTGAGGCCCTGTAGCTCTTCATCTAGGGGTGGGGCGTTATGAAATCCCCACTCCCATGCATGCCGGCATGTTGAACTAGTGTTCTGTTGTGCAGATAGTGTGCAGGTGGCCATGTTGTTGAGAATTCACTATCTTTCCAGAATCATCTCAGTCCCCTGGCTCCTGCTATCTTTCCGTTTCATGATGTATCCTGAGCTAAGGTGTAGGGTAGATATCCCAGTTGGGGCTGGTCATCTTTTGGTTACTTATTCACTACACACTGACCAGTTATAGATCTGTGTAATAGCCTCTGTCTTTTGCTACCTTGGTGAAGGGTGGGAGCTATGCTTACCTATGAATGTAAAGATAAGTATTTAGAAAGCAGTTGGAACTATATTAATTTAGCAAAATGGTAGGAGCAGGTTCTCCCTTAGGGTCTATGACCACACCAGCTCCAGTTTCCTGGTCGGGTTCATACCAGGCAAGCAGTCTCCTATTGAGTAGGCCTTTGGTTCAATTAGATAGCTCTTGGTAGGCAAGTGCACTGCTGGAAATATCTTGCCAGCTTGGTCACTGTTGCTGGGTAGCACTGTTGCTAACTTTTCTCCCTTTGCAACTTCCACCCACCTTCTTATATTAGGAGTACTAGTCCCAAGGGAGGAAGCTTCCAGGTCAGAACCAGCTTGATTTTTTTTTCTTAAGTCTTGTGACCTAAGTGTGTAGCATCTTCAGTAATAGAAACTTACCTTTAGGTTTTGGAAGGCAACTGTGTTAGTTTGTTAACTTGACACAAATTAGAGTCATCTGAAAAGAGGGAACCTCAACTGAAAAAAAAAAAAGCCTTTATGAGATTGGCCTGTAGGCAAGCCTATAGGGCATGTTCTTAATTTATGGAGGGGCAGCCTAGTGGTGACACCCTAGGCAGGTGGTCCAGCGTTATAAAAGGAAGCAAACTGTGCAAGCTAGGAGGGGCAAGCCAGTACACAAATGTTCTTGTCCATGGCTTCTGCTTCATTTCCTGCCTCCAGATTCCTGCCTGTGTTTCCTCCATGATGGACTAAACTGTGAACTGAGATTTTCCTTCCAAGTTATTTGGGTGTTTATCCCAGCACTTGAAAGCAAATTAAGTAGCAACCAAGTGCATTAGCAGTAGCCTATATTATTTGGGGGGGGCGGGGAGGCAGGGTTCAATTCCCGTGTCAAACAACTCTAAGGAAAGGTTCACTTACTGGTTCTGGGGTTTCTGTTATGGGTTCTGGGGTTCCAATGATTCCTGAGGAGAGCACTTATTGCTCAGTATGGGTGACTTATTTGTGCACAGACTTATATATGTATTTATCACGTATGTGTTTTTAAATAAACTTATAAAATAATAGTTTTCCTTATGGCTTTTCCAAATTTCCTTATTCTGCCTCTTTCCCTCTTGCTCCTTATTGCACTCCCCTCCCCCACCAATTAAGTCCTTTCCTTGTTTTTCCCTTTTGCTCTTCATAACTCCTGTGTCCTATGCCTAGAGCTTCTTTTCTCTGCCTCTCCAGTATATTCACTTCTGAATGTGAGGGCCTCAGAAACAAAAATAGTCGCTCTGTGGTGGAAAAGGGAAAAGTTTATTCCACACCACCAAGGCTGTCTGCCAAGCAGGGAGAGGGGAAAAGAGAGAGGGCTAACAATTTCCACAGGGAATGGGTACCTGGGAGACAAGGGAGCCTGTGAGCTGGAGTGGGGGGCTTTGAAGTATATAACAGGTACTTGTGAGTACTTTGAAGTATATAGCAAGTACACAGAGGGAGCTCACAAGCCAGCACACACCTTGATTTGTTGCTAGGCGTCACAGGCATATGTTAATGGAAGAGCCATACTTCCCTTTCACTAGCGATAAGGAGCCTCAGTCCTTTTGGCAAGTGAAAACCAGTTTCACAAGCTCCTGAGGAATGCTGGCTTTTGTCTAACCGCCAGAATTTGGGGGAAAGGCAGTTTCTTTCAGACCTGACAGTTTCTACTTTCCCAACTTCTACAGTAACTGCAAGTTATAAAGTCAAGCCTAAAACTTCACGGCGAGGATCCACAAATAAGAGATAACTTGTGGCATTTGACTTTGGGTTACCTCCCTTAATATATTTTCCAGTTCCATTCATTTATTTCCAGATTTCATGGTTTCAATTTTCTTTAGAGCTGAATTCCATTGTTACATTATCCATTCATCAATTGATGGACATCTAAGCTGCTTCCATTAAGTAGCTATTGTGAACAGAGTGGCAATGAGCATGGCTGAGAAAGTATCTCTGTAGTAGGGTTTTGAGTCTTTGGGGCGAATATCAAGGAATTATATAGACGGAGCATTTGGTAGATCTATTTTTTGGCTTTTGGAGACTGTTCCTCAGTAATTTCCATAATGGCTACCCTAGTTTGAGCTCTCATGAATAGTGAAATAGAGTTCTCCTTTACTCACTTCCGCAACAACCTTTGTTCTTCCTTCCTTCCTTCCTTCCTTCCTTCCTTCCTTCCTTCCTTCCTTCCTTCCTTTCTCTTTCTCTCTCTTTCTTTCTTTTCTGAGACAGTTTCTCTGCATAGCCCTGGTCATTCTGACTGGGTAAAATGAAGCCAGAAAGTCATTTCAATTGCCCTCACTTAGCATTTCCCTGATTGCTAAGGATGTTGAACACTGAGATATTTCTTAGCTATTTTTATATTTTCTTTGGAGAATTCCCTATTCAATCTGCAGTCTTTTTTTTTTTTTTAATTTACTTTTTTGTTCTTGTTTTTGAGACAGGATTTCTTTGTGTAGCCTTGCCTGTCCTGGGCCAGGCTGGCCTCGAACTCACAGAGATCCCTCTCCCTTTGCCTCCCTGAATGCTGGGATTACAGATGTGTACCACTCTTGCCCGGCTCACACTATGATCTTTGGATCATTCATTTGGAGTTGATTTTTGTGCAGGGTAAGAGATAAGGCTCTAATTTCATTCTCCTACATATGGACATTGAGATTTCCCAGCATCATATGTTGCAGATGCTGTCTTTCTTCCATTGTACATTTTTGGTGTCTTTGTTGAATATTGGGGCTGTAATTATGTGCACTTAAGTTTGGGTCTTCCTGTCTCTCCCATTGATTTACATATCAGTTTTTGTGCCAATAGCATGCTGTTTTTATTGCTGAGGCTCTGTAATATAACTTGAAATCTGGTATAGTAATCCCTCTTTTTGTTAAATATTGTTTTGGGTCTTTTGTGCTTCTATATAAACTTCAGGGTTTGTTTTGTTTTGTTTTTCTCAATGAAGATTATAACAGAAATTTTATTAGAATTGCATCAGATGTATAACTGTGTAAAATGATCATTTTCACAATGTTAATTCTACTAATTAAACATGAACATGGGAGATTATCTGTCTTCTAGTATCTTCATCAATTTACTTATTTATGAACATGGGAGATTTTCCATCTTCTAATATCTTCATCAATTTCTTCAAAGACTTAAGATTTTCATTGTAAAAAAAAACTTCACTCCTTGAATTTATTCGTAGAGATTTATTTTTTAAGGAATTATTTTAATTTCAATCATGGAGGGAGAAGCATGTATGTGTGCATAGTCCTGTGAGGGTGGGTGCTCATAGAGTCATTGGATCCCTTGGGTATGGAGTTACAGTTAGGAACTGCCTGATATCAGTGCTGGGAATCCAGTCGGATCCTCTGGAACCATGTCTTCAAGCCCTGGTGTTTTCTTTTCTTTTCCTACCTCCTCTTCTCCTCCCCTCTTCTCCCTTCTTCTCCTCCCCTTGCTTCTTCTCTTCTCTCCTCCCCTCTTCTCTCTCTTCCCTTTTCTTCTCTTTTCTCTCCTCCTCGTCTTTGAAGTTGTTGTGAATGGTAGTATTTCCATAATCTCTTTCTCGGAATTTGCTGTTAGCTTATAGAAAAGTTGCTAGTTTTTTGTTGTTGTTGTTGTTTTGTTTTGTTTTTAAAGTTGGTTTTGCATCCTGTCACTTTTCCGAGACTTTCAGAAGTTTGTTGGTGGAATCTTAGGGATCTCTTATGTATCAAATCAGATCATCTGAAAATAGAGATGATTTTACTTCTTTTCCTATTTCTATCTGTAAGAAAAATGAGGCAGAGAAGAAAAAAGACTCAATTTCAACAAGCCGAGCCTGCTTTATTAGAACAGCAAGGGGCTGCGACCAGTTTTTGGAACAGAGCTTAAGCTTATTCAGAGGGGCTGGGAGACACGTGTGTTTAGCTAATAGAAAGTTGTGGTTAATTTTGTTTTGGTTTGACTGGGAAGCAGGTAGGTTGTTTTTGATCCCTGAGCATATTGTTTCTGCAGGTGGAATGGAATAGTTATGCTGAGGCTAAGCTGTTCTTTATGGCTAGGGGCTATTGCCCAGTACAGCCTGACTCCATTCCTCATGACCAGAGGCTATTAACCAACAGTGTCCATTTAATTTCTTTCTCTTGTTTTATTGCTCTACCTAAGGCTTTAAGTGCTAGACTGAAATGGAGCTAGGACAGTAGACATTCCTGTCTCATTCCTTATTATCTTTAACGAAAAAAAGCATACGAATTTTATTTGATGTTAATATGTTCATATATGAACTAAAGACTTGGTATAAAAGAAATAGTCCCTGAGAAGCAGATAGGCTTGAGAATTTATATACTCCTTTAACAAAGAATAACACATTCTGGTGTCAGGCTAACATAAAGAAAAAGGATTTGAGTTTAGAGTATTACATTGTAGGGTAGAAAGTGACTAGAAATGATGTGGAGGAAAATAATGGAAGAAAAAGAGCTGTGTGGATTGTTTTTCTATCGTCTTTGTGTTGCTAATTGACCTAACGCATGTAAATAATGTTCACTTCTTATTACAAAAAAGGCACATTTCTTAGAGGAAATTGATGTAGCACTTTTAGATGCTCCCATCTAAGTGGTTCCCTAGTAAAGGGAACAGGAACTATTCCTGATGTGAACTCAATGACTGGCTCCTTTACCTCCCGCAACCCCACCCCCAAGGGAGGAGCAGCCTTGCTAGGCCACAGAGGAGGACATTGCAGCCAGTTCTGAAGAGACCTGATAAACTAGGGTCAGATGGAAGGGAGGAGGACCTTCCCTAGCAGTGGACTTGAAAGGGCCAGGGAGGAAATGAGGGAAGGAGGGTGGGGTTGGGAGGGAATGAGGGAGGGGCAATGGCTGGGATACAAAGTAAATAACCTGTGATTAACATAAAAAATAAACATTAATTAAAAAATGCTTGAGAATTACATATGCAAATAATGCATTTCTATCAAGTCCACCCTTCAGTCTTTCCCTTCCAACCTCCCCCCCTTTATTCCTCTGTCCCATTTCTCTTTCCCAGCCCCTTTTTAGATGTTGCCTGTGTGTGTGCATGGATTTGATATGCTGAACTGAAGTGTTGGTAGACACTGAGAAACCATATCATTGACGGGGGGGGGGGGGGAGCGGGAGAATAATTTTCATTCCGGATTCTTTTGAGTTTGTCTCCATTTAGGATGATGTTGGTTGATGTATATTCCCTCTAGTCTGATTTTCTTTAGGGCTTTTATCATGAAACCATGTTGGATTTTTCAAAGGACTTTTTTTCTTGCATACATTGAGGTGATCATATGATTTTTGTCTTTAAGTTCATCTATTCAACTTACTAAATTTATTGGCTTATGTATTTTCGACCATTTCTGCACCTTCAGGATAAAGTCAGCTTGATGCTCTTTCTGATAGATACCTGCATTCAGCTGTAAAAGTAACTTTTATTTGCCTGGATCAGTATTGTCTCAGACGATTACTGCCTTCTTCTGCTAGCCTAGGCCTAGTCCTGGAAGTTTCTACCCTCCATACAATCTAACTTAGGCCTAAAACGTTTTCAGCTTCTGAGATTTACTGCTTAATAAGCTCACCGTTTCTTGTTCTTACTGAGCTCTGGGCTGTTCAACTTAGCTGTTCTGGCTCAAACTCCTCTCCCAGATGACTTATTCAACATGGCTTCTCTCTCAGCATCTGAATTGCTCTGCTTGGCCTCAAATTCACTCCAGCAATCTTTTCTAACCTCCTGGCTCCTTCTCATTCTCTGGCTAGTTCTGTCGTCACCTGTGTTCTCTCTCTCTGAAACCTGCCTCTCTATTACTGTCCCAGTAAAGCTGCCTCTTCTCTCACTTTTTTTCCCTTAAGGAGCTTCCCTTTCCTCTCTCTTCTCATGAAAGTTGGGTGTATACTGTTCTGTCAAGTCTTTCTCTAATTCCTCACTGTTACTGCCACTGTGACATCACTTCCAAACATGGGTGCTTCCTTCTTCAAACTATCTTTACCTTTATTGTTTGGGATTAAAGGCATGTACCATCATGCTTGGACCTATTTTTTTCCTAATACTTGCTCTATAGCAGGCTAGCCTTGAACTCAGATCAGCTTGCCTTTGTCTCCTGGATTAATGGTGTGTTTGTATTCCAGCTCGATCACATAGACCTAGAAAGATCTTTGGATGTGATCTCTTGCCAGAACAGCCATGTCCTGAGTTAAAATTCATCTATATTCAGTTTTCCGTTTTCTTCAGTCACACTAAGAAGAAGAAGAAGAATGCTGGTGTAGCCTGAGATTAGTTGTAACCAGCCTTCCTGTAGCAAAACTCTCTTTTGCAGTTTGACTTGACATGTACTATTTTATGTGTACCTGGCCTGAGGGATGAAACAAGCTAGAATTAGGATGCCTATGTTGAAATGAGATGGGTGAGCAGAGCTTATAGGCATGAGGTTATTTTGTTTAACTATTGTATATTGATAGAAATTTAATGTTGTTTTCTTTGACTATTGTTTGATGTATTGTACATAAGCAGCTCATTTAAAAACGTGATGTGAAGCTCTAGTGTTATGGTTCTTATTGTGCGTGGATTGTTAGTGTCAGAGAAAAAGGGGTACATGTAGTGGACATTTTGGTTTCTTCAAAAACTTGGTTGTGAAGGCTGGAGAGATGGCTCAGTGATTAAGAGCCCTGTGTGTTCTTCCTGAGGTCCTGAGTTCAATTCCCAGCAACCACATGGTGGCTCACAGCCATCATAATGGGACCTGATGCTCTCTTCTGTTATGCAAATAGAGTATTCATGTGTATAAATAAATAAACCTTAAAAAAAAAACTTGGTTGTGATATGAGAATGTGTTTTTGTTTTGGTCCTAAGTATGGGATGTGGAAATGCTTTATCCGCTGCTGAAAACAGTCATGAAAGGCACATGATGTTTTCCAGCTGGAAACTGCCTTGTGTGAGGGGCATGGGTTTTGCTAGCTAGAAAACATCCTTGTTTGGACTCTGAGAACATATAAGTAAGAGCCCAGAGACAGAGAGAGGTTACTTAGCATTGTTTTGCTATGCTTTGCTTCATTTGGCATCACTTGGCTTTGCTTCACTTCAAGAAGCTCCTATAGAGAAAGGCTCCAGAGAATGTTTCTGTTTGCTCTTTGACTGGGCTTCTGGAATCCAGAGGACTGAGATTGGTATTGTCCTAAAAACCCCAGTGAGCCTAACCAGCAGGAAGTAGCAAAAGAAGTCTGTGTCCCTTGTCCCTACTAACCTGCTTTTTCTCCTAACCAGGGGTGGAGGATTGGAAGGGAGGTAGAGGCTTTATTTAGAACCCTAAATAAAATAGGCTTTTGAAAAGTCTAAGCCTACAAGAGATTAGAGAGCAGGACTAGTTACAGTTTGACATGCTGCTTGGTATCAAGCAGCAGGAATGACGGCAACTCGTAGCTCCTTTGCTAGTCACAGGCTAATGTGATTGTGTACTTTTTTTCCTTTCCTTTCCTTTTCTTTAAGTCAGGGTCTCAGCATGTATCCCAGGCTAACTAATTGTTATAATTGTTAGCTTCCAATATATTGGGATGTTGGCCTCAAACTCTTGATCTTTTGCCTCAGCTTTACCAGCGAGGGCATTATAGCAGTATGCCATGCTTGACCTCCACACTCCTTTAAAATATGTAGTGCTAGGGATTGAACCCAGGACTAAGTATGTGTTACATCACCAACTGCACCATCCTATCAAGAATGTCCCCCAAAGGCCTTGGGGGGCCTTGTATTTAGACTTGGTCCCCAGCCTACTGGGAGGACCAGTACAGCCTAGAGAAGGTACAGCCTAGAGGAAGGTACAGCCTAGAGGAAGGAAGTTAGTTCTTCAGAAGGACTATCAGGACAATGGTTACTTTCCCTTTCTTTTACTTCCAGGCCACCATGAACCACTACGCATTCCCTCCATGATATACTGGCTTGACCAAGGCTCATTGTGAAACCTTCCAAAACTGTGAGCCAAAATAATAATTTCCTTTTGTTGTTGTTGGGTTTTTGTTGTTGTTTGTTTGTTTTTTCGAGACAGGGTTTCTCTGTGTAGCCTTGGCTGTCCTGGAACTCACTCTGTATGTAGACCAGGCTGGCTTCAGAGATTTGTTGCTTCTGCCTCTTTTGTGCTGGGGTCAAAAGCATGTGCCTCAGCTGCTCCCACCCACCCAGCTTCATTTTCTCTCTCTCTCTCTCTCTTTTTTTTTTTTTTTTTTTGAGACAGGGTTTTTTTGAGTCCAGGTAGCCTTGGCTGTCCTGGACTCGCTTTGTCGACCACGTTGGCCTCAAATTCACAGTGAGCCATCTACCTCTGCCTCAGGTACTTTGTTACAGTTATGAAATGCTACCACAATTATAGACAAGTTTTAAGTAAAATTAAAAATAGTGTACTTCACTGTATGCAGTGCCTATTTCTCAGTTAAAATTAAAATTAAGAAAATGCATCAAGAATCTCTCAAACTTGGCCAAGTAGTAGTGGAGTGCGCTTTTATTCCCAGCACGTAGGAAGCAGACATAGGTGGATCTCTATAAGTTCAAGGCCAGTCTGGTCTACCGAGTGAGCTCAAGGACAATCAAGGCTACATAGAGAAATCCTGTCTTGAAAAACCTGAAAGAAAGAAAAAAAAAAAAAAAGAATCTCTCAAACCTGAAAGAGGCTGGAGAAGTAAATTGGCCTACCCAAACTAAAAAAAAAACCAGAAACACCACTATGCTCTGCCTAAATAACCTTTGAATCATGAACTCTGCTTTCACTTAAATAATTAATTGATCAGTTGTGGTGCCACGGAAGCATTCTGCTATTGAGCCACATCCTGGACTATGATCCCTATTTCAAACGCAGTTGCTAAGGCAAGGCCATCTTTCAAGAAGTCCTGCCAACCAATATCTTTTTTTTTTTTTTCTCACTCCTATTGGTTTCTTGCAGGCCAGTGTGTCTTATAGGGAGACAATCCGGTTACGCTGAGTCTGCAGACAATCCGGTTACGCTGAGTCTCCCCATCCATAGCAGCGCCGGAGCAGTGGGGCCTAGCTTGAGATATAGAAAATTTACATTATTGATCTCTGGCTCCCACTTGCTTCTTGAAAGGCTGACATTTGGTTAGGAAGCGTGTTTGTTCTTGTTGTTTTGCTTCTTTCTTCTCAGAGACCTCGGGGAATGGGGGTCAGTCCAAACAATTGAATTTCACATTCAATATATACCTATACTGTGAAGTGTTGACATTCAGTTACTAGCAGAGAGTAAAAAGACCAAACTGAAGACAGTAGGCTGTCTGTCATGATGTGAATTCATCTGACCAGCCGCATGTCTTGCCTGTAGGATGTAATAAGTGGAGAGTAAATGAAGGGTCCTTACCCTCAAATCTAGAGGCAACCTTTGCTGGACAACTGGACAGGAGGGCATGGTGGAAGCAGATTCACTCTAACCAACCATCACTACTTTTGTACTCAGTTTCTCTACTGTCTTTTAATTGAACCTTTTATGATTATAAAGATACTCTCTCTGTAATCTCTGCCACTAGCCACACATTGCTAGTCTGAACTTAAAATGTAGCTAGGAAATGGAGAACTAAAACTTTCCTTTAACATATTTAGGGTTTTGGGGGGGGGTATTGGGGGCAGGGGACAGGTTATTTCTTGGCCTTGACTTTGTCTTAGAGTCATGAGTATAGGGGATGCAGTAATATGTTGGCTTTAATTAATTAATTACGTGTGTGTATTATGTGTGCACGGGATATGTGTATATCTAATGTGTGTGTGTGTGTGCGTTCATGTGCCTATGGTGGATGAGAAGACACTGGAGAACATCTTTCAGGGTTTGGGCCTCACCTTCCATCGTGTTTTGAGTCAGAGTCTCTCTTGCTCTCTTTGTGCTGTGCTTGGGGAGCAGGGTGTATCTTCCACCTTGGTTGGGGGCATCGTCTTTCCTCTCGTTCTCACCTTGCACCCTGGTTTTGAAGCAGAGTGTTTCTTGTTTTAGCCTTCCGACTTGTTTTCAGGCTAGCTGGCTCACAGGCTTCAAGTGATTCTCCTGTCTCCTCTTCCCAGATTACCATAGCAGTGTTAGGGTTGTAGATGGGTACTGCCACGTCATTTTTTTTTTTTTTTTTAACATTGGTTCTAGGAATCAGAACAGTATTCATCAGGATTGTGCAGCAATTGCTTTGACTCATGGAGCCATTTCCATGTCCCCCTTATACTGTATAATTAATGTAAATTTGAATTTAAAGTTCTATGGACTAGTGGTATCATTGGGCAGAACACACAAGGTTTAAGACCACCTGTGGTCACCTTCATCTTCATAATTTTGTTTGTTAGTTTTGAGATGGATTTTCTCTGTGTAGCCCTGGCTGCCCTGGAACTCACTTTGTAAACCATTCTGGCCTTGAACTCACAAAGATCCAGTTTCTTCCCAAGTGCTGGGATTAAAGATGTGAGACACCACTACTTGGCTCATTTTCACAATTCTTATCACATCGCACACCCTCCAGGTGGATCTGCCCTCTTTTTTAGCATTCTATTATTCTGCATGCCTCACAGTGTATACCCGAGAAAGCACACAGTACTAGTCCTGTTTATCTGTGGGAGATTGGTTACAATGTGTCCTATAGATAAAACAAATATCTCTCTATATATAAATTATATCTGTAAATTCTTGGATCCCATATACCAAATGGCATCATATCTATATATAACCTAAACATATCCTCTTGTAAACTTTATATTGTCAATAGAATACTTATAGGACCTAAGATGATATAAAGTATTAGTATATAGTAGTAATAATATGTATAGTAGTGTAATAATCGCTATACTATCCTGTTTAGGGAATAAAGAAAAGGGAGGCTGTAAATATTCACTATCTATGTAACCTCTATGAACCTAACTAGAGAGTACACATTGGCAACAATGCAACAGTTTCAGTTCAGGCTTAGTTAAATCCGCTGAGACTGGTGGATTTAACAGAGGTCTGGCTGTATGTAATTCCAGCAGAGATTTTATTACTAAGAGAATTGGCCATAACTTTTATTTCAAACAACAGCCTCCAAAATGACATCTGATTAATATTCAATGGAAAAACCAAGTAAAAATGTTTTTTGGTTGTAAAATTTATTGGAAAGCATTTCAGGAGGGCCATCTGGAAGGTGTGAGTCTACATGTGGGAAGGGGGATTTAATGAGATGATCAGTTATAATCGCCTTGAACTTTCCACACAGCCTTTGTCACAGGGTTTGCTGATTTATTTTGTATACCAACATCAACAGGTAGTTGAGAGGGCGGCAAAGAGTTGAAGGGACACAAGTACCAAGGACTTGGGAAAAGCAGATGTCATGAGCAGCAGGTAAAAGTGAGCCAACAGACAAACTGTGCTCTTTAAAACCAAACAAAGTGCTTAGGAATTTAGTTCAGTGGTAAAGTGCCTGCCTAGCATACATGAGGTCCTGGGTTCAATCCCTAGCACCATTAAAATAAATAAATAAATAAATAAATAAATAAATAAATAAATAAATAAATAAATAAAGCAAGCCAAACTAAAACAGAACAAAACAAAACAAAACACCCAGAAATACTACATGAACGAATCAAAGGAATCAAACCTCTAGTTTGAAGGTGTACCCTGTGTTCCAGAAAACAAACAATCAGAAAAAGGACACTGATGTCTACTGCCTTTTCTGCACATGGTCTTTCATGGCTCCTCAAAATATGCCATTTACTTTGAGGATGCCCTCCAAAGCTGAGTTGACATTGGTGGCATGGCTCTCTTCAGTCACTTTGATCTTACTGCTGCTACACAGCCCTACCTCTGTGGTAGATGATGGGTTGACACATAGAATCTGTATTGGTTGGTTAGTTAGGTTGTTTCTTGGTTTTGGTTGCCAGCTGGAGTCACCTGAAAACGTATCTCCATTTGAGTGACTTATCCACAAGTCTATGGGGCTTTTTCTCGATTGATGATTGATATGGGAGGACCTATCTATAATGCCCAAAAGTAACCTGTAAGCATGCCTAGGGGCCATTCAGATGGAAAATTCCAGGGAGTGGTACTGACTAAAGTGCATCTCCTGGTTAGTACTTAATAAAGCTTGCTTTAAATTTGGCCCAAAATAGTAGAATTGATTTTTCTCCAGCAGATCTCAGGATTGTATGGTCGGTGGTACCATCCCAGGCCAGATGGTCCTTAGATGTTTAAGAAAGCAAACAATCTGGGCAGTGATGGTATACACTTTTAATCCCAGCAGTTGGAAGACAGAGGTAGGAGGATCTCTGTGAGTTTGCTTTACAGAGCAAGTTCTGGGACATCCAGAAATAAATTAAAAAACAAAACCAACCAACCAACCAAACAAACAAACAAACAAAAAACAAGCCTGGAGGAGCAAGCAAGACAGTTAATCAGTGTTCCTCCATGATCTCTGCTTCAGTTCTTGCCCTGACTTCGCTTCATAATAAATTGTAAACTGAAATAATCCTTTTTTTTTTTTTTTTTGGTCAAGCATGGTGTTTTATCACACCAACAGATACAAGGATCATGGGCTGTTGCTGTGATAGATCTGGCGATGTTCCACTTGCTCCTCCCAACACACCATCCCCCAGCCCCTGCTCCCAGTATGCGGGGCAGGGGGAGAAGGGGCACATGAGGATTGATAGCAGCTGAACTTGGTAATGTGCAAGAGTCTCCTAGCTGTTATTGATTATTAAGGCATGAAGGGTCATGGAGAACACTGAGGCTTGCACTGTAAGAGGCCATTGTGATGGGCATCTCAGATTCAGGACTTTGAGCTATGGGATTTAATTTACATTATTGAACTTTGGTTTTGCTTAGATTGTGACTATGTCCTCGTTCTTTCCTCTTGGAATGAAAGTGTGTAACTTATTTTTTATTTTATAGGAGCCCACAATTGAGAGTTTTGATTTTCTTTTTTTTATCATTTATTTTTATTTTTATTATTAGTTATATTTTATTAACTTTTATCCCAGCTGTATGCCGCTCCCTCGTTCCCTCCCAATCCCACCCTCCCTCCCTCATCTCCTCCCTGTCCCTTTCCAAGTCCACTGAAGGGGAGGACCTCTTCCCCTTCCATCTGACCCTAGCTTATCAGGTATCTTCAGGACTGATGGCAAAGTCTCCTCTGTGGCCTAGCAAGGTTGCTCCTCCCTTGCAGGGTGGGGAGGTCAAAGAGCCCGCCATTGAGTTCATGTCAGAAACAGTCCCTGTTCCTCTTACTAAGGCACCCATTTGGATACTGAGTTACCATGGGCTACATCCGCGCAGAGGTTCTAGGTTATATCCATACATGGTCTTTGGTTGGAGAAACAGTCTCATGTAAGACCCCTGTGCCCAGATATATTTGGTCCTTGTGGAGCTCCTGTCTTCTCCAGGTCATATTAACTCCCCCTTCTTTCATGTGATTCCCTGAACTCTGCCGAAGTTTTGGTTATGAGTCTCAGTATCTGGAGAGTTTTGATTTTCAAAGAGACTTTTTTAGAGACGTTGTATGTTGTGATATTACTATTAATACAGATTCTTGGGGACAAACAAGAAAATAAATTTTATGCTTTAATAGTATGGTTGTATGTCAAGGTGAAAAGGAGTCAATTGTGGTGGTTAATTTTTTTTTTTTTGTCAACTCAACACAAAAGTCATCTGAGAAGAGGGAACCTCTTCTGGATTGATATATGAAATGCCATTTATGGCCAAGTGGCTCTTGGGAGTGCATAAGAAAGCAAATTAGTAGAGGCAAGCTAGTAGGAGTATGCAGTGTTCCTCCATGGCTTTTGATTCAATTCTTGTCTTGAGCTCCTGCCCTGGCTTCCCTTTGTAATGGACTACAACTGTAAAATGAGATAAACTCTTTTCTCCCCAAGGTGCTTTTGGTTATGGTGTTTCATCACCATAATAGAAAACAAACTAAGACAAATACTTTCTATGATGCATTTTCCCTTGTTTGTTTTCAACCCTTATTAAGAGTGAGGTCTAAGTGCCAACATACAAAGTGATATGACAGAGTTTCATGCTTAAGTGTTTTTAATAGTCATTGAAAAATATTTTTTGAAAGTCTCATATAGTTCAAGCTGGCTTCTGGCCTCTGACTTCCTATGTTGCTAAGGCTAGTCTTGACACTTCTGATCCTCCTGCCTCTGCCTCCCAAGTGTTGAGATTCTAAGAATGTACACCCATGCATGGCACAGAAGATATATTTCAAGTACACATGAAGCACTGAAATCAAGGTCCAGGTTGTTCTCCAAGCATTTTTTTTTTTTCCTTCATACGTGCTTTGTTGGGCTTGTGTCCCTATTTGGAGTACATTTAAAACTGTGGGCTGGTGGTGCCTCACCTGCCTTTGCTCTCACTGTCAGGCTCATGAAGAAAGGCCGTGTGCCATGATCAGGTAGCCACACAGTGCATTACTGTCCTGCCTTCCAGGTTGGCCTGTTTTTGTGAGGGGCGCTTATAGCAACGATAGGTTCACGTTGTGTGTGGTGTGCATGTCAAAGTCTGATGCCAACATCGGTTGTCTTCATCCATCACTCTCTACTTAATCTACTGAAACGGTGTCTCTCAAAGAACCCAGGGCTCACCAATTCCAGCTACTCTGGCTAGCCAGCTTGTTCTAAAACTACACAAGTCTTCCAAACACTAGAGGTGACAAAATCCACTTTCTCTGGGTAATTGGGGTAGGTTGTGGGGGAGACATGAAGACAGGAAACAAAGATGTAGAGCCATTTGGTAAGGGCTTACAATAGTAATGGCAGAGTATCTTTTTTTCTTTTTGAGACAGGGTTTCTCTGTGTAGCCTTGGCTGTCCTGGACTTGTTTTGTAGACCAGGCTGGCCTCGAACTCACAGCAATCCGCCTGCTTCTGCCTCCCGGAGTGCTGGGATTACAGGCATGCACCACCATGCCCAGGAGTGTCTATTTTCTTAGTCTGCCAGTTCCCTTTCAAATTTTTTTTTTTCTCTAACGGGAAGTGGTGGTACATGCCTTTAATCCCAGCATTTGGGAGGCAGAGGCAGGTGGATCTCTAAATTCAAGGACAGCCTGGTCTTCAAAGTTAAGTTCCAGGATAGCCAGGGCTGTCTTGAGAAACCATCTTGAAAAACAAAACAAATATTGTTTTTTTTATGTGTATGAATGTTTTGCCTGCGTGTATATCTGTGTATCACGTGCGTGCCTGATTCCTGAGGAGGCCAGAGAAGGGTATCTGATTTCTTGGAACTATATTAACAGGCGGTTGTGGGCTGTCATGTGAATGTTGGGAACCAAACTGTAAGAGCAGCTGGTGCTCTTAATTGCCAAGCCATCTTTATGGGCCCCTAAATCTCTTTCTTGACAAGAAAATCCAGGACCTTGATGTTTTAGTGCCTTGTTAAATGTGAATGTTGATTTTGGAGGTGCTGGTTAAACTTCTGTGGATTGCTGACTCTTTGCAACCTTCCAAGGTCTGTGATTCCCTGCATGTATGCCTGTACATATTCTTGGGTATATAGGCGTCCACGAACTTGGATGCTTCAGTGCGTGTGGAGACCAGAGGTTAAACTTCGGTGTCATTTCCTCAGGTACTACTCACTTTGTTTTGAGAGACACAGTTCATCAGTCTGATCCAGAGCTCCTCAGTTAGGCCAGGCTGACTGGCCAGCCAGCCCCAGAGATCTGGCTTTGTCCTGCGCAGGGATTACAAGTGTGTGCCCCTACTGCCTTCTCTGTGGCTTCTGGGGATGGAACCCATGTCCGTGGTCTCACCTGACCTCACCTTTTAAAAAAAAAAACAACAAAAAAACAGGGTTTCTCTTCGTAGCCTTGCTGTCCTGGAACCTTCTCTGTAGACCAGGCTGGGCTTGAACTCAGAGATCTGCCTGCCTCTGCCTCCTGAGTGCTGGGATTAAAGGTATATGTCACCATTGCCTGGTTAGATGTCTTATTTTTATCTTGTGTGTGGCAGCCACTTTCCCAATTGAGCCACGCCTCTCCAGCCCAGGCCTGACTTTTTCTGGCGGGGAGGACAGGAAGAGGCTAGCTGAGGTTGTCCTGACATAACTGAGCTGGCCTCGTGATGTTGCCTGACTTTTTCACTGATACTGGGGAGCTGAAATCTGTTTTTGTGTTCACAACAAGCACTCTGACCCACCCCAAGCTCAGTTTTTACGGAGACGCACAAAAAACTCACAAACAACAGAAAATGAAGAACACTGTATTAATGTTTATTTCTAATAACAAGAAACAGAACATCAGTCCCTTATTTGTACAAAAATACCTGAAAGTTTACAATTAGGTTCACGAGCCAAAGAGCTATATAGCACAGAGTGAAGCAAAGCACGCGGGATAAAGGTTTTGTCTATTAATTAACACCCTCTGCATTCCCTGAAAACTGTTTACATGTCAGGTCACTTTCCGGTCACTGCAGTTTGCACTATGACATCACAAATCTACGATGAGCTAGCTGCGCCCTGGGGGGCGGAGCAGTGATCGGACAGACTGTCAGGTATTTAAGTGCAGAAAGGAGAAGACAAAACATCTAAGCTGAGGCACATATTTTTTCAAAGTTTAAGCAAACAAGAAAAAAAAACCACGTTCGGAAACTCTAACACCTAATAATATAACAGAGCCTACCTATGAAAACTCTAAAAACCCAAAGCATTTGGCATTTTCCTTCTCAACTTAGTCCAGGTGGCTACACGGAGTTGTCATTTAGAAAAGAAAATCACAGGCAGAGATTACAAAGTCAAAACAGGCTCCAAAACAACCCTGAGCTGTCCCCTTTACATTCATGTCAATTAAATACAAAAATAAAAGTCAAATGTCCTTCAGTCTCTGGCTAGGGGGGCTGGGTACCCACTAACCCAGGGACTAGCTGTTTCTGGTGGAATTCCCAGCTGCCTGTGCAAAGGCTGGCGAGCTCGGGGCCACTGAAGTCTGCTACACTCAAGGCGGGTTGCAGCCTTCAACAATTCACTTCGGCAAGGGAAGTACAAAATACTACGTCAAACCAGCTACGTACAAAATTGTGAACCAGAGTCAAGCCTATACTTCCTCTTAAATAAAATGCATACTTATAAATATGAGATACACGTCCTAGCTGTCCTACTGTAGAGGCAAAAGAGAAAAGGATTATGTACTGTGGGGACTGGTCTGTGTAAACTGGAGAAAGAAAACCATAGGGTTGTTTGTTGTCTGTTTTGTAAAGTTCTGACCTTGAAGTCAGCAAAAAGAAATGAGTATGGTAAAACTGAAAATGTCCGTTATCTGTCCCTAAGGGGAAGATCAGTGGAAGCCTGCTGCCAGGCATGAACTTGAGAATTATCTCATTGTCAACTGAATGATTAACTAGCTGCGAAAGAAAAGAAATGCAATTGAGCATTTATGCTTACGAAAATGTTTTACTAAAAAAAAAAAGGAAAAAAGATTAAAAAGATAAAAAGAAAAAAAACGAAAAAAATTCTTCATTTGTTGTAATAAACATCTCGTGGAAACACGGACTGCGTGGTCTGTGAACTACAGTGTTTCTATACTGTGGACCAGCTCGCAGCTGACCTGCATTACAAAGCGCTGTCACATCCATATTCCACTATGCCGTCAAAAGTCAACCGCAGGGCAATCAGAAGTGGCTCCCTGGGGAGCACTTCGCCGAGTCGGGACTGGCAATCTAGTGGCTAGCTCAGGTGCGTAGCAAACTTCCTGTGTGGTGTCAGGAAAGGGAAGCCTGTTCACCACAGCTATCTGTGTGTTTCTCAAAAAGAGTCCTGTCTGCTACTCTCATGCCTGGTAAATCATAAAGGGGACAACAAAAGGGTCCTCCATGGAGCTCAGGGGACCCAATGGTAACTCCGGCCACCTTCTGACTCCTCTCTCGGAGGAGGAAGCAAACATCATGCTGCTAAAAACTGTCCAATGTTCACCACCACTGTGAGGTACTTCTCACCCTAAGCTAGCGGAGGCAGAGCCTCTGCATACCCTGCTACTGCTGGCTTAGGGGGTTTTCAGTAGGGTGCAGAGGTCATTCATTGAGCAAAGACTCAAAGCCAGTCTATGCTGTACCTTCTGCAGTGTTTCCTTATCTTTATCACCATAGAAGCTCAGGGTGACAGAGCACAAGGCCAACAAGATGACATTTTCTTTGTAGATCCATTAACCCTCCCTCCCCCCAATCCCACCCCTGTGGGAGAACTGAAATGACGGAGGCTACTGCAGAGAGCAAAGGCAGCGATTATTCTACAACAGTGGGCGGCTGTGAAAATGTGAGGCACAGGGCACCCCAGATGGACGATGTGGCATCCACAATGAATACCAATGTGTTCCAAGAAGGCTGGCTGACATCAGTCTAAAGCTGAGGTCATGCGGCTGTGCTGTGCTGGGGAACAGTGAGTTTTCCAAAGTTACAAGGTCTCCTGCACTGTGGAGAACGAGACACACTAATAATAAACGACCACACATCAGCACAACAACAATGATGACCAGACTGTGGCAGCTTGACTGTGTCCACAAAACATGCTTGGTGTCAACCGTGGTTGACACCTTTTATTATTTAATTTTTAAAGAAAAAGAAGCTTTTCAAGTATAATGGGAAGGACTGGGGTGTCTGTAATGTAGGAGCCAAATCCACACTGTCACAACCTGCAGAGAGCAGGACGCCCTCTAGAAAACTCTGGGGACCCATTTGTAGGCTGAAGTCTGCCAATTCAAAAATCTTTGTCTCATCTGGGTTGCAAAGCCACATCCTCTCCTACCATAGGCTGAGTACAACATTGACAACGAAGAAGGAGTGCAAAAAAGTGATCAATACAAAAAAGTAAACATCGCGGTTTTAATTGTCAAGATTATTCCAGGGCAAGAGTTCATTTCCAATCACTCTCTGCGTTTTTCACTCTATGTGGCCTAATCAAAATCGTCATTCCAGTTTCTTCCCACACTTGCACTGGGTCTCACCCCTCCCCCACTTTTAAATGACTGACACAGAGGGAGGTGGTCCTGCTTGATCCGCAGCGGCAAATCTTTGTGAAATCCAATAACTAATTGATGCTGGTCGGTTGGTACCGATCAAAAAAAAACCCCAAAAACCAAAAAAAACAAAAAAACCATGTTGTTCTGTGTCTTCGGGTGGGATTAGATGTGTTCCCTCACCCTCATGCAGGCCTCTCTTCTCCGTTCCAGTGTTGCTGCCTCCAGCCTCCGTGAGAGGGCAAGGAGGTCATAAGGCCACGCGGATGCAGTGGTGCTTCAGCTTGCAGGGCAGAACACCTTTGTTGAGCTGGTAGAAGTCGACCAGCTGAATCAGATCAGAGAACTTGGTGTTCCCATCATCCAGAGTGAAGAAGGTCTGCCCATCATCCTCGCACTGCAGAGACACAGAAGACATTTGCCATGTTAGAGGCTGTGACCCTGGGGACAACCCGTGGCCTGTGGTCAGGAGCAAGTTTGCCCATGCATGGTTCTGTTCCTGAGAACCACACACCAAGTTGGCAAGGTAGGACAGAAAGCATGGTGGGTAGGGAGCCAGTATTTGTGTTGGGTGTCACTGGGTGACAATGGAAATGGGACAAAGGTCACTTGGTATGGCTTGGTTGCCTGGCTTCCCGAGATTCATAAGGGCTTTAAAGCTGCTCTTAGCTCACTAGACTCAGGAAGGTACGTCTACCAACCTAGTCTCTGCTACACATAGCACATTCTTGTCAAAGGGCTCAGGCAATCTGCAGATCAGCCTCAACTTCACCTGGCTCCATTATAAAGCAACCGTTGTGTCCCTGCAAGGGTCTGAGGATTCCCTCGTGGATACTCTTGAGAACTGCTTCCCTAGACGGGAAGCTCTCTCTGCTACGATCTATGGCTTGTCATGTTTAAACTGGAAATCACATCAGAAACAGAACCAGAGAGCTTAAAAAGGGCAGGTTTGAAGGCATTGGTACTTACGGGCAGGATCTGGAAGTTTTTAATCTTCTGGTGATGGCACAGTGTCAGTACGAACGCCTTTGGGTTGCTCTGGCTGTCACGGAGGAGGAACAGCCTGCAGAGGGAAAACCGGCTATTGACTACTGATTCTTTTTAGAATCCAAAATAAATTGCCCATGTATGAATGTACGCATATGCACAACGGCTAGAGTTGCCTGACAAAAAGGGGCTTGCAGCCATGACACCTTGTTGAGTGACCCAAGTGACTTTCAGTAGCTATAGCAGATACAGCATCCAGAAGTCAGTTTGGAATGTCATTCAACAATGAAAACCATGAAGGACCAGGGACCAGGGTCCCTTGGTTATGTGGCTGATTCCAGTTAGGCAGGGAAAGGACAAAAACAGAGCTGGAGCCTTCTGTCTAGAGTGTCAGAAAGCGCTTAAAGAGTGTGAAGGGACGTATCCAGATTATCCAGTGAAGAGGAGCTTTTCCCTAGAGAATAACCAACTACATAAGTGAAGTGTCCATCTGGCACTCACCACACCCTTCATTCCCTGTGAGAAAGAAGAGTGTCTATGGGAGCTAAAACCAGGGTTTACAAGCTTGAAAAACAATAACAACAACAAAAAAACCCTCCAATATTCTCCACTTCAAACTGCCTTACTCTTGATATTTCCTTTTCACAAAAGGGAAAATATCAGCTTGCTGGTACAGGACTCAGACCGAGACCATCTTTATCCAGTGAGAGACCATCCATGGGGATAGGGCAGATGGACCTCAGATGCCTCCAGACTGCATACACTGAGCAGCCTCCTGCACCACTTCCTGTGCACTCCAGCCCCAGATATACGAGCCAGCTCTAGCCATGGGACACTGCCTGGAGTGAATCCAGACACCACTTGTCAGGTCTGGCTTCAACTCACAACAGGAGCGGATTGTAATGCCTATGAGGATGTCAGATGCGGGACCCAAGGTTATGGATTTTTTTTTCTTCTTTTTTGTTATAAAGCATACAATGAGGGGCACTCCGAAAGTTTAAATAAGTGGCAACCATATCAATGTTAGCTTCCTGGCTTTTATAATGCCACTGTGGTTATGTAAAACCACACAAAACTTCCACCCAGAAATCACCAGGAATAAAAGGACATTAAGCTATAATTTACTTTTAAATGATTAAAATGAATAAACAAACAATGACAAAGTGCATGTGCTATCCTGTTAACCACTAGTCTTGGGTAAAGTTACATACCAGAGTTGATTGCATTTTTCTTGTAACTTTTCTACAACTTCTAAACAATTACAAAATAAAATTTAAAACAGAACAGCACAAAGAAGCCCAAACTCGTGCTTTCCCATACCTTCAACACACTAGGGAGGAAGAAAAGAAAGTTTCCAAGCCCTACTTGTCATTATAAAGAAGAAACATCCTGAGACATTAAGCCAAACTACCACCATTAGTGGTGTCACCAGCTTGTTAAGTATAATATTAGAACAGAAGGCAGTTAAATAGGCCTGGGGAATCCACGCTTGAAAGGTAAAACACATCAGTACCTTTAAAATGCAAATAGCCACTCTGATTCTCCCAGGGGTTTAACCACAAAGCTCCACACCCTACCTAACACTATAACCTCCTCAGCATGGCATTTTGAAGGAACTTGTACTCTTTAGAATTTGCACACTCCTGGTAACACCAAATAGCATCTTACTCCATGGCTTGGTTTAGCCAGGCTTATAGGGAGAATGTTATCCTAGATCCATGATACTCCATGTCTCTCACATGCGGAATCAAGAATTAACTATATATCTTTATCTGTATCCACAGTGATCACATGGAATCAATGGAAGCAGAAAGAGGATGGACCAGTCCTATTTGGTGGGGAGGAGATGGACCAGTGGAAGACAAGGGTCAAGGAAGTTAAGAAGAGACGATATGGAAAAAGTACAATGGTAGGTTTATATTAAAACTCTATAATGAAGCCCACTGTTTCGTAAACCACATTTTTTGGTGTGGGGGCGGGGCATCACCATGGATGCCATTGTTGTGGAACATGTTGATGACAAGATGCTCTGGAAAGAACATTCGCTCACTGAAACCTGGGGGCTTGGAGTGTTCCTTTCTGATCAGAGGCAAGATGGCTGTTCCTGTCATCGTAGTCATTTATTAACTTACTATTTCTCTCTGTAGACAGGGCTCTAGGACAAGATGAAGGCAAAGGTGAACAATTGCTCTGGGCTGGGAGAGGCCATTGGGATAATGGCAGCCAAACAACAACTTGCGCCCTGAGGTCCAAACTCTCTTGCTGGCCCTGGTAACTTTGTGAGAGCTATGATGTGAATGCTTATAGGTTAACTTGCTACAGACACATATACAGTCAGTCACCTAGTCACTCTGTTCAATGGCTGCATCATCCAGTACACATAGATGAATGAAGCCATACTCTGTTGTCCAGCTTGGCTTAAGAGTGAGATAATTTATTGAACAGTCACAACTGTGAGAGGAAAGCTTCTTGTGGCTCTAAAGTGTATAAATAAAAAGGTGTTGGTGATTTCTTTTTTCTATTTGTTCACTTCCTGAGAAAGTAAAAATAACTAGTCTTGTTCTTTTCTATTTAAATTTCACTTAAGAGGTAAAGGGCGCATCTGGATGCGTGCAGGATGGGCTAGCTGAGAATCTCCTCTGGCCTTAACTTGGCTAGGCCAGTATATTTTGCCTCTGGCCTGGTTTCTGCAAGGGAATTGCGTGTGGCGAGGCAGAGCATGTGCTTGACACAGTGAGACCTCAACAGATCTTCCGTTAGTAGAGTTTCCTTACCCGTCCACGAGACCTTGCTGCTTGATGATCCTGTGAGACTCCTCACGGGAGATACGTCCATGAAACCAATGCTGAGTCCTGTGAATCACTGCAGAAATATGGTAAATAGGGGTAAGCCACGGCTCTTCTGCAGAAGAGACCCTCAAAAAGGCCAGAAAACAACCCTGACAAACATGGAGCTTAGTTATAGAAGCATGGTACACTCTGACTATGCACAGCTCAGAAAGGTTTAGAAGGCAGGGCTCTTCTTTGCCTTTACATGTAACACAAAGCATGCTCACCTGAATTCAGGGTCGAAGGATGAAGTGGACTTTGGCTGCTTAAGATATTCATCCTTGTGCTGCGCTTCTACAAAAGAAATGCTTACATCAGCAAAGATGAGAGACTGACACACCAAGTCATCCACTGTCCAGGACAGGGTGGCTGAGCAGTGTCCCCAAACCCTTAGACTCTGATGATAACACCTGACTATGGAGAATAAAGAGCTTATTGGCCAAAATGACAAAGAACACCCAGCAAATATATTTTGGTTATTTTTAGCTAACCTAGCACTAGAGGCGGTAGCAACATGCTACCTATGATCCAAATCCTGGAGACATAGCAGAGCAGCATAGGCTACCGCTTTAAACCCTGGCAGGTCTCAGAACACTGTTCTCCAGAATCCCTGTGCTCAAGACTTTTGCCCTTTTCCCACACTATGGCTGAAGGACTGGGAACGTCTTCTAAGCAGAGGCCTGGGCAGGTGTTCTGCACATGGTCTTTAAATTTCAGGGAAACCTGAGATGGGAGATAATCTTTCCATCTGCAGATTCAGCACTTGAGCTTAGTGAGAGGACTGTTCCCTGTGGAGTCCTCATGCGAACGTCTGGCCCTGTGCCCTCCACGAACAGCCACTAGTAATTTATCAGCAGGAACAGCCCAGGACAGAGTGGTGTGGAAGGCTGACAGCATGGAGGGCCTCTGGGGCCAGCTGTTTCCTGCACTTACTCCCATAACTCCCTTTCACCAACACCAGTGGACAACAACATTTTCCTGGCAAAACCTGGGTGTTTGTGTATAACCAGTTTCAACCAGACTGGGGCTAGTGCCGTACCCGCCAAGCATGACCCTCTTCCAGCGCAGCACTCTGGGCTTCAGCCGGATTATCAATCACTCTTCCGGTTTGTCCAGAAAAATCCATCGCCACAAGAGAATTCTCAGAAACACTGCGCTGTAAAGCAAAGGCCACAGATTCTAAGATGCAGGGAAATCAGCCAGGGCAGCATGCCTGAGACTATGCTCCCTCCATGAGACAATCATAGAGACACCTAGGAAGGGTGCTACAGAATTCCCTGGTTTGGGCTGAAAACTCAGTGATTTAGATGCAACCAAACTAAAAATGTCTTTGGACTTGGTTTAAAAGAAAGCTGATCATCTCCAACTCCTCAATGCTGACCATGCTTGGGGCATTAGTTCAGGGAAGCAGACACTAGATTCTTCTATGATATAGCTTGCTCTTTTTCTCCTGGAAATAGGTTACCAGAGGGTCTTTGAGATCACATTTTAATAATATAGTACATTTCATTACTTTTGGGGAACAGGAATGGTTACATTCTCAACATCCTCACCAGGGAATGATTTAAGCAGTCATGGGTGCTACAGCTTAAAGGAACAGAAGGAATAAGAAAGATGGCTCCTGTAGAGCTAGAAGTGGCTGCTGCTGTTTTTAGAATGGGTGAGGTATGCTGCATTGAAGTTCCACAGCCTTGACTGTCAAGGGCCCTGCCTCTACTTACCATAGGTGTGTTGAAGGGAGAAAGCAAAGCCTTTCTCTGCTGCGGGATGCGATAGTTTTGGTACAGGAGCATTCCGTACTGAAGAGGAAAGACTACAGTTAGTACAGCACCCAAGAGCTCCCACAGCCCCAGCCCACAGCAAATCCCACTGCTGGGAGGGCAATGCTTATACACAAGAGCCGAATACTCTCTGCCAAAGGCCCCCCATGAATCTAACATGCTGAAGATGCTGCACTTTTGTTCAGTTCTGCCTCAGAACTTCTATCCTGGAAGAGAGGGGGTTGGGGGCTGACTGGTCTGGGACTCTTGGAGTTAAATACTCTACTGAGTGATCTATTTCACTTACTACTTCCCATTTTCATGATCTCTATACACTATCATTAGCCCCACTTTACAGAAAACGGAACTGAAACACAAAGAAATGAAGCAAGTGATCCAAAGTCATGAGAAGATAAGAATTCAGGATTCTAGTTCTAAAGCCAGTCTCCAAAAGACAGACGTTTCATATACTTTGAAGAACCCCAAAGCACTCCCAAACAATTGATTCAAAACACCAAATTAGAAAATTATGAGAGAGAGAACCAGGAAGAAAAAATGAAATCATGAAATGGCTGCAGCATCGTCTTGTCCTTGCTGCATGGGACGCAAGCTCTCTGTCCTATAGTACAGCCCTTCTAAAGTACAGACATGTCCAATATGACAAAAACATTCTCTATGAGTTTAGGTGTACTCCTGTGAGAGGGGAAGAGAGAGGACAGGTCAGGACATGTGTCTGAAGTGAAAACAACCAATATTTCCCCCGCTTAGTTGAGAAGACACCAAACTACAGTCAAGAATATGTAAAGGAAAGATGCATTTGTAATTGAAAGAATATGTAAATGAAAGATGTCCCAAGGAAACTGCTAAAACAAACAAAATCACAACAGAACACAGAAAAAACATCAAAACTAAAACAGCTAGTTGACATCTTTACAGAAACAATGAGATTCAAAGCACAAAGGAATGGTAAGGAAGCAGCAATAACTGCTACTAGTGAGCCATTCCTTCAAAAACATAGGCAAGGCTAAGAGTTTTTCGGGCCCATACTCCAAGGATTGCTAAGAGCTGGGTTCTTTTAGTCCCACAGAGAAGAGTGCATGTTCAGGGGAAAAATTATAGAGTAAATATGCATATGATTAAAATAAAATTTGAATATGTAAAGCACAACAGCAGTGCGGCTTAGGAGGTCTTAATATGTAGAGAACGAATATTCACAACAAGAACATTTAAGATAGGTGGTAAGGGAAATGGAGAAAGCTCTGATGTCAGCCTGACTGTGGTGTAAGGACTAAATTACATGCCTTTATAATAAGTTAAAAAGATGCATGTTGTGGTGCTGGGGAAGCCACTGGAAAGGAGAAAAACAATGTCTGAGAAACAGGCATACAGGGAAAACACAGATGAAAATACTGAATGTAAAAGAAGAACTACTCGAACACTAATCAGAGCAAGTGAGGCAGTGATGCTAACATTAGACAAATAAAACCATAGGGCAAGAAACATCACTGGAAACAAAAAAGTGTGCTTCATCATGACACAGACTGAGAAACCAGTTAAAAATGCATGGTTTGTATATTGTCCTTCTTCAGCATCTGTCAGGGGAATTAGTTCTGGGATGAATTACAAATACCAAAACAGATAGTATTTTGACAGAACCTATGTACATCTATCTTCCTATAGACTTTAATCCATCTACAGATTACTTAGAATATTTAGTATGTACATGCTATGGAAATACTGTTTAGAGAATGACAAGACAAAGTCTGTACACATTTAATACAAATGTAAAAAGTATTTGTGTTTATATATGTAGTAGTAGTGGTAGTTGCATGTACAGGTACTTTTATAATTACTTAACTGACATGTCTTCTGATTCAGTTGCCCTCTCTCCTTGATCTACTAGTTATTTTAAAGTAGGTATAAAATTTACTTTATTTGCATTGTATTTTTAAATAAGATTTTATCTCAATTACAAAGGAAGTAGGCTGTTTTCACATTTATTGTTTGTACTTTAAAGACTACAAATTTGCATTGTTTCTACTTAAAAATGAGGACCTACATGGTGGTAGTTGTATTCATACAAAGTCTTTAAATTGTTGAGCCATTAGCCATTTATGTACCAGCTGTCTATAGTTGCCTTCTTTCATTTCCCTTTTTATTTTAGTTGACTAGGCTTTAAAGATACATGTATAGTCCAATTAATGTTATTTCCTTTGTAATTCCTTCTATTGCTTGAGAAAAAAGAAAGTATGACCTAACAATGTTTCCTGCTTCATTGCAGCGTAGGCTCTCACTTCCTATTCACATCAAATTAAACGTGACTCTCCTAAAAAGCAAAGGATTAAGGTAACAGTGGACCGTTTTGTTTCTTTGTGTAAAGAGACAACAGCCATGTCTCCACATTCAGAACTTGCCACGTTAAGAAATATCATTCTGTGCTGGCGAGATGCCTCAGTGAGTAAAGGTGCTTGCCACCAAGCCTGAATTTGGTCCCCAGAACCCACATGGTGGAAGGAGAGAACTGACTCCCCCAAGTTGTCCTCTGACCTCCACACACATGCCCACACACATTCCCCCAAAGAAACTAATTAATAAATTAACATAATAAAGGACCATAAGCACATCAATAAAGTTCACAGGAGTTTAACATCACAAATGGGGTTGAGTTTGGGGATCTAATGAAAGGAATCCATTTGCTTTGTGAATCTATTGTGCATTGACAGATTCCCTTTATTACCTAGTTTTCATTCTGGCCATTAACCCTGGAAGACCCAACACATCGAATAAAAGGACAGATCTTTCTCCAGTAACTTAGTGAGACATGTGCGTTCTTAAGTAGGTGGTGGGCAAGCTTACTGCTTTATGCAAAGGTAACAAAAAGATTTAGAGTCATGGTCAAAGAATGCCTCAGAGAATGCACTCAACTCTACGAATATAAGACAAACTTAAAGAGATGCTTTTTACTAGGAGAGGGCTGTAATCTCATGGGGGAGGGCACACTCTGTTTAGCATAGATGCTAAGGAAAAGGAATATATTAAGTACAGCTAGGGTCAGCCTTCCAGGAGCCTTGTAATTTGATGGCTCATGTCCCTGGTTCAGAAGCAGTAAAGTCACTACAGGCTTGAGCATTTAACTAAGGAAGTAGGGCGGTACCTTCTTTACAGCCCCTCTCCAGGCTATAGAAACCCAGATAGTAACTACCTTCCTTGTCAAATTCTAACAGGCTGAGGGGAAGAGTAAGTCTTTGCTGTTATAAGCCAATGAAACTTGGGGCTGCCTGCTAACTCACAATATTCTAATACAACATAATCAAAAGAAAATCAGGCCTTTTATTTGCCTATCATATTGGGCAGTTACCGATTTTGCCCTGAAACAGGGCTATAAATCTGTAAATCTGCTATAAAAAAAATCATTGAGAACCACTAGCTTTGACTTCTTTTAGGGAAAAAAAATGCAAGCAAAGGCCCAAATCCCACAACACGTACATTTTAGAGATGACAAATTTTGGGGAGGTGGGGAGGAAACTCTCCAATTGCCTAAGGTTTGAACAGCCGATTTACCAAGATAATAGATTAATTAACATCTACACACAAAAATTAAAATTAACCCAAAGTTTCCACTTGGTCTCAGTAATATGTTATTTTTTTTTAAAAAGGGTATTTTAACAACATTAGGTAAGGTGGCTGTAATCTCAAACTGAAGGATTACAAATGGGTGTACTCTCCCTACGCATACAAGCGGTTTGAGGTCAAGCTTGCCCCACTGGCCTTATCTGTCTCATTTTTGCCATGAACAGGTCATGTTGAGTAGAACCTGGGAGGAAGTGTTTGGACACAGGGATTTTTATATGTTAAGGGGAGGCTGAGGACACTGAGCTACCAAAATCCTTCTGTGATTCCTCGAATGTTGCCCTCCCTGGCATGCCAGCCTCTGTGAGGCAAGGCTTCTCTGACCTCATTACACCGAGTGCAATCTTTTGTTCTGCACAACCTTCTCACTGCGGAGACGACTTTGATCCCTGCATTTAGCTGCTTCAGAGCACTGCAGTGAATTTCTTCTTTGTTTCCAGCATGCTGGTCCTACTGTCAAAGCCCTTTTTACAGAGGAGGCTCCTTGTGCCTCTTGGTGGTCTGCTGTCTTGCAGAACATGAACCTAATTGCCTTTTCAGGGTGGGGTAATTTAAAACCAAAGCAACCACAATGACAGGCTCTTGTGCTGACACAGCAAGACATTTTGTGGGGGGAATTTTTACATCAGTCTAAGAAACTTTCAGAAAAGGAGGGAGAATATAGGAGAAGTAGGTAACCGTTACAATTTTCTAGCACTTTGGCATGGTCCTGTGTCCAAGAAATGACTCATGATGTAATAGGAAAAGATGAAGAACAAAATCTGACCCTATGTCCTGCATTGCCCACTAAATAAATCTGTAATGCTGAGCACAGCAATGCCTTTAGGCTTTTTTTTACTTACTTACTTTCTTTCTTTTTTTTCTAAATGAAAGCATACCTATGTAAGCACTTAGAGATCTAAGATGGCCCTTGGTTAGTTTTCAACACCAAAGTTTTCCTTCCCAAGTGTCCTAGGATCACAATATGATATAGATTACTGTTTCAAAACTGCTGGCACCAACTCCACATCCACTAATCAGAAATGGTAATGAGACAGGGTTAGGGATGGTGCGAGGTAATGTTCATGATGATTTAAGATTCCAGGGTCTCTATGTTGACAGGTGTAACAAAGCAATGAAATCTCCACATTGAATTCACCTTTTCCAGATTAAACAACAACAACAAAACAAACAAATGAAAAAAACTCAGTCCATTTCTAGCAGGTGACAGTGTCTAAGAGGACGAAGCTCATGGACATTTTCTTGCATTACAGACCAAGACTACTCATGAGAGGACACAACTTGACATTTTGTTATCTGTGCTTCAATCTTCAGTTTAAACTGTCTATTTGGCAGCTTTTCCCAGGCGCCAGGAGAAACTTTGCCATGACACAGAGACCACAAGGAAGCAAGGTATCAAGAAAGGAGAGAGTACATGGGTGTAATCCCAGCAGAGGCAAAAAGTCAGTAAAGTCCTGCTTGAGTTACAGAGAAAGTTTAAGCCCAGCCTGGGCAATCTACTGAGATTCTCAAAATGAAGTGTAAAAAGAGGCCTGGCGATAGAGCTCTGTGGTAGGGTGCTTGCTGAGTAATATGAGATGCCGTAGGATTAATCCCTAATTCTGCAAAAGACAGACAGACAGATGGAGGGAACAGACAGATAGGCAAGCCCCCACACAGAGCCAGAGACACAAGTTTAAGATGCCATCTTCGTGATCCTCAATGAGAATTTGGGAGGAGAGCCTGGAAAAACCATCAAGGACAAGCCCAAGGAGATTGGGGTTATAGGTCCTGTTTGCTCTTGCTCTCTGTCTGCTGCTCACATGTAAGAAGGGCCTTGGGGAAATTTATCAGGGAAGGTTCTAGGTTTCCTTTGGCTTTGAACTATACACCACCCTCCCCTGATCTGATCTTGTCTTCTGACTCTAACTAAGAGACTTCTACCAGGAGAAGGAACAGGTTGAGTATAGCAGACAATAATTACATAGCTGTCTATATCCTATGATCTGCTTAGGGATGACAATGACCTTAAAGCACAAGGAATTATGACAGAAACAGAAAAATTCTACTGTAACCTCACTGGAGACTGGCTAACTCTAGGCCATGCCTAAGTATGGCACAGCCTCCTGCAAGAAAGAAGAGCCCTTCAAGATGTATCCTGAGACCTTTGGAGTCTGTGGATCACTGGATCAAATGATACCTGCAAAGTATCCAGGACACTAGAACTCAATGCAGAATCAGATCTATTCTAAGTACCGGGGAGGTTGAGGCAAGAAGATTGAGTTTGAGGCCAGCTGTGGGCCACATACAAACCCTGTATCAAAACAACAAACCAAACCAAAATAAAACAAAACAGGAAGTGGACATGCAACTGCCCAGGGCTCTCAGGGAGGGCGGCAAAGCACAGTACTTAGGAAGTGAGCTCAGGAGCCAGAGTGCCGCTCTCAACCTGGCTCAGCCACACCCCAGCAGCCACACCACCAGCCTCAGTGTTGTTACCTGTGAATGAGACAATCACGACACAAAGCTGCTGTGAGGAGCACATGAGGTTGGGTGCAGAGGCATGAATGTTCAGAACAGGCTAATGGTGTCATGTTAGCATTACTATGGTGTAAGATCTCATGATTTGCACATTAGATAAAGCCAATCAGTGTTGTCAACGTCAGTTCTGCCCACTTCCTCTCCTAGGATTAGCTATGTTACAGTTTTGACTCACGGTACATTGGTTAAGAACTGAAGTCTATTTATTGTATTTATTATGTATCACCAGCTTACTAAAATACAGTATTTTCTAGTATGTAATACCATTTTTCTATTTCTTTTGTTGACTTTAAATACATACATACATATATCTATACACACACATTTTCAGATATCTATACACACACATTTTCAGATTAAAAAAGAAAGTCAGACCTATACAGAAATGTAAAGTTTCGTCCCTAGCACCTATTCCCACTTGCTTAGTGGGGTCACCTATCTGTTTTCTTTTTCTTGTACCGCAAAGTCAAATACATATTTGATTTTACTTCTTTCTTCTACAAAAACACAAAGGATATCCTAATACTATAGTTTTTCTAGAACATTCATCTTTTATTTATTTATTCATTTATTTATTCATTTATTTATTCATTCATTCATTCATTCATTTATTAGAAAGGGTCTTTGTATAAAGTCTATGCCGGCCTCAAACTCAATAATCTTTTTACCTCTACCTCTAGTTGCTTGGATTCTAGGCAAGTGTACTACACCTAGAAATCTCATTATTTTAACACATATAAAGTATTCCTTTCATGGCCGGCTTACATCTTGTCACTTTGATGACAGACTTTGAACTAGCTTAGAACTGAGAGCTGTCTGCTGTGAGGGAAATTCCTTACCCCTTGATGCTCACATGACATTTGGAAATGTCTAGAGGCACTTTGGGCTATCTCCACTGATTAGGGGCATCTTGTGGGCTGAGAGACAGGGCACAGGACTTCCCCTTATAGCCAACAAAGAATCAGTTTCCATCACTACTTGATAGTGTTCAAGTTAGAAAGCTTGGCTCTACCCTTTTTGGTATTGAGATCTTAAGAAGAAGAGTGCCAATTCTGGTAGAAACACCATAGCATTTTTGTGCCAGGATGGACCCACATCCAGTTGCTTGTTCTGCAAGAGATGCAGCCACTGCAGCCTCCAGTCACATACCTTGAGAAGTCTGAAGGCTGTCATCCAGCAAGTACGGATCTGCTCATCTTCAGCACAGAGCAGACGCAGTTCCTTCATCTCAATTTTCGCTTTGTTTGGCTAGAGGAGAAATGAAAACCCGGCCGGTGCAACAATGAGTAAGTATATACCCAGTGCTAAAGATGGCTGCCCTTAACCCAGAGAGCGGATCAAGAGCATATGTGTCCCTTGTCCAGTTTAGCCACTGCCTGTTTGGGAGTTCAGGCAAGACCAGTGACACCACTGAGCAAGAGGACTGAAGTGGAGCTAGAGGCCCAAGGTAGGGGTATGCTGCTGTCCTCTGCAGTCACAGGGGGCAGACAGGACGGTGTGGCAAAGTGAGGAGACTACTGTTCCAGGAGCACCCTGATGTGAGCTTCCATGCAAACCCTCTAATCCAACTAGAAAGCGGTACTGCTGAGATAGCCCTGACTCTGCACTCTGTAGAGCAGGAGGAGTGAGGGGCCATCCTATACTCAGCAGGCATTTAAAAACAAAAACAGCAACAACAAAAAGGCGCCTTGAGAAGAGAGGGGTGGCTTTCTGAGGCCTCCCAAGGTTATTTCACACTTTTAGCTAGGTTGAAGTGGACTCCAACTACTGGAGTCTCCTCTTAGCACTGCAGGGAATGTTCCAAGATACCTAATGATCACTTGAAGCCAGAAATATGTATTTAACAAGTACCTTGGCTCCAAAATTTGTAATATGGAACAGTAGGCCAAAAAAAAATTTCTTTTTAAGTTCCCCACAATTTTTCAGATACAATATTCAGTCTTACTATAGGTTTTCTTTCTTTCTTTCTTTCTTTCTTTCTTTCTTTCTTTCTTTCTTTCTTTCTTTCTTTCTTTCTTTCTTTCTTTCTTTCTTTCTTTCTTTCTTTCTTTCTAAATTAACACCAGCACATTATTTTTCCCCTCTTTCCTTACTAGTTTTAGAATTTCCACAGTATTTGTCCGAGTGGAAGAGCCATGACACCACAATGCTCACTTGGGTAGTAAAGATGACAACAAAGTGACTAATGGGCGGGTGGTATACACAGGGTGGACACTTAGGGCAATGAGATTTCATCGTAGCACTGAGAACAATGTACAATATGAAGCTAATAAACAAATTAGTTCTGAAATTTTCCGCGCACTATTTTCAGGTCCCTGATACCTGTTGGTAATTGAAAGCACTGAATTCAAAATCATGGACAAGGTACACTGATGTACTTACAGCCAGAAGAGGCTTCAGAAATACATTACTTTAGGAGGGAATTTTCTTTGTTGCAGCCCAAAGAAGGGTAATTAGAGTTCTATGTTCCCCTTAGAATGAAACATGAACTTGGCTTAGAAGCCAACACAGTAGGGCGAGATCCAAGTACTACTACTCACTGCCACAATCTCACCAAGAGGAAAAGAACATGGCCTTGGCTGTGCTGTATGTGTGCATATGTACGAGTATGAATTTTTGCGCCTATGTACATCAGTACATGTTCACATCTGTCTGTTCTGACTACAGGCACACACATACATATTCATCCATGCGCCAGTGTTCTGTCTTTGTCTGTCTGTCTCTCCCCCGCCAACCCCCCCAGAACATAGACAGTACTGTGGTCAAGCCTCATGACCAGAAGCCCACAGTACCCTCAGTAGCTGTAGATAATCGGGTGTCAGGTCAAGAGTCTGCCTCTCCTTACTATGTCCTCGTAAAAGCTGTAGCCAGTGCAGGAGGCCAATAGCTACCTGGCCTGAAGTCACTGAGTCCACAGAGAGTCCCACAGAGCATGTGCCTACTTTCTGGACTATTTAAAAAACATCAAATCTTAAGAACACACTAAGGCTAGTGGGAAAAAAAATGGTTTCTGTTTAAAGCAAAAGGACCCACAACCAAATACTGGGCAGGAGAAAGATCCTCTGCATAGTTCCCAGTCCCAGCCCATAGGCTGCATCCTATGACTACCTTGATGCACATCCCATGTTCGTTGGGTGCATTGTACTGCTTCTTTCCAGCAATCAGATAGAAGATGCTGCTTTCCTCCAGGTCAGCCAGCAGCTGCAGGTGTCTGGGTTCCTGCAAAATAGCAGTCAAGCAAATGTGAGGTCACATTTCCTGGAAAAGTCTATAGTGCTGAAGGTTCACTATTGAGGTCTATAGCCACTGCATCTCTTGTATTTTCCCACTGATCATATAAACAAAACTGAAATGACAGCATGGAATCCCTATAGTAACATGAGCTAAAAATGGCAGCTGTGTGTTATAATAGACTCACTTGATTTTATAAGAACTATGCAACTCTTAAAATTTGCTTAAGCAGAGGTAAAACCACGCTTTGTTTATGAATAGAGGACAGCAATCCAGCACTTATCCTATGGCCAGCTTGGATCCAAGTTCCAAATTATGAAAATGAAGTATGTCCCTGCACTGACTGAGTCATCCAGGAGGGTCTGCACTCTACCCACAGTAGGGACCCAGCATCCTATAGGAACAGGAGTGATTTAATGAAGGAGCTGCTGTGTTTTGCCATCCAGTTTCTGGTAGACAGTACACTGGCCCCTTTGCGTATAACCATTATATAAACTACCGATTAATAAGTTAACTCTAGCATAAAAGAGGTTCAGGGGCATTTAAAATTCAGCCCAAGTCCACAGAAAACATACCGAGTGCAGGGGAGTGGAGTGTTTTAAAACTCACCTTTGAAGTCCCCTTGGTGGAGTAATAAAGGCCAGATCTGCGCAGGCACACGTACAGCTTCTTCCAGGACTTGCGTCCTACCTCCTTCACCTGCAGGAACCCTTGGATCTCAGGGCAGCTGCTGGAGTTCAGAAAATTCTGTGAAGGAAAAAAAAAAATTTAAATTAGGCAATATGCACATAAAAAAACACCCCAAAAGCAGTTATATTATTACATATAGCTGACATTTCCTGAATTATTAAAATACTTTGGGGAGAATATTCAGACAAACTTTTCTTCCTTCAAACTTCTTAAAATCCCAGAAAAATTTGTACTGAGTAGAACACAGCAATTAGTATTGAAACGGAGAGAAGCAAATATTTCCCATAACAGTGTAGACATAACGTAAGTTTCCTTAGAGGAAGGAACTTTTCAGGGATCTGCTCCTTATTTTAAACTTCCAGGAAGTCTATTTCTGCAAGAACTTAGTTTTTGCTTATTACCTGCAGAAGCTGGGCCTGGCTGCCATTGGACTGCTGGCACCAAGTGACCATCTGATCCGGGAAGAAGTTCTGAGACATAGGGAAAAAGAAGTGTATTATAGATGGCATGTCTATATTAAATATTAGATTTATTTTATATATTATAAAGAATGATATTAAAAATTCTCCATGTATGATCATGATCATCTGTAGTTTAAAAAAGTCCTTCTCATTTTTTTAAATCAAAACTTGTATCAGTCCAGTACCAAAGAAAACCAAAACCAACCAACCAAATAAATAACAAGGTGACTGCAGTTATTCAAAGAAGCCTACTCAGTTGACATACCCAGAAATATTAAATTTCTTTCTTTTCAAGAAAACAGTGGAACGATCAAACCAGAAGTGGATACTGGTGACTTAGGACAAGACCAAAGGCTTAGAGGTCATAAAACCCACTTTCCTACTATGTCACATGACAAGTACCTCCCCAAATGCAGGCACAAAAAAACAAAACAAAACAATACAACCAAGGAGTTGATGTCAGCATACCAATCAGTGGTTGCTGTTCATTCCAACATATAATCAAGAGGGTACCTGCTATTTGCTGAGTATTTGATCAATTTGTTCCAGTGTGACTATCTCTATCTACCCTCTGTGGAAGGTGACAGTCTCCACGACATGTAGCTGGGATTGGGTTGTGTGTGAAGCCTGTTTCATTAAACAGCGACCCAGCTCCTTAAGTCCTTGTACCCATAAATCTCAGCTAGCCATCTGATAATCAGGTTCTACTCTACCCAAGTACATTTTCTAAGATTTCAGGAGTCCAACTCTGACCTCAGAAAGAGACTTACCACCGGATTCTTAAAGAACTCGTACTTCGCATAGTTCTTTCTGAACAAGAATTTACTTTCACTTGGCATGGTGCGCTCCACTTGGACCACAATCTCATGGTCCTCCAGGCACCTCTCTGTGGGAAGAAGTATCACATGTGAGATGGGACAGGGCAACTTTACAAGGTTGAGACCCGCTCTTTACAAACTGAGAATTTGCTGACCGATATGTAAAAGATGTCTTAAAATTCAACAAAATGCAAAATTCAGGCTAGTACTGACATGTATGTATTTCTTTTACTCTTGGAATTGATACAACCCCACTGAGAGATTCACAAATGATTTTGTCCGTATACTACAAAATTTTAACTCTTGCAGTGAATAAACTATTACAACTGGGTAAACATGCAAAGGCAAAGACCCCAGGCAAGAAGGACCTGCAAGAGGCAGGGCATATAAAGAGCAGAGGGCACACGGGTTAAGACCAGGACAGCTGGGGACCAGACACCATAAGCATGGGATGTACAAAGCACTCACGGCTCACACTTAGTCAGTCAGTACTGGCCGTATCATGGGTGTACCAGTTGGATTATGTGTAAAGGCAAAGAAAAGAACATTCTTCACACAGATTATTCCCTGTGCATGATGTATTTGCACCACTCAGAACACCTTATGTAAGGTTCTGGAAAGGCTGCATAGTCCCCTCTCTGAACCCTGCTTCTACTCAAGAACTCAGCCTGCTCCCGGCTGATATGAATAAACAGCTCAGAGGAGCTGGGCCATTCTGCTTTGGAATGGGGATCAGAGCTCCTCCCACAGAACTCCTGAAAAGCCATAATAGAGGTGGTAGTGACACAGAACTAACCACCTCAGACAACGGAATAAACTGTATCAATAAGTCCACCCCAGGCTAAGCGTGTGACCTGATGCCAGATAAAGGGAACACAGGAGTTCTATCCAAAATCCCTCCCACCTCTCATGCTGCCAGAGCTGAGTCTCTGGAGAAGTCGCACCTGGGAAGAAAGGGAGATACTTAGGAAAAGCTACTTTAAAGGGTCTCAGAACTGGGAGAAAGAATTTCTGTTCACAGAAAAGAACTGCGGCCACAGGCACTGCTCTGCGAGGACCACCTCAGTTACCAAGAGCAGATTCTGGGCTGATGCATCCTTGGCCTTCATTTTAATATTGCAAGAGGGGGGCATCTTGGGAGAAACATTTAAAACCAGATTTGTCCCCATGGCAGCCACAAATCTCACAGAAAATGAAAAGCCACACTTGATGCAAACCTAGAATAGTTTCCATTTACTTCTATCTGGGAGAATTCTCCCTGGAACACATGAACGCTTATGTTTACACAAGGGTTATATTTACTCAAGACATATGCGAACAACCACATACAACTTAAGCATTGACTAAAACTGTGATGCATGGTTTAAGAAGACAGCCAGGCTTAAGTTCATTCATTTTAAACGGATCCAAAAACAGATCAGTGCATTCCATTAGGAGTTTTACTCAGAGAAAATAATCTAAACAAGCTTAAGAACAAAACTCAGCAACCCAATAACCTGTAGGTGGTTGTTTTACGGAATAAAACATTTTAAAACACAGAGTAAAACAGGGAGGTAGCAGCGGCCCAAGTAAGGATGCAGTGGCTAGCTCTAAATCAAAAAGTGCTGTGCTTTCCAAAGAACTCTGAGAAGGCACAAAGGGCTCTGTGGGGAGCTTCCCGGCTAAGACTGCTGCTAGGATCTATACAACTCTGATCCTTAACAGCAGCTGCCTGGAAGAGCTCCTGGCGAAGCTGCACATACTGCACGTACACAGAGGGGAGGGCCTGATGCCTGGGGAAGGAGGCAGGGGGACGGGGCCCCACTGTGGTTTCAGGTAACCAGCGACTGCCAAGCTGGCCCCTGCAGCCCTCAAGGATCACGCTTTTCCCGCTGCTAGTCTGTTGACCCCAGAGGGGCCTCACTGTGGCTCTTCATGCAAACCAGCTGCAGTGTCGACTCTTGTTTCCTTCCTCAGTGAGCGGGAAGAGTGGAGAAGCCCTGCCGCGCCCTTGCTTAAGGCTTTAGAGCTGGCGGCCTCGGGCTGCTGTAGAATGCCTCTAGGCACAGCCCCTGCCTACAACTTGTTACTTGCTAGCTTTGACTGTGAACTTCCTGCTGTTTCAGGGGTCCTGAGTAAAACTGGACCGTTGCTGCTCTTCGGGATATTCTTAAACTACGTTGTGCTCGTGTGGAAGAAGTGGAGATTTCTCTAAAGCTGTCTGTTAGTTTTCAAATTTCTGAAACTATGTTCAGCATCTGTATCACTATCTCACTCTGTGAAAGAAAGGCTCGAACACCAGACAACTCAAGAGGGAAATTGTACTTTTTCAAGTACACAGCTAGTGCCTTAGGAGAAGCTTGTCCAGCCCAGGGAGTAGGGAGATATCCAGTAGGACTGAGCACAGACCAAAGCTCAGTGCAGCCTTTCACTTGGCTCAGCCACCGTCTCCAGCCCCTCCCACCTGGTAGAAAGCCTCAGGCCTCCTGGTTGACTGCTGCGAATCATGGCACTGGCAAGGAAATATGTCTAAGTCAGCTTGACGCCAACAGCCAGCAGCCTTCTTTCTATCCATGTATTTTTAATGGGGAAAAGCTATCACTTGGTGTTTTCAAATTAATGGTCAGGGAGCCACAAAACATCCACCCACAGCAGGCTCCACCTGAGCGCTGAAGATCAAAAGGGGCTCCAAAGCACAGAGACCCCTGCCTGGAATAAACACAAGGCTGTAAACGGCCCTCAGAGTCACTGCTCTTTCTTGGAGTGCTGCCTAGTTCACACAAGCCACAGTACTCTTCAGTTATGTGGGACTGTCTCCTTTCTGCCCTCACTGCCCTAGTTCCCCAGACCTGCACCCTTCCTGCTTGATGCTCGCAAGCTGTCAGGGGCTGGGTGTGAGAGCCCTGGTACCCAGTGACCCCACAGTGCACTCCCACTTCCAAGTGTGAGGGAGGAGAGCACCAAAACGCTGTTTTTGTACATTTAAATTTTGCAAAATGTCTTTAAAAAGTCACTTGTTTACTTGCCATGTGTGTGGGACGACTATGTTCTATCACTGTGTCGTCTTTGTGAGAAACTGTTCTGGAAGGGGAGATGTTAGAGATTTGCAGCTCACATGCTTAGACGGGATTTCCCCGTCTACCCTGTGCTAGCGCACTAGATGGACTTATCACCTACTATTGCCACACAGGAGGCTGAAGAATCCCCAACACGTAGGGCTTGTGGGACGTGCTCATCAGGAAGACAGCAAGTAAAAGAACAGGAGGACTGGAGGATCAGCCTCAGAAACAGCAAGACAAGTTGCTAGGGACTTTGTGAAAGAAGCCATTTCTGACATAGGTGCCCTTGGGACATAACACTGGGGACTGAAAAGGGCGACCAGCTCCTAGCTCACCTCTTCTTACTCATAGGTACAAGGCAGACAAGGTAGGAACACAATTACTGCCTCTCCATCAGTCCACTAGATGACCAGTGACCATATACACATACATTATATATATTACATATACACTGTAGACACTGTGCAGTATAAGCATATACATTACGTAATTATAGACTCTTCTAGCAAAAAGGCAGGTAGCTCACATAGGCTATCTTTTGCGGCTGTTTCCACTTTAACAGTGTGATACTGTTAAGTTTCTGGTAGATCAGTGGCTAAGATCAGCATAGTAATTGTTTTGAAGACCTTAATATGAGGTCACATATAAACTAAAACTATCAGAATGCTAGCCTTATGCTCCCAGCTGTCACAGTTTTGGGTTATAATCTGTTTTAGGATTTGCCCGGAAGACTCACACACACTGTTTTGTTTCCCTGTGTGTTCTGTTCCCTAATAAAAAGACTCAATATAGGATTGCCTAAGAAAATCATTTCCATGGAGACAGTGATTCCCAGGAATGTGGGGCAGGGTGGTTCCACACTGAGCATAGGTGAGGCCCCACTTTTCAGGCCAGGACCCAGAAGCCCACCCCAGAGCAACATCCATTACCAAGAGCCTCCCACAATCCTGTGGTTCAGCCATCCACAGCAGGGCAGGCTAGGATATGAGCGGGGCTTTCTGGGAGGAACCGCAGAGAATCACGGCTCTCCACCAGTAGGACGGCTGACAAGAGACTGCTGTGGGGCTGTGGCAGGAACAGGATTTCCTTTTACAGGGCTAATTAGCTACACTCTTGTTTTGTTTTTAATTAAGTGATAGGTTTGAATCAACACACACACACACACACACACACACACACACACACACACACACACACACACACACACGCTCCTCACGTGGAGAGAAGTGAAAGAACGGGAAGGCAGAAATGGAGCTTGTGCTGGGGCTGCTCTCCAAAATATAGCCCCGCTGGAAAATGTGTTTCACTTGTCCCCAACAAGAGAGAAACTGGTTTGGAAAAAGACACCTGAGAAAAAACATTTGGGGACACATCCAGTTCTAGATTCTGGCCCTGTGAGGCTCACTAATCCAAATTTTAACCTGAAGGTTCCTGTTTCTTTTAAAATAATTTCATTTACTTTTTCTTTTCCTTTTTTTCCGTATTCATGATTTTAAAGTGAAGAACTATTTGTTTTAAAGCATGCTAAACACATTCATGACTAAGAGAAAAGAACAAAGAAAGGGACATAGAAATCCAACCCCAAGAAGGCTGTGTATGCATGATGCCCCTTTTTTACTTCCTCAAAGTAAGGCACTCCTCGTGTGGTTATTTCCAAAGCCTTAGCGTCTGATTTACTCACTGTTTGGTGGCTAGAAACCAAGGGATCTGGTAAGAAACCCTGAATTGAAGTTTCCAGACCATCTCCTGTGTATTAAGAACTCCATGTGGATCTGCCTCCATTTTCTCAGTGCTGTATGTACACACTACATTCACAAACTGCACACCAGAAAAAGGACCTGTCATGGTGCAGTTTAGATGAAAGGGAAACAGCTGAATTTGAGTTAGTAGACTGCGAATGGCTGCAGTAGACCACTGTGAGGTCCACTCAGAGAGTCTGACAGGAGTCAGTCATCTCCATGGGAACAGTATGACCCTCTATTTCACCCATTAAGGAGCCTGTAAAGGAATATGGCAGAAGGTAGGTATCAAGAATGGAAAAGGCTCCGATCTTCATTATCAATATGACTGGACTTAGGATCACAATGGAAACGTGCTTTTAGGCATAATATGAGAAGGGGTGTCCAAAGGGGTTTGAGCCAGGAGGAGACCCATGGTCTGAATGTGGGCAGCGCCACTAGCAACCATCCCTCTGTTCTTCTTCACTGCGGTGAAATGTAATTCTGCTGCTATGACTTGCGCTATCATAGACTCAGTCCTCAAACAGTAAGTTCCCTGCCCCACCCCAAAACCATCTTAAGTTTTTACTGTCATTGTAATGGGAAAAGTAACTAAAATGACAACCTACAAGGGTTCTAGTTGCTTGCTTCAGAGCATTACAGGTATCTAAAAGTCCAAAGAAAGGTAGGAAATTGCAAATCAAACTCACATCACATTACCTATGCTTGAAATTGTATGCTATCTGCCGGGAGAGTGCCAATTAATTCAATGAATATTCTAAGCCAAGGGGTTGCAATCCACTTTACTAATCTTTCAAAAGGGTTATAAGAAGAACTTAAAACTGTGAAATTTGATCTCTCTCTTTTGAGACATAGAAGACATGGGAAAATTATTGCTTAATTGAGTGAAAATTCTGTTTTTAAATACCTGCATATGATTTTATAGGCTTCAGACTTCATGCAAATAAGACTTTAAATGAAAGTCTGAGAAGCTTTTTTACCTGAGATGAACCAACTGAGGAAAAAAAAATAGTGCACTGTAGCAAGTTCTGAAAATATGGCATTGCTTCAAATATTCTATGGAATAAAATATGCTCTTGATCTGTAGGTGAGACGCAGACACAACATGCCTGTGGACACATGCACACACAGTGTAGGTGTCACCTCAGGAAGATGCCGGGCAGGTATTATACTCCTGAGAGACTTCTTTTAACATTATCTCTACTCCCTGTCCCTACCACACAGGAACCATGGCTCTCTCCTTCCTATCAGGGGGAGCTATGCTGAGATGGGCAGCTGTCAATAAGCTCCAACACAAAGTGAGCAGCAAGCTCCCCCCCGACCCCCCCAGGGATCTGGATGTCTCAGAGAAGAATCAAGTGATAGAGACCCTATCACCCAGGCTAAGCCTTTGGGAAGTTACTGCTTTGAGAACCCAAGGAGAGAGAGATGTAGAGTATCAGGAGAAGACTTGGAAGAAAGAAAAGTGAAATTTTGGAGGAAGCAAGAGACCAGAAGGAGTGGAGAGCAACAATGTGATAGGAAATGGTGACACATTTATATTTGGCTGTGGCATACTCATTTGATCACACACTGAAGTCCCCAGGTGCTGTTCCCAAGCTGGGAACCCAGTCCCCTACCTAATCCCAGTTGGGGGTGGTGCTCCACCAGAGTCCAGCTGTTGTCATCCACACAGTGACTTTTGTAAACCAGCAACTGGCACAGGTCCCTGGCTGTCATGTCGGTTAGAATCTCCACCACCTTGCTTGTCCCATCTTCACTAAAGACTTTGACGTCCTGTAACATACAAACGGAACAAGTACAGATGAAACAACTCTCATTTACATGAAAGAAAGACAGACAAAATAAAACAAGAGTAAGAACACGAGTGTCTCAACATATGGACAAGTGGTTTTTCTGGCTCCACAGATGGAGGTCAAGGGCTATGGACTCCATTTCCTCTCTTTGGAGGAACCAGGGAGACTCACAGGCACAGACAGCACACAGCTAGGCCACCAGCCTGGTTTAGGGAGTAACAGAACTCACTAAAACATTACTGGTGGTTCCAGGTTGAACAGTTTACACTTGAACAAACCCAGCAAATGCCTGAGTTGATCCTCCTTCTCCCCTAAATTGTGATGACTCTTTCTTTTCCACTTTTAGTGCCCACGGGGCCTGCATCTACTGTGACCTCTACACCTTTCACCATTCCTGAGGCTTAAGAGGAAGCTGAGATAAATGAGTTAGGGATATGCTAATATTTAGACTTATAAAAAGGGGCACATGAAATTGTGTGGCCCTTCTCCTACAAGACTGAACATAAGCTACAGTTTTTTCAGGTCCTATTCAAATCCATGAAAACCAAATAGCTCCTAGGAAAAACACACGGTAGAAATCTGGGATGTTAAAAAAACGCTACCTTCTCCAGTTGATAGAGATGCAATCTTTAGGGTATAAACAAACAAAACCAAGTACGTAACAAAATCCTGCAACAACAACAACCCTTTACCAAGTATCTTACCTCAACAGCATGGATAAAGCAGTCAGAGGGACAGGGCGCCATTTTAAATTGTGACCGCCTACTTCCTGGTAAATTGTTTCTGGTGTTTCCCAACCGTCCCTAGGAGGGTAGGCTTCCACCATCCAGCAAGGGCTATAGTTCTGGACAGCTTTGCCCTGATTAAGGCTGCCTTTGCCTGCTTGGCTGCCCACCATCTTACTTCTCTCTGAGGTAGGAGTTAAGCCACTCCAGCTTTCCTTGGACTGATGTAACCATCCCATGGGTTCTTCTACTTCTCTGCAGGAAGACCCAGGGGTAAGGCTGATGACAATGGTGACAATATCAATCATACATAACATGACTGTCTACAACTCCCCCTTACCCCTGGGGCAGTGAAACCCTACCAGGCCACTCAAGCTGGAGAGTGTGTGTGTTTTCTAGGTTCAGACCAACCTCCCACTACTGCCATCAGTGGCAACTTCAGTGCTGAGTCTGCCATCAGCCTCAACTGACTGTTAGCTTATCCTGATAAACTCCTTCCAGTGGCCCAGTTCTCTGGCCCCTTTGCCATGTGCTTGGGAGGACAGCTCTATGGAGGAGAGTCAGTACCAGCACTGGGGAGGGTGCTGTGGCCCCGGGTTAGAAGCTGTATCTACACCATCTTGTAGAGAAGGCCCCTACTACTAAAGGACAAGGCAGTCCTTTGAACGTCAGGTATGGGCGCAGATGCTTCAGCGGTACCAAGAAGGGTTGTTCTCTATGCCAGACAAGCCATGGGAACCCAAAGGGCCTCTCTACCTCTGCCACTCCCTGACTTAGAAAAATCTCAGGATTTGCTATCAAACCCACTTTCACGTTTAAAGAAAAACACCCCTCCCTCTTCTGGAATTTATGTCTCACTCAGTGAAAGTGTGCCTTTACCGGCAAAGTAGATGCCTGCACACAGCTCACATGGCTGACTCAGTCTAGGAACTAACACTTAATTCAAATCAGGAAAATATGTCTGTGGTCTCTAGGCAGGAACATTCTTTCTAAAATGCTTTAACATAAAAGAAACAGAAATTTGGAAGGTACAAATGCATTTGATATTCTGGTTTGCAGTGTGCAGGGGCCTCCTCAGTCACTGAAGCTTTCCACTCCCCAGATCGGTCTCCTAATGGTCTTCCTTTCCTAAGCTTCGAAACATTTATGTGGTTACAGCAAACACTGTCTCCTCCAGGAAAGTTATGTGGCGGTGAAGTATGTGTTTCATGTCTCCCCAAGTCCACTCGCCACTCTTCCTGCCCAGATCAGCCATGGCTCCACGTTTCAAAGTCTGTTTTCAGCCCACTGCATTTTTCTTTAAACTCTCTCTTTTTCCCTCAGATGCTTCACAACCACCCCCTTCCCCCAATCTATATATAGCCTGGGCAGTACAAGCTAACACGCACTCTGTCACAGGGTTATCTCCACTTCTTTGAGATTCCCACAAAAAGCCAGGCGGGCAGTACGCGATGGGCAAGAGGCTGCGCCTTGTCTCCCTCCCCCTGAGCCCCAAAGTCTGTGACAGAGGACAGACAGAAAAGTACACACCTCCCGTTATAGACTCTAACTGACACACCATTCTTTGGCTATTTCCCCAAACTCCACAGGGCCTGCTGCCCGCAAGCCAAACAACCTCCAAGACAGAACTCTGGAAAAACCATTACACATACCAGCAGTGTTGATCTGGGTAAATGTTGGAAGCTACAGAAGGGACGTTTTGTAGCAAATATATAAGGCACAAAGCTAAGGCTGTGTGCAGCTCCAACGTCCTTCCACAGAATCTTTTAAAGGAGGGTTCTAGATGAAGCGTTTTGTGCCACACTGTCATCTGCCCCTTTAGCAGACCTCTGAGCTGTGGTGGGGCTCATTAAGGAATCAAGTAAGGGTTGTATATTTCATAGGTCTGTGCAAGAACCTGGGCCAAGAACTTCTGGGAGCAGCCTGGGCCTCTTAGGCACACTGAATGCTCTCATTGCTTACCCAAGGTGGACACAGAAGGTTCTCTCAAGCAGATCCGTTCGGGGGCCCCAGCAACTCACATTTCAGCAGGGTAAAAGCCATAATACTGGCAGTTATTTTTGGAGGGAGAATTATCCAGGGCACATATGAATCTGCAATGCCGGGGGGAGGTGGGGAAGCTGGAGAGCCATAGTTCTACCCCAACACAGCCACGTAGCTCCTAAGTCTCACTTTCCTCATCTGAACCCTGAAACACTGTTTTGCCCACAAGTGGGGAACACAAAGCCCGATGCTCCATGTATACAACTTCGGCATCAGCAAGACATTCTGGCATGGTAGTTAGGGCTGGTTTTAAGCAGCAGCTATAGAATCAGAGGTAGCCGCAACTCCCTTCACGATTTACCCGACATTTCTGAGCCTCAGATTTTCCGTATGTGCAGTGGAAATTTGTGAGTGACATTAGCCTTCCAGGGTTGGTATAACACTGGCTCTTAGGGTGCCTCTTTTGAAAGTCTCTAGTTGTCTGGGGACCTGGGATGGGTGGGTTGGGCCAGCCTGAAAGCCTGGAGACAACTTAGTAGAGGGATGGGGAGGCTGTGAGCGTCTCTTCACCAGTACTCCAAATTCTTAGAAAGCAGACCTCAACTGGTTAGGACGCAACGGGAGGGCGTCACAAGCAGACTAACCAACTAGCTAATCGCTTTAAAAATAAAACAGTAACCTGAAAGAGAACAGGCACAATTACGTCAACAGAACCCCTCTCTTTTAGAGGGGGGTGGGGGAGGGAGTGCTTTTTTGCTGGATTAGCCCACTACACACTCTGCTGTAAGGGCCCTGATGAGGTAATAAAACGTTCCATTGTTCCCAGACTTTCTGTTGTCATTTCCTATACATTCACCATATAGAGGAAAGAACAAAAGCCCCTTTCTTTGCAGACTTAAAGGAAGGTGTTTAGGAACAAGTAGCGCTGAGGCACATCTGCTGGGGGGTGGGGGGGGGGTGGGGGACGGAGGCAAGCTGCAATCCGGGATGCCTGGCTTTTTGTCTTCATGGTCCCCAGCAGGTGGACAGTTTGGGGGTCTTTTGGGCCTCCCTGTTCCTAGTCTTGGCACAGACTCTCACCACAGTTTCCTGTAATAGTCAGACCTCGCTGCTGCTGGCTGGGGTCTAAGGAATCTTGTTACTGAATTCAAAAGATCTTCTGACTTGGGCAGTAAAACTGTGCCAGAGGCTCACCTTATAAAAATAGAAAACAGGACACTCGAAGCTCTGTGCCTCCTTGGCCCCCCTCACCAGCTGTCTGCAGTGCAAACTGTCCCTATGTAGATGGTCTGCTCTCTGAAGTGTGCAGGCTGATGGCCCAGCACCACTGAGGTCTGCTCCTCCCAGACACTGCACAGTAACTGGCAGTGGTGGGCATCTGAAAGCAAAAGCTCTTGGACACTGAGTTGTCTTTAATCATCACTTGTCTAAATAACTCCTTAGATCCAAAGATCTTGCAGGGTCGAGGCTGGAGTTTTTGCTGCTCTGGAGGCCTCACTTCTGTAAAGGCTGGCTGCAATCAGAGGAAAGGCTCGCATAGGATACTCAGGAAGTCCTACGCTGAGTCTCAGCAGTGACTCCATTTTATTCTGAAACTACAGGACCTGGAAGCGCAAAGGTAGAACAGCCATGCTGAAGCAGGTAGAGGGAAGTTTGCCTCAAGGCAGGTGTCACCCTAGCCCCATCAGAAGCATTTCTGGAGGCAGCAGGGCTTTCCCAGTGACAAAAAATAAGGCAGTCCTGGGGTGAGGGTTTGAACCCAGGGCCCTCTGTTCCAGTTGGCCTTTTCCCCCCCTTTGACCAGCGGTCCCTCAGCACCTTTAATCCCTCCTGCCACAAAGGCTCCAAGATTTTTGGGCTGAGATGTCCCTAATACCCATAGAGGAATGGAGGAGTGTTTGATGCCTAGGAGTTTTAGGGTGAATAGGATGGGATAAATTAATTTCAGTAAAAAAAAAGAACATAATTCCATTGAGTCTTCTTAAGCTACATTCTAAGTTACGGTGCTGGTTTGCCTCTGAAGACTGACACTGAAGCACAGGATTCAACGTCACAGACGCTGCTCTTCAACCATTAAGAACACACAATCCTGCTCAACCCCTAGCTTCAAATTACTTTGAAAAGTCTACACATTTTCATAGACTCTAATCAACTTCACTTTTCAGTAAGATTTAAGAATATTTTAAGTCCTTGGAAACCCTTTACAAATGAGACAGTTCTAAGTATCACTAAAAATAGTTCTCAAAACTTAAACAGGGTTTTTGGAGTCCTAGCTAAGACTTCTCTACAGTAAAAGGGTCTCACCGGCCAAGAATGCCCCTGCACTGGTTCAAATCAGCAGACAGGCTTATCTGGATGAGCGAGTTTTGTTTTACTTATCTGTGTACATATATTTAACTCATCTGAGATGCATAAAGTCTGCTATTTTGACAAAACTGATTTTTATAAATCAGCACTACGTCATATCAAATATAACTGAAAGATACTTAGGAAAACCCTGTTAGTGAATCAAAGATGAGCCAAAACAAGGCCTTTTTTACCGTCAGTGGCCTCCAGAGCTGCCTGGAACAAAGGAAAGCATTATAAGCTACACGAGTTTTTCTCTAATTGTGTGCCTATAATAAAGTTTAGTTACAGACACGGCACAAAATTAACAGCTCATAATAACAAACAATAAACAGATCTTGTAAAATAAAACATTCTGGGGATGTACTGTGGCAAAAGTTACTCAAGTAAGGCACTGTTTTAAAACATTTGATTTACTCTTACCTTTTCAGTTAAAGAAAGCATTTCACAGCTTCGTCATTTCCAAGTGGCTGGTATCAGATATTATTGGGCTTTAGAATTCTTATTAAGTAAAACATGGGCTGCTTGAACTCAAGTATCGCGATTCCATAATACACAATCACACGCATGCACACATGAACATACCTATACAATACCAATATACACACATACCCAAATAATGCATATGCATAAAGATGATGCATAAAGAAGCGTATGCATGTTAGCTTTATATAGAAATAATGTGATTCTTGTATCAAACTGAAAAAAATACAGTTAAGGAACAAAGGGTATAATAAACTCTGCTAATCACTGACAGTTCACAGACTCACTGTGACAACATTCTTTTGCACAGATGTTTATAAATAGAAACCCTGACAGAGCTGCAATCATACTGCACACACACTTTTAAGCTGGGCCGTGCAGCTTCACGGTGCATCATGAACACCTCGCCATGTCATCGTGCTTCTTTGCTGCTTTACAGCTTACAAGGCACCAAGGATGAGGAATTCTCCCACGCTACCCACTGCCCCCCTTTTTGTTCTTATTATAGAATTATTAAGATTATCTTCAAACATATATCTTCGTGCATATGTTTATTTTCTTAAGATGAATTGCTAGACATCATGCCTTGCTAAAATATCTCTCTACTAGGCTTAAACATTTCCCAAGAACTTTGTCGGCCAGATATTTTGGATAAAATGCTCAAGTTGTTGAGGAACAAGGAAAATTGTGGACAGGTCCATTGTCCTCTCCAGATCTTCATTTTCCCTAATTCCCTGGGTAACTATTTTCCCCTGGTGCTCACTTCTTACACCTACGACACTTGACAGAAATTGTGGTACAGCATGGACTTTCAGCCCTCATGTCCTAGACATGTTTCTAGGCCTTGCTATCTGGATATTCAACCCCTCTGACTGCATGTTCTTAGCAGTAAAATAGGATCGTTCAACACACAGGGTGTTACACAAGCAGTATACTAAAGTATCTCAGAAATTGTTTACAGACTCATTGGCCTTTCTTTACAGGTGAGTGCCAGGAGGCCATCACACACCTAGACACAACCCAGAATGCATTCATCGAAACCACACACACCCTCCAAGGCAGCTGTGTTTCCAGTACTAAAAATCAGGCAACCTAAGCAAAACTTGCCACTGAGGACACCACTGACAACTTCTGGCCTGCTGGGCAAATGAGTCTGTTGGACTAGCAAAGAAGAAATTCAAACCAAGAAATAACAGGTGGTGTGCTAACTCCTTTAAACCAAGGAAACAAGGTTCTGTTGAGCAGAACCTTGGAAGGCCCAACCACAAAAGGGACAAGGACCTAAAACTAATGGTATATATTTTACCCCTTTCTGGTGCTCTCAGTCAAAGAGCTTTCCAGGACAGATATGAAAGCAAATGACACTGCCTCAAACTTCTTGATTTGTCCCTCTGCTCTAGACAGGCTCAGTAAACATCTTCTAGAGTTTCTTGAAACTACAGAAACAACTAATCAACATGATGGATTGTCTGGTCCTCTGCCTTCACATCCTGGGCCACTGTCGCCCCAGAGTCCCAGTGATGTGAGGCCAGTGGTAGGAATCTAAAACCAGACTGCAACAAATAACAGAGCCAGGCCAGGGGCCAGGCCCACCAAACCACATGCCTTCACATTTCATTCCACAGGACAGACTGTATTTGACACTATTTATAAAATGACTTTATATGTGTGTGTGTATACTCATAAACCATAAATCACTTAGCCCAGCAATGACACTGTTAGGAATCTGCCCACCCCATCTATTAAGTGATCAAAGACATATGTACAAGAACAGTCGCTTTTGCTTTGTTTATTACAGTAATAAGGAAGGAGTTACAAACAGTGAAAATGTTAATCAGCAGGGTGCTCAGTTAAAAACGCGTATCAATTCTATGGAAATGATACGCTGATATTGCCCCACTGCTCTGGAAATAAGACCACAGTTAGGAATTTATCGAGAGTATAATCTCATTTTTAACAACAGTGGCAAAATCCCTACAAGAGTAATTTAAAGGAGAAAGAAAGGGTTTATGTTAGCTCACAGTTCCAGATTATAATTGAGTGGCAGGAACTTGAGGGAGTTGGTCATACTATAGTCAAGGTCCCATGGAGCCCAGGCTGGCCTTAAACTCACTGTGGGACCAAGGATTACCATGAACTTTCTGATTCTCCTGCCTTTACCTCCCGAGTGCTGAAAATACAGGCATATACCATACACAGGGGTTTTATGTACCAGGAGTCAAACCCCAGGCTTCATGTATGCTAGGCAAGCTCTCTGCCAACTGAGCTACATGCCCAGCCCTAGATACCCTTTTGTAGTGCTTGTTTCATGCTTTGCTTTTACTATGAATACATTTTGTTTTTGTGACTTAAAAAAGTCTACTGTAATGTTGCTAGTCGTGCTTTATTTTTATTTTTGGTCTTCTGGCTGAAGACAGATGGAAGCTATCTATTTGAAAAGAGCTAGAGGATTCCTTTTATCTGAGGTTCTTTCCCCAGTGAATAGGTGGCTCTTAAAAGACCCACAGATCACTCCTAAGTGTCGTGTACAAAGCCTTATCACGCTGGGCTGTTGTGGGTTCCTTCACTGGGCCTGGCCAGTATCAACGGCACAGACATCTCTACAGAGGCGACAAGGTGGAGCATGGTGTGAATGTGGCCATGAATGGAGTACAGCTCTTTGCAATGGAGAGTGCAATTCTAGTACAGCTGCCTCTATTAATAGTCTCGGCAAAACAAAGTAAACTAAAAAATCATTTAACAGCTTCTAACCGCTAGGCCTGAAGGTTGTGGCACAATACTTTTATAACTTAGAAACCCCAAAGAAATCAGCAATATAAACTACAAGCAGGATTTATACGTTTGTCTTCCAAAAAGGGGGAATTTTTAAAAATTGAAGTTATTGGACTTACCAAAAAACAATCCTAAAATGTAATTTTTAATTTTATAAAAATTTAAGATTTGAGTTGGACTGGGTGAAACTTCGCAAGTTATTTCAGGCTCACTTGCATGGGACAAGGTGAGAAGCGCACTCTGAAACTCATTCCCTCAGATGATGTTCCCCAGGGCCATATTTAGTGGCAGGCGTTAAAGGTTCTAGGGATTTGACCCCTCCAATAAATGTCTTTGGAGTCATGGACCTTCATTAACTGGGGGAGAGACAATCAACACAGAGGCAAATGTTGGAGGCAGAAATGTCAGATGAAGAAGGTGAGTTCAGAAAAGGGGCAGGTGAAGAAAGTGGGGGAGCACATAAGTGTTCACCCTAAAATGTGAAGCTATGCTGCCAAAGGTGTCACCCTTTGTTTTTAAAGTGTCACTTTGGTCCTAGGTGGGGACCTATTGCTGAGCTGGAGCTTTCCATAATGCTTCAGCCAAGGGAAACAACCTAGTCTTGAGTTCTGGAGAAAATAATACAGAGACTATCCAGTTTTGGTGTGTAACAAAAATTCAAAGATGTAGGCTTAGAGAATTTCGGTGGCCTGCTCTGGTGATTTCTGTCCCTCTGTCACCTTGTTAGTGCATGGAGCATATTTTTGGTTTTAAACAGAGGGCTTTTTGTTGTTTTTGGTTTAGCATTTTATTTTGTAATAATTTCACACTTGCACAAAATTTTTAAGTAGTACAGATTTTCTGTATGTTCTTCATCAGAGTTCCTCAAATAGTAACATCTGGCCCCATTTACTTACTCATATTTCCATTCTCTTCTCTGACTATTTGGGTCTGCTAGACAGACTGTGTGATTTTTTTTCTCTAATAACTAAGAACATTCTCACATAACTAGAGTTCAACGATCAAAACCAAGAAATTAACAGTGGCCCACACCACTATCTAATTTACAGACCCCAGTTGGGCTAAGCTGCGCTCCATTTAGGAATCTTACTCTGGAAAGAGAAGATTTTGTTTCCTGGAACTTTTCTATAATCTGGAAAACCCTGATAAACCCTGATGAGCCCTGGCTGTTCAGTAGAACATGTCTAGCATCTGGTTCAGGGCAGGAGTACCACAAAAAAGATGCTGAGACCCTTTTGGATCACCAGGTCTAGAAAACGAGTATGCTGTTCTATGCCCTACTCCTGGACATGACTCCTGGAACCACACATTCAAGGCCTCCTGCCCTGCATCTTCCCTCACACAAGTTATTCTTTTTCTCTGTTCTTCAAGCTGCCTCCTCCATACTTGTAACATGTCACCTTCATTCTTTAAGCTACTTTATTCCCTTTGTTTAGAAATCAAAAGCAGAGAGAAAGAGTTGACTGTTCTATTGTTACAGTTTAAATGTCTCTAAAAGGTCCATGTGTCCAGTACTTGGGCCTTAGGCTGGTGAGATAAGGACAGTGTGAGCTTTAGGTGGCTCTTTAGTCACTGTGGGCATGCCCTTCAAGGAGATGTTGGGGTTTTGACATTTTCCTCTCTGTGCTATGCTTGCCAGCTGCATACCCACCCCATGGAGGGTCATGTGATCTTGGAACAGAACCTCCATAACTTGGAGTCAAAATAACCTTTTTCTATTTACAGGTTGGTGCCTCAGGTATATTTTGGTTTAGTGATAGCAAGCTAACACATTTATTGTTGCTAAAACACTGCTGTGCCATGGCTCAATGATCAGAACTCAAATCATGGTCAAATTTAGATTGCAAAGTAAAACAAAAAAGGAAATAATGTTGCTTCCTTTTATCTTCAAGTATTTTTGATATTCCTGCCACTGATCTGGTCCCTTTCCAGGGCTAGGTGAAGACACCAGGAAAGGTGTAAACAGAGACACTTCCAGGGAACAAAGGCGGAGAATGCCCTGTTTACATATAGGAATCCAAGATGCAAGGACACTATAAAATCATCAGGAACTGCTGCTTTGCTTTAGCACAGAGTCTGCCGATGAGATTACAAGAAGGAAACAACTTCTGAGGTAAGGTGGATGACAAACTACATTTGCATGTAGTTTTCTAGAGAACCTGAAGACATGTAATTATTAACCTTTCCAGTCGAGGTCAACATCTGTGTTCTCTTTCCTAGAAATGTGGAGACTTGGCACCCATGGTCACGAGAGGATGTTTACCACATTCCCTGTGCTGAAGGCACTCAAAACACCCTTGCTTGCTTCCCTCCAGGGAGTCTTTACCATTTGTACATTTGTTACGACTCCACTTAGGCTGGCTCAGGGACTGAGGTGAAAGCCTGAGAGGCTACGAAGACATGGGGGAAAGGAGGAGGCAGGTGCCATGCAGGGCACGTGCTGGGCAAAACACAGGCCCAGTCATGAAGAAGGGCAAGTCTCAGCCCAGCAGCACTTTTTATGCTTAGATTAATGTCTCCCACAAGAGTGAGAAGACTAAGACTTAATGCTCGGTAATGGCAGTGAACATTTCCTCACGGTATGGGATACCCTCAGCCAAGACAAAAAGGGGTGAGACTTTTCAACTTTGTCATTTCAGGAGACATCTTAGTTCTAAACCAGGAGGAACCATCAGGGGTGTGGACTGTGAGAAGAAACACCTCTCCCAGTTGCTCATATGCCAAGTGTGGCCTTCCTGAAATGTTTGTGATTTTAAGTTTCTTCAGTCTGGGGAATATTCATCTATACACAGTAAGGTTACCTGGGGAGGAGACCTAAGTGTAAACTTAAAATTTGTGTTTCATGGGTGGACTAATCCTAATGCCAGAAGTTATTTTATATAATTAAACAATAATTTAAATATTTTAATGAAGTAGCAGAGGTGGAATCATCCACGTGTGGCCTCATGTTGGAGTCTACAGCATTTCAGATTTAACTTTTGGATGAGAGATGCTTAGCCCACATCTATGACGGGCAGACATCCACAAGCCGTGGGGTTAACTGTGGATTCTATTACAAGTAGAATACAAATAGAGTGCTGTTTGATCACAATCAAGATAACAAGCCAAGCCATCTTAGAAGCCATGCTAGCTTGTTTTCTGATGCTGCAATAAACACTGATCAAAAGCAACTTGGTGGGAAAGGGCTTTTTCGACTTATAACTTCCAGGTCCCAGCCTATCACTGTAGGAAGTAAAGCAACAGCTCAGCACATGAACTATGGAGGAAACCAGGCAGCTCGCTCAGCAGCTTTCCTTATACAGCTTAGACCCATTCGCCTAGGGACAGAGCTGCCCGGCTGTGGGCTGGGCCCTTCTACATCAATCATCAGTCAGGACAATCTCTCACAGACATGGCCACAGGCCAATCTGATCTGGGCAATCTCTGAATTGAGCCTCCCTTCAGATGACTCTGGGCTGTGTCAAGCTGACAGCTGAAGCTAACTAGGACAGAAGCTAATCAGGTAAAAAGTTCACTAGCTGGCGACGATCCCATTTTCTAATGAAATTTAAAGTTGAAACATCAAGTAAGAATTCACAAATCAATTTTCCCAGGAAAATGATTTCTGGTTCCTAGCAGACCAAGAGGCTTTTTTTGGAATCACCAATGTTTAAAAAACACACACACACACTCACCAAAACCCACATACACAACAACTCCTTCCCCTTGCTGGATTTGGATTCTGCAGAAGGACCTTATCAAGTTGGTCCTTATGCAGAGAAAGCACAGACTCATTCCTGAGGCTAAAGTCTGGTGGTTCTTTACACAGGAAGATAAAATTTAAAGGTTCATGTTTGCAGTACTCCTTCAAGATAAGAGAGATCTGAGGGCTGTAGTAATCAGCTAGGCTTCTCAAATTTATAGAATTTATATAAGATATTTATAGTGCAGAGAAACGCTAGGCTGGGATTTCACATGAGATTCCTGGGATGATTTCCTGTCTCATTTTTAGCCAAGCACATGGCTGGCTCCAGGTCACGACTCCCTGCTGTGATTGCATCATTTGTTCAGAGGCGAACGAGACATGAAGGTACCGTCACGTCGTCCAAGCAGTGGGGATTATGCTCTGGCTCCAGAGGCTGTAATGGTCGGGGTTCTGGGCACTTAGCAACACCACCAATCAACTCTGACAGTCAGGGGCACTCCTCACTTTTATCTTGGGCAATTCAGTGCCATATACAAAGTAGGCTCAGTGGGAAGTGCTTTTGTGTGAGTATTTTTAAAATATGTAATATCTAATAAATATTTAAAACACGTAAAGTGGGATTTTCTGCTTATTTGCTTTGTTTTTAAATAAAACCTCCAAAAACCTTTGGGTTAACTTGAGTTTTCCTTGCTAACCTTTTCAGGTCCTCTAAAACTGAGTAGGAAACTGAGCGAATTCCCAAGAATGAAACAGAAAATGCAAAATTTCCCTATCTATGGAATTAATGTGTTTTGCAAACCAGAGCCTTGTTCTTGTTAGACAAATGTTGTACTGCAGAGCTTTATCCCTAGCTCAAGCTGGTGGTGTCTGCCTGGTTGCTTTTGGTAAACTGACATGGATATTCCTAACGGGATACTATATGAATGTTCAGTTTGTTCAGAGGTGTTTTTGCTATTTGGGATTTTCTGTGGCACCGTGCTTAAACAGAGGTCTTATGTGTGAGCGGTCTTAGATACAAATTCTAGTCTTTTGACATTTTAGCTACAGACGGTGCAAAGTGGCTTTGCCCTGCCTGGCCTCGGCTAACATCTGACCAGTCTCTGGTGGTCTGCTCTGAGGATGAAGCAAGCGCCCACAGTGGCAGCTGTGGCATGAGGAATTCTATTGAATATAGGAAGCAGCTAGAACGGCACCTACATTTTCCTATGTGCTGAGTTAATGTCACATCTCGCCTAAGAAGCAAGAGTCAGTGATGTCAGCCTCCTCCGACGGGCAGGGTATGGAGGCTTTCAGAGGTGCTGTTGCTCTGAAAGGGCCACAAGCCCTGTCCTAATGCATGAACTCGGGCTCACCCTCCACACACTGGGCCTGCCTCTTGGTACAAAGGAGTCAGGCCACCAGGCAGGGCCTCCCTGGAGAGAAGTGAGTGAGCTGTAGGTCAGAGGAAAAGGGATGGGTGTGCCAAGCAGAGGATTCATCTCTTAAAACAGGATGAGCTGAGCTATGTCTTATGCCAGGCTGTCTTGGGGTACTGGCACTGTCTGTCTCACTGAGTATGGGCATTCCTATCTCTGTTCCAGTGACAGTCTCGGGACTTTGTTGGGCAGCTACAATTTGCCTTAGGCTGGGGTCTCAGAAATCAAGTTGAACTTCAGTTAGGTCTGGTCTCAGAAGGCACCAAGAAAGATGACACAATGAACTGTGGAGGCACTAAGAGTGGAGGACTAGTGAATGTGTGGCTGAGGGAGATCTCCTTCAGGGAGATGACAGCCTACTCCTTGCACGGTGGCCAGGGTTAGATTTCCCCACTTTCTGGGGTTATCACATGGCAGTGCATTCATCGAATGGCAGTAAAAGTCTCAGAGGACCCTGCTGGTCATCAGTAAATGTGGGAGCAGAATCCTATGTAAGGCCATCAGTTCAGAAAATTGATTTTTAAAATTAAGCAAAGAGAAAAGAACTGATTGGAGCTGAGACAGTATTTATGCCCCATTAATTATGGGGCACAAAATGTGAGACTAATTGTTTTTAAACAGCAAATGGAAAAATGTGTTCTAACGAGTCATTATGTGGTCACAAGGAACTCTACTGGCTGAAAAAAAAAGTCTGCCATTGCTGAGCTTGTGAGGAATTCGGGAAAGGTCCTGTCTACAGTGTTACCCAGCATGAATCAGCCCTCCTCTTCTGAGCTGTCTTAATCCCCATCTCAGAAGCTTTGCACTTGAACAGTACAAGTCAGTCACAACTCTGTTCATTATGTCCTGAGCATCAGTGCACCCTAGATAGTACCTCAGTTTCCCCTTTCATCATGGCATGTGTCATTAACTGGGTTGGAAAGGTTGTTGCTGAATGACAGGCCCAACTTTGGTCACACCAGCTCCAGCTGCAGACAGTGTACCAGTTCCACAAAACAGAACAAGGCCAGGGCAGCTTCAGCTTTCTGCCCCAGATATCCTATCCCATGAAAGTTACGTGTCCTCACAGAGGAAGCCAGCCAGGTTTGGTTTTCCGCAGCTAAATATATCCTGACCGTGGCCGAGACAGCTTGGAAATCCATAAATCCAGCAGCCATGCTACTGCCACTGTTGCCTGCAACCACGGCAGTCCTCCGTGATGGGGGGCTCTCATGCCCCTCCCAACAAGGCTGTTCCATCAGGCTCCTGGGCACACAGTACCCTAGACAAGCTTTACTGAGGACGGTGGCTGCTGGACGCTAACGAGCTGGGTTTAGCTCACTCTACCAGAGGACCTTACAGTGGTTGAGCTGCATGTGCCCATACTGCAGTGCTCAAGGTCTTTGGTGTTCAGCCTTGTGGTCACTGTGGCTGACTCAAGGGGTTGTCCCGTGGAGGGAGGGTGTCCATTTACGTCCTCATCTTCCTAAAGTTAGGCACTAGTGAATCTGCTGCCTGTGATGAGCACTAAGTCCATACCCCAGTATCTTCCTCCACAGTTGGGGTCCACACACCTATGCCTGGCTACTCTTGCCCCATTAAGCAGCTGTTGGAAAGCCCCCTGGAAAGGAGAGTCAGAGGAAGTGGGACAAAGTCCAACAGCTCAGCCAGACAGGACATAAATGTGCTCTGCCATAAAGGTAGGAATGATGTTCCTTTCCCTACTGCTGTTCAACATGTCTACTTTTTCTTCCTTTCCCCTCACTCTGGGGACAAAGGCTGTGACAGAGAGGCTTCCCAGCATCGTTCTGTCCCCAGGTGATTTCTTGGGGTGCCCCTAAGAGCTCTATGCTTCCTTCTTTTCTACTATTTTTTCCCCCCAGAAAATGAAGTAATGCTCCTCAAGCAGGCTAACTGAAGATGTGGTATCTATTGTATACTGCTTCCGAATTCCTGACCAGACTCTGCACAGCTTTCTGTCCTCTGACTTCGTAAGAAAGGACAAATGATACCCAGTCTTCCCCTTAGTTAAGCAAGGAGGAGCGGGACCTGAATGGGACTCACGCACCATCACCCCCAGTTAAGACTCTGGACTTGGGAGTCCAGCAAGTAAATATAGGTGGCCTGGTGTCCTCAGCAGGAACCATGAAACACATGAAAGTAGAATGGTAGGACTTCTTGGAAAGAAGAGACTCAGCAAGAGTGGGAAGGGGATAAAAAAAGGCAATGAGGGATAATGGTCAAAATATATAATTTACATGCACGAAGCTATCAAAGAATAAATACAAAATAAAACTAAAAATGGCCATAAGAACAGCGGCCTTCCACAAGTGAGAAGTATCCTCCCTGCTCTAACTGGTCCCAGTCGGCTTGAGGAATCTGACGACAAACACGCCAGTGCACTGTTCTCATGAAGAGCCAACTCTGATCCCAAGAAAAACACAAGCAGGCAAAACTCCCGGGTTTCCTTATTCTTACAAATTTGGACAATTGGTGGGGAGGAGGCTCATTTTCTTGCCAGCCAAGGCGAGGGCCAGACAGTACTTTTGTGGTCTACTTCAGGACAGGAAACTTGTAAACAACCTCGGGGACAAACCATACACGCTCATCAGGATCCTTACTCAAGGCAGAAGGTCACCAGGGAGGTAGACAGCCCAGATGCACTTCAGCATGTGACCATGTGCGGAAGCCAGGACAGTGCTGGCTCACAGACAAGGAACACTGACCTCACCTTCTAAGTCTGACAGAGCTGTAATGCAGGCAGCTCGGGAGGCTCTCAGGGGGGACAGGCTCAAGAGCCTGGTGCTATATGCCCCTAGATTGCAGAGAACTGGGCTTGCTGGCCCTGTGTCAGAGAATGGCAGAGGGGGCAAGTGGGAAGAGGAGCGGGAAAACACAGAATCAATCTTCTAAGCTGCGTTTGTTTGAAAGAAGCCATCAAGGCGGTGGAAAACTGTTAAGGACTCTGGGTCTACAAGTGTATGCTGACACTGGCCTCAGTTTCCTCCACTAGCAGGCAGTGATATCTGTACTGAATATGTAGGGCCTACTCAGGCATTACGCCCAGCTCACTCTGTGTAACTCACTGTCTTGGTTATGTTCTTCCCCAGCCACACTGCAGCAGGGTGTGGTGTGCTGCTGAGCCCTGCTCCGTCCTGCTCCAACCCCACCCTCAGGGAGTTTGAGATCTGAGATTCCCCTGCCAGTGTCTCTGATAAGCTGAGTGGCTATCACTGGGCAGTTTCTCATATGGGTACAGTGACTGGATTTCTACTTCATAGTTCTACTTCAAAGGATGCTTCAGCCTCAGCATCTTAAAAGAGCAGTTATTATCTTCTGAGTCAAGTGGCCATTCTTAGGCCTTGAGCAGACCACAGCAAGATTAAGACCTCACACTGAGGAAGAGACTCACAGAAAGCCCCAGCAGTCATAGTAGAAGGGCTGGTTGACTAGGATGACCTGGTTGCATGGTTTCTTTCGAAAAGCCAAAACCCATCTCTAAGCATCAAATTATAAATTAAAAAAAAATAGTTAAGCCTCTTTCAAACAAAGTGATGCATTCCTCAGCCTGGTGAGAGGCTAATGACACTTAGCTACCAAGCCTAAGGTCTCCAGGACCCACATGGTGGAAAGGAAGAGCTTACTCCTGAAAATTTCCCTCTGACTACATGTATGCAACATGACACAGATGGGGGGTCCCAAACAAATAAAAACAAAAATAAACAAAAGTACATTGACACATTCCTAACTTAGTAAATTGAATTTTGGCTTATAAATTAAAAAGGACTCATGAGACAAAATTTCAATATCAATCCAAATCTCAGCACTTCCTTTCTCCACAAAGAAATGCATCATTGTACTGCAGCCAGGAAATAACTCACCTGCTTGGTAGGTGGCTGGCTCGGAGGAGGCGGTAAGGAGCTCGGAGCAGCCACTGAAGGGCTCCCAGGACCACCAGAAAGCTCCGGAAACGGGTTAGGAATTGCCGGAAGAGAGGAAGTTTTCAGTTGTTGATCTTCCTCCTGAAGGCGCCTGCAAGGAAGGAGTCATTGGTTAAACACGTGTCATCCTAGCATAACCTAGGACAACATTTGCTGCTACTGGGTCTATGCCCTGAAGGATTTTTGTAGATACTGGCCTAACTGTGTTCATGACAGCATTATTCACAGTGGCTAAAACTGGGAAACAATCCAACTGTCCAACCATGAACAGGTGTGTCAGTGTGATGAAATAGCATATAGCCTTAAAAAGAGAATGATATAAATAAATAAATAAATAAATAAATAAATAAATAAATAAATAAATAAATAAAGGAAGGAAGGAAGGAAGGAAGGAAGGAAGGAAGAAAGGACATTCTGACAGGCACTATAAGTCCAGTAACAGAAGAAGGATACATACTGGAAGATTCTACTTGTATAGGGTATACAAAATAGTTGAATTCAGAAAGCTTTCAATAGTTGCCAGGGACAGAAGAGAGAGGGGTAGCTGCTATTTAGTGAGTACAACTTCTGTTCTCTAAGGTGAGACTATTCTGGGGACTGGCTGGCAGTTCTGAGTGTTCATTAATACTTTTGAAAATTGCTACTATGCTATCTATATTTTGCTGCTGGGCACATGATACTGGCATTGGTTCAACATGCACCCTATTGGTAAACAAAAAGTTTTGTGAATAAAGGCAGCTTTATGAGAATAGGACTTCCTGAAGTCTTTAAAAGGAAAACACAACTAATTCTAGGGGAGGCTTCATGCTTCCTCATCTGAACTGTGGAGATGACCAAGTTATGCAGCAAGGTATACAGTGTGGAAATCAAAGCTTCTTGGAGTGTCCTTACCTAGGCGTAGTCTCCTCGGTGCTCCTTGTCGCTTCTCCAGGGTCACCTCTCCTTCCTTTCCTCCTTTGAAAAATCCAAAGCTCACTTGTCACACCATTAATCAATGGACGATGAATTGGGTATAATTATGAAAATGGCAAAAAAATCAAGCTAAGTCAAAGCTAAAATGATACAAAATGCCCAATACTTTTCTTTTAGATTCCTATCTAGCAGTGACTTCCTGACTCATTTCCTAGGCACTTCATTCTACCCATCTACTCACACATCCACCCAGTCACCCGTGAGGGGACATGAATAGAGGGTAGAGCCTTCCTATCAGGAGGGGAGGGTCTGGCCCACACCCATGGTGTACTCAGCATGCCTGACTCTCACCCCAGATCAGCACACCTGGGAACTCAATTTTTGAGTATTACCTTCAAATAATTTTTTGATTATTTTTACAATTTGATAAGATCATTGATCCATGAGCCTTCCTGGGAGAATTTGCTATTTGAAAATTCACTGTGTTGACCACTGGCCTTACCAACCCATCTCTGACTAGCCATTTTGTGTGGACCAGGAAATGATACACTGACTTTTAAGATACCAGATCTCCAAAAGGAAAAAAGGGAATCTGTGTTGTGAAACATGGGAAAATCATTCCTATACCAGCTTGATGATGTGGCAGAAAGTTTTTGTTTTGTTTTGTCTTTTTGTTTTTAAACTTTTAACAAATCCTGAACTTCCTGTAGCTGCTTCAGCCTCAGCATCTTTGACCTACAGACAGGACTGTTTCAGCAGCTCACAAATGCCTCCTTTATTAGGGTGTCTTGACAATTTATAAATTATTTCAATTTTTAACTTCGTTAATATTTTTTCAGGTTATAACACTTCATAGATATTGCCCAGAAGCATAATTAAGGGGCATTATGCAAAAATGAAAGCAATCCTTGTTATAGAGATCCACATTCAAAGACTACGTTCCTGAGGCTACAACATGTCTGCAGAGAGGGGCTGAGATTCAGGGATGTCAAAATGGCTACAAAACTGCCAGGACCTGGGAGGTGGAGATGTCAACACGTCCCAAACCTTGCCTGGCTCATCAACCTGAAAACAGTTTTCTCCTCGACAGAGCCCTCCTCCTGCTCCATCAATTAGCCTGTGCTAGTCACTGAGATCTCCTCCACAGTATACAGCCAGAACTTACCTCCTAGGAAAAGGGAGACAGATACCTAGGGGAAGATGGTTTCTGAGGTGGAAGAAGACTTTAATATGTCAGACCAGAAAGAATCCTTTTACAAGTTTCTGGAAGCAAGAAGGAGTGGAACATCCCAGAATGGGCAGTGCTGAGAAAGTACAGCCACTAGAACTCCAGCTGGACAGAGGCTGGGCAGCAATCCCAAGCACAGTCCACTGCACACACATCTGTGAATTCCCAGAGAGGCAGGAACAAGCTTGTATTAAGAACTCATCAGCCTTGCTTGGTCATGTAAGCCTAAAACTCATGGGAGTCCTAAGACTGAGCCAGGCAGTCAGTGCTCTTTAAGAGCTGCCTTCCTCAGCTTGGTTTCGTAAACCAGAGATGACTGCAGGGTTCTACATCATCCCCTCAACTATCTATCTGCTGAACACTCTAACTACCCTCCTTTCTTTTGCTCAACATTAAGCCAGCCAGTCTCCTATTCTTCTCTGTTCTCTAACTCCCTATAAAACTTACATACTTGTAGAACAGGACTGACTGTTGCTCAACAGTGCCCTCAACAAAGTATACCCTTATTATCAAGACCCCATCACCTGTAGGCCTGTGGGGCTCTTCAGATGGCTTTTCTGTCAGGGCATACTCTGGAGCCATGTTGCCCTTTCCTTCCTGCCCTACAACTCTTAGAGCCAGAATCACACTGTTTAAGCCAGTCTCCTTTCTTCTGTGTTCTAAACTTTTCTCTGCCCAGTTGCTAGGAAAGGTACAGAGGCCTTTTAGAGCCCATTCCTTCCTTCCACCTCTCAACCTTCCACTTTCTTATTAGCTTGGACTCAGCCCAGAGATCTTCCACCTCCCAGGAACTTCCCTCAAGGTCCCAGTACTCTTTTTTGCTGGCACAGATTTGCTTTCCTGTTGAGTCTCCTAGGGACAAGGCCATAACAGAACTTGGAGTTGTACATTTTTGACTAGGCCCTGGAGGACACTGCAGTTGGGCTACAGACCCTACTTTGAGGAACAGGAACTTGCAGTATGGTTATGGTATCTGCTGTGAAGCAGGAGCTCAGAAAAGGTGCCAGATGCCACACTGTTGGATAACATAGCCAGGGCCACTGAGAGCTGCACTTTTAGTTCTTTGAGGTTAGCTGGCATAGCAATGATTTGAAAATTCTCATGACATTTCCAGAGCTAGACCAAAGTATCACAACAGCTGTTCCACTTGCTTCCTTCTATCTTATCACTTTGCGTCATCATCTCATGATTACAACAGGAAGGGTAGGATTCACTCACGTGGCTTCTATTAGTGTTATAATTGTTCTGTTTAACTATTAATTATTGTGTCCAATTCATAAGCCACAATTTACCATTGTTATATATGTGCATGGAAAACTACAGCCAACAGGGGGCTTAGGACTGTGCTTGGCCTTAGGGATGATGGTCAGTTTCCCCAAGATTATAGGGGAACAGTTTCCCCAAGATTATCGTAGCAACAACTGCAGTTGCTACTAAGAGAAACTCATCTAATTTGATTTTATAGTCGCCACCCATCACTACTTGGAGAGCAGAGTGCAGTGTCTGTGCAGACAGCACATGCTCAGGGCTCACCTGATAGGAAGAATGTGCACCGGCTGCGAGCGCTGCACCTTCTGCTTCGGGGATGCCTGCGGCTGCAGGCCCCGAGAGCTAGATGCTGCCTGCTGGCTGCTGGCATGCTGGCCATTCTGAAGAAGGGGCACAGTATCAGTGTCGGACTGCATGTTGCAAGCTGAGTTAAGGCTTTCCAAGGATGAGTTAATATCGTTCATCAGCAGTTGAAGCCCAAAACCATGCTCTAAATACAAAAAGGCATGAGAAGAAAGAAATGTCAGTAAGTGTAAAGAGTTCCACCAAAATGGTCACCTTTGGGTGACCAGGCCCCCAAACCAAACAATATTTTAAAAATACAATGAGATTATATTATTAGTTATTAATTACATACAATGCATATAAGTCTGTGTGTACATACATAAAGTTTAAAATGAAATTATCCCACTTGGAATGACAATGTTTTCCATGAGAGCAGTATATTATCTAATAAAAAACCCAGTACCAGCCATGAGAAATTCCCTTTTGAGTTGTTGGTCAGGAAAGTCCAAGACTCCCGCAGAACAATATAGGATATTGCAGTTGCTCTTGGTTGCCTTCTGGAGGTTGACAGTAAGTCCCTATTGCTAAAGATACCATGCAGTTTAGATGTAAGACCTGGAGCACCCAAGCTGGATCTCACTCAGAAGTCTCCTCCCGAAAGGTGCTGTAAAAGCTACTAAGGAAAGAAAGCAATGACCAGCCCTACCCAGCCTTAACACCACGAACCACAATGACCAGCACGGCAATACGTAACAGTGCAACAGTGGCACCCACATCTTGGTGGCAACCAACAGTTTTTCTAATTTCACTTAAATTAGATTAAGTTAAATTAAATTATCTCAACACGATAAAAGCATGGTACTGGAAACCTACTAGATTTCCCAGTGCTAGTGAGGTCATGGTTCTTAAAGGAGAATTTTTTTTTTTTATCATCACTTTACTAAACCAACATAATTTCTAATTGCATTCTACTCATCATTATACCCAGAGACAACTGTAGCTCTCACCTCTTTGCAACAAATGGAGGCCATTACAGAAAACCTACCTAGTCAAAATACAGAAAACAACTGATCCCTATGGATACACCTATAAACACAATTCCTGTACTTAAGGGAACATTGAGAAAAAAGGTGAGACCAGAATGTCAGCCTGCTGTGAAGCAGTGTTTCCTAAAGTTGTCAATTTTTAACAACAGGGCAAGCAGAGAGGAGGCTGACTGCCTCATAAGACTTCACAAGTTGTAAGACACAACCCTAGTGATCCCTCCCACAGCCCCCCACAGGGCTGCGAGTCACAGAACAGCTCCATTTCATTTGTTTTTCATAAAAACAGAAAGCAGGCAACTGGTCTACCAGCTGAGGAAGCAGGTTTGAGTAATGATGAAGTCACTTGCTTTTATCCAGATGATATAAGTAGCAGAGAGAATCTTGGATTTGGAAATAAATTTAGATGCTTGTTTGGCTGGGAGTATGGACAATAAATGGGCTGAAGGATCTTTCTAGAACTCTGGGTCCTCGCTACCCTCTCAGCTCCCCACACATTCTCATGTGACAGGCTGGGCCAGTGGTTCTGTGGTAGAGTGTTTGACTAAAATGTGTGTGCACCCGTATTTTGTTCTCTAGTACTATAGTGTCTTAGGTGACCTTTTTTTGGTGCCTCTTGTTTCTTAAGACTAAAAGATGTGTCAACAAAAGACACTAAAGCCCACTAGAGGATACCTGGCTTGGTGTAGAAAATGAGAAGAAACCATGCCTTCCAGGGATTAGTAACTCTCTGATGGGTCAAAGGACAGGGCACATGTATGGGAAGATACAGGCAGAAGCAGAAGAACCTTGAATGCTCCTGGCTTAAAGCTGGAAGAGAGACCATGATGGAAGCTGGATAGCGGAAGTAACCCATAGTGTATCTGGGCAGTTCATATCCCAAGGTGATCAGGAGAGACAAGATAGCAGGCTGCTGAAAATAGTGGTTATGAGCCCTAGCTGTCTGACTAGCGTAATCACTGCTAGAATAAGAACAGGCCACACGCAAGAGATGACAAGTAGTGAACAGTGGGCTATGGGCCGAAGACAGATGCACTGAGGTGCACACAGGATTCAGATAAGCAATGAAGTCTAGGAACTATATACAGAGATAAGGGAAGGAGGAGACAGGATGGTGATATAGCATAGGTTCTGAATGGTCAGATACTAACCCAGATGTTAAAAGGACAGAAGTGCTGAACTGGTAATTCATAATGACTGCAAGACTAAGATATCATAAAAGGGATTGCTTATGGCCATAGCAAAGCACCTGCCCAGCTAGGGGTTGACTGGCTAACAAAAATCCAAGACGCCAGTGGGGCAGGTAGAGGTTACACTTTTAGGTCTTGCTGCCCTTTGTGAGGACATGCCTCTTAAAGGCCTCACGTGAATGCTACTAGAGCCATATTTGATAAATGTACAAAAAGAGAGTACCAGAGGATGGCTGAGGAGAAGACTTGAGTGGGAAGAGAAGTTACACTAGGCTCACAAGTTTGGCACTTCAGGAGAGTCCCAAAATACAAGCCTTCTGATATATCTGGGTTAATTAATATACTAACAATGGCTTAATCTAAGCTCTCCAAAAAAAAAAAAAAAAACCAATCTGTTAACAATTAACAAACAATTAAGCATTATTCATGCTTCTACCCAACACTGAACATTTCTGTGTCGATGAATCATTTAAGAATCAAGACTGGGTCAAACACAAAAGTTCATGAGCCTAACAGAGATAGTGGTGGGAAGCCCAGCCAGCTCAAATTCATTCACTGACTGAAGGAACCCCACGTGAACCGAGTTTTGCTGCGTGTAGAGCTGCTTCCTAAGTGTGTACAGAGAAGGGAACCGGCAAGACACCGAGCCCCATTCCTACTGCCTAGTCCTACAGAAATCCAACAGCGCTCCCAGCTTCTGAGAAAATGAAATGGCTTGGTTCACGCTGGCAGGTTTTCATTTGTAGCTATTTTTCCCTGAGCGTGCCGTAGCCTTTGGCTGTGCCGACCCCTGGTGGCAGTCTCTGGAGTCTCCTGTCTTTTTTCTTTCTTTCTTCTCTCTCTCTCTTTTTTTTTTTTTTTGGTGAACAGGTAAATGCCTGGTTGGTCCTCACTTGTAAAGGCAAAGCTAAAGCAATTTGGACACTATTCAAATATTATTTATATAAAGTAGGTAGATGTTATAAGGGACAATACATGTCCAGATTGCTGTCCTCTCCTTTGAAGTGGGCAACTTCTTCCTTAGAAAACACTTTATTGGGTGGTCTTTGAAAGAATATTAGGCTAATCTGATGATATTCAGTTACCTACCAGGTAGGTTACAATCTCCACCAATCAAATACAGCCACTATATCCAGATGCTTCCAACCTTCCAGCTTTCCAGAGCCAACAAAATGAAAGTAATACTTCCAAGTTCTAAAATGGCTTACTCTACAAACAATTTTAACATGCCCAACAAGAATAATTACTAATAAACAAATAAATGTATAGAATTTACGGTGATAAGACTTTATTTGAACTTCCTTAAATTCCAATGTGGACTAAAAATTAAATCTTTTAAACTATTTTTAAGCAGCTGATTTTATTTTTTAAGTATTAGAGTACGATATACAGAAATCATATTAGTTCTTTTTTAGAAAATTATACTTTTGTGTTTATGGCAAAGTGTGAATCACAGCACCTGGGTTAAGGACAGAGGTCAACTTCCAGGAGTTGGTCTTCTCCTTCCATTTACAATGTGGGTTCTGAGATTGAACTCAGGTTGTCATGCTTGGAGATGTCTTTCCCCAATGACCTATCTCAGCAGCCTCAAGATTCATTTCTTGAAAGTATTCTACAAGCTTATATTTTTCTCAGTGAGGATCTGTGTGTCTTTTCTCTCCATGTGGTCAACTGCTAAACTGCTTTGTAGTCCCATGGATCTGAGTGGGTCTATAATAACCCATTTGTAAAAACCTTTCTATCAGTAAACAGATGTGTGTGTGGGGAGGGGATGAGATAAACCGATGTTTCTGGAAACGAATATTTAGATTGTTTATTCAATGTTAACCCAATGAAACAATTTTCCACAAGGGTACTCCTTCAGAAAGAATATTAGGAAAGAAAAGAAAAATGACTTTATACAATTTTACCTCAGATAAATTTGTCAGAATGTGTTTCCTGAACAAACATGGCTGCCAATCAAACTCTTAGTAACTGGTTCTCTTCCCTAAAGATCCCAGTTCCAACTGTACTGGGGCAAGTGCTTTGCCACAAATATTTGAGGTCATCTGATCTCAAATTCACATCTCTTCTTGCTTCATTGTCATTAGCAAACTCAAGGCTAGTTTCATTTCAAAATGCATATAAATTTAGTTAAATAAATTATCATTTGGTTCAGAAGCCAGGACTGGCAAATGTCTCTCACAAGCCAGGTGAGGTGGGCATGCTGATCTGGAAAGGGCAAGGAGAGGGGAGATGTGTTGGCAGAGGAGGATTTCACTCCCGGGCGGGCGGGCGCACCTTAGCACCTTAACAAATAACGCACTTCTTGGTTCACAGCACCATCTAGTGTCTTTTTTTACGCGAGCTGGAGATTAACATGGTTCTGGATTTCCTTCACTAAATTATTTTGACTTCTTAAAGACACTATGCATATAAGATGCATCCATTTTAGTGGCCCTTTCTTCACAGACCCCTACCGCCCCCCCCACCCCGCTCCAGGGACTGGGAACCCTCAGCACCTTCCTTGTTTGCTCTTGATTTTACATAGGAAGTATATCTTTTGGAAAATGAGGAGCTGCAGGCAACTGTGTGTCTGAGTGATTTAATGCCTGAGTCTCTGTGAAAAAAAAAATTCAACAGTATTCTGAGAATCTTCTGACTCTTTATTTTGAACCATGTCATTTTTTCAGGCTTGAAATCTTTAGTGGAAAAGCCATTTAGGTCCCCAGAGTCAGAGACACAACATGTATTTGGTCTCTTTGATTGTGTGCCCAGAACTGGTGACAGTACTCGGTTAACCGAACTTGTTATCCCATGTCATCCCAACAAAAGGATCTTCTTTTCTAAGCACCTCTGTTTCTAGTAATTTTTAAAAAATCAGTTAAAAACCAGTATTTTTACTACTTTATTTGTGTGTTCTGTCTGATTTCTCATTTTATGGCAACAGCTTAAAAAGCTTGAAGACAGAAATGAGTATCAATACTCTTTCTAAATACACTTGAATCTAAAAACAATGAGTTAAAGGGCCAGACTTCACTATAAAAAATAGGTTTTGGTATTGAGCAACTATCACAGTTCATGCTCTAATCTGAGGGGGCAGGGCTCAATTAATTAAATATGCTACAAAGGAAAGCTGGGGTTCCCTAATATTTTATTGTTAAGCATCTTCAATAACTAGATGAAAGATGTTAGAATTCACTCTAGCTTTTCTATGTTTCATTTTTTAAAAGCAGATGAAGGTTCTGTTAGCCTCCTCTTTCTCTTAAGGTTTCACATATCCATGGATTCATATATCCACAGAGCAAAAATATTTGAGGGGACAAAATCTATGCTCTACACTGAAAATGTACATATGATTTTTGTCATCTCTCTAAACAACACAGTATACCTCTATTATTTACATAGAATTGGTTGTTATAAATAATCAAGTAGTAACATATATGAAGAAATGCTCCTATTTTATATGCAAACCCAACACCATTTTGCACATGAAACTCAAGCATCTGTAGCTTTTAGTTTCTTTGGCATCTTGAAGGCCATCTGCACAAGTGGGAAGAACTACACATATCCAGAAAGAGTGAAGGGTGCTTACTATAAGCAACTCAAATACTCCTCAATGGATGAATGAATAAAGGAACTGTGGGATATCTACACACAGAGTACTATTCATTCTCAAAGGAAGGGATTGTACACAGTGAAATATCGGTCACACGCAAAATAGTGAATGATTCCACTCCATGAGGTACCTAGAGCAGCCACATCCACAGAGAGTGCAGTGAGGTGGCCAGGGTCTAGGGGCAGAGAGTAAGAGCTGGCACTTGTGGGTACAGAGTTACAACTGGAGAAGAGTTAGTTCTGTGTCTAGACCTGGATAACCACTACACACTAATATGACTGCTTTTGCTTTCTTTTTTTGAGACATGGTCTCCCAAGTGTTGGGAATACAAGCATGCACAACCATACATGTCTGTAACTATTCGAAGATTTTAAAAAAAGCAAAATAAAACAATTTTAAAGTTAAACTTGTAGACACCTTCAAATATGGTCAATCAAAGTCTTTGTCTTACTACTTTACTTGGGTAGCCCTTTGGTGGAATGGAGCAATGTTCCATGCTTAGACTTGGTAGACAGAAGCCTACTCCAGTGTTACCCTACCATAACATCTCAGTTCTTGCTCATGCACACCCCAGGCTCACACATTCTGGGTTTCTTGATCCTAGTCCCTGTGCCCTTGATCCTTGCGGGGAGCATACCCCTAAGAATCACTTTAACTTCAACTGAGAGCTACTTTCACCACCATTTTCTTCTCAACTTGTCTACCATTGTTCACTCAAACACACCATGGATGTTGCTCATGGTGGCCATCATAGGGCGGGGCTCATGCAAGTTAGATTTTAGAATGGCCTCAGATGGCCAGCAGCGATACCAGCTTGGTTGGATGGAAATGTCGTGGGGAACCCTGGAGAAAATTATTCAACATAAGGTGAAGAAGAAAGTACCTGAGTCAGATGGTAGAACAAGAACAAGAAAAACTCTGAGGCAGAGGAGTCTCAGCAAATAGTGAGGATGTTTAAGGGTGCCTGAGACTGTCTTTGTGGGGACATCTCCAGACTATACTGAAAGCACTGGCTTGTTACAGGAGCACAGAAATGCTGTCCATTTCTTAAGTTAGCATGGGGGTCCTCAGTACAAATTTCATGTTTGGTCACTACTTAGGATAGTGGCAGAAAGTAGTTGTTCAACGTGGTCACATTACAACAGTGTATGCAAAGCTCTTCTGCCAATAACGTCTCAATAAATAGAACTAAGACAAACAGAAAGTGTGTCTACTCTTACAGACAGTTGGGGCCCACAATACCCTGGAGGCAGCTAGTGCTATAGGCTAAAGTCTAGGGCAAATCAAAGTTGAAGGCAGGTATCTTGGTGTCTGGGCAACTATACACCTAAACCGTATTCTAAAAACGTCAACAAAAACCAGTAAGAAAATGATTGATTGCTTTGTACTTTGATTCCCATGAGATTTATTTTTAAGACTGTTTCAGGGAACTGTACAATAATTCCATTAAAAAATAAGGAAAACTACTTATTTTACTCAATGATTCCATTCATTAAAACTAAAGAACTGGCACCTAATGTTAAATGACTGTCCCATAGCAATATGTGTCAAGTGTCCTTCCTTGTATTTTATGGTATACTCCCACAATATGCAAGGAAGCACCTGGACATTACTAAGTCTCTTCCCAGGTCTTTAAGGTGACTTGGATTCTGCACCAAAGACCCATACAACACAGAAAAGTAATTTTCCACTACCAAAATGGTTCAGTCTGCCAAATGAGAACCAAAGATCCAAGCTGCAAATTACATTTTAAAAGCACAAATTCAGCTATGCAATTTCTATTTTGACTTTTAGAAGATACCTTGTATGTGTGCACAATCTACAGAATAACACTCAAAAAGGACAAAAAATAAACTATCTTTCTTGAGTCTTCCTTAGCAATTTAATCTGTTTCTTTTCAACCTTCTAATTTCAATTCCTACTTTTTCTATTACATCATAAATCAGGCAGAAGCCTGAGTACAAGAAACTATATAAATAACTTGTCACTTTAGAAGGTTCCCATTTTCCATCAACCCTAAAAATATTAGTCTAAGAACACTGGACTCAAAAAAGGAAAATCAAGGTTATGATCCAAAAGTCTGTCACTCGTGGGTATTGGACTCTCAAAGAGTCAATGTTTTAAAACCAAATGAGACACTGAGGAATCTTTACATCATACTAAACAGAAACACTGTACACTCAAGAACTTAACTCCATAAATTCAAAATCTATTCATTTACCTAACACTGCCTCATTCAACATATATTTAATTGAGTACAAACTACCTATCCAACATCATTTAAGGTACTGGGATACAGATGTTAAGAAAACAGGCAGGCTCCCTGCTGCTACACTATTCATAAAGCATTCCATATTTTTCAATGTTTACCACAAAGGACAATATTTGAGAAGGATATGTTTAGCCTGACTTGAACATTATATAATGTATACATGTACTAAACATCACATGGTACCTATAAATATGTAATATTTATGTCAGTAAAGAAAAACAACAAAAACAAAAACACAAAACAATCAAAAAAACTCTGCCACCAAACATAATGAAGGCTTACACAACAAGCACTGGAAAAGGGTTATGATGCTAAATATAAAGTAGCAAGGAAGGATATGAAACTTTCTTTTACAACTTCTGGAAAAGTAATTCCTTCTATGAAGTTAAAACCTGTTCCAGTTTAAGTGGCACCTAACAGGGAGTAGTATGACCTGTAGGAATGTTAGCATAGGCTCCCAACTGAAAGGGGTCAGCTCAAGAAGGGATGGTTCTTGGCTCCAGCTTAGGGGCAAGTGGGACGGTACAGCAGCCTTGTGTCCTCAGATGAAGGGATTCTTGGCAGAGTGAAGTTCCTGGTGTATAAACACACTCCAGAGGCCAGCACTCCTCCCAGCATGGGTCTGCTCTGTGCTTAAGAGAGAGAAGTTGACGCCACCTCTGTTTACAGGCAAGGCAGTAGTAGAAAGGGCACTCGGCTCTCAGAAGAGCCTCAGTGTTAAGGCACCAGAGGCAGAAAGCCATCCCAAGAGAACCCAGAACCAAAAAGCCCAGAGACAGAAGCTGACTTCTAAGACAGAGACTAGACTGAAGCTTCACTGGGACAGTAGGCTCAGACCAGGGCTGGGTAGAGTAGAGCATCTAGAGCCATCTCCCACTACACAGGACTTCTTGGGGTTAAGTGGGTGAAAGCATGTTCATGATGTTCTGGAGGTGTAAAACCCAGTGTCTAGGGCTGGGCTCGGGGAATAGCAGAACTGAGTTCCTGCTAAAGTCTGAATATTTGCAGGTCTTGAAACTCCTGGTACTGGAGCCAACTTCCATGGTATTGGTGGGTGGGACCTCTAGTAAGTGACTAGGTCAGGAGGGCTATGTGTCAGAAAGAGGATTAGGCACAGTTGCTTCTCCTACCCACTGGGAATACAGCTGAAAGGCAGCAATAAGGAAGGCACTGTACCTCATAGGCCTCCATCTTGGACTTGCAGTCTAACCTGTGGAAGTGAGTGCAATATATTTCTGTCATTTATATGCTACCCAAGCTGTGGAACTGGGTTATAGCAGTCGGAAGGGATCATGACAGTTGCTAAGTAAATGCTTGTTCTTTTCATAATGGTTTTTTAAATGTTATGAAATGACTCAGGAGAAGGACCCATCTCCTCCACAGCCAGAGTGTGACAGACAGAGTGTGACAGAGCAATTTCCATGCAGACTTCATAAGCTAGATGCACACGGGAAAAACATTTCACTTTTCTACTTCTGGTCTTCTCTAAAGGGTTGAGTTAGTAATGAGAGGGACAAAAGCAGGTTGTCATTTTCTTAGTACCACGACCTACGTTGCACATGTCACAGGTCAGGCTAAATTTTTCCAGTGATTTCTAATATTCCTACTAAACCAGTCAAGCAGTCATTTTTCTATTTTATGTTTTTGAGGTACAGAAACCAGGCTGAGTCACTCAGTTACCCCAATGGAGACTGATAAATAACCTAACGGTTGTCTGAATGAGAAATGTCCCCACAAGCTGAGTATTTGAAGACTTGGTCCCCAGATGCTTACACTGTTTGGGGAAGTTATAGAACCTTTAGGAGGTGCAGACTCAATGGAGGAATTTCGTCACTGGGGGTGGGCTTTGAGGGTTCACAGCCTCACCCCAGTTCCAGCTCACTCTGTACCTCCTATGTGTGGTTGAAACAGAATCTTTCTGCCTCCTGGGTTTTCGTGGAAATTTGATCAGCCAGCTTTCTGCTTTGGAAGAGCCACAGTAGGCTCCCCCAACCCCCTTTATGGACTATCTTCTGGAACCACAAGCCAAAATAAAGTGGGCTGTAAGCAGTTCTAGGTTATGCTACTTTATAATAAAAAGTACCTAACATACTACCCTAAGTCAAAAGTTGGACACATTACCACCTTATCTGTGAATAACTTTGTTTAGGCTGGAACGAAGCTCTCTCACTTTTATATCATTATCTAACAGACTCTGGCACATGGTAGGTACTAAATGGTAATTGAGTGAATAAGACTATGAATTCTCCATTAATCCAGCTACAGTCTTTGAGCAAGTCAAATATCTAGACAGAGTTGCCAAGCTCTCCTTCCATTAGTAGCCAGGATGTAGAGAGTTCCCATTCACTACACAAGCTACCCTAAACAGAAACTGTGAGTTATGCAAAAGAGGTTCAGTTATTTGACATGAAAGTGTACTATTGAAAATATAGCCAAAAAAGACAGATGAATTAAGGACCTCTGTGCTAACTTTATCTTGTAAAACTATAATATCAAAGACTTCCAGAGTCAAAAATGAAAACTGAGTCTAGCTCAAAGAGGCATGATCGAACAGCCATGCACATGCTAAGTGGTAAAGTGGAGAATGAGGTCATCAGCAGATGCTGGGCTCTAACACCGACTGACTAGTGATATCTTCAAACAGTGCTTAACTCCACTGAAGTCTTTGTAAAAACTCACTGTAGACCAGCATGCATCAGTGTCTTAGAGGTAGGGTTCACAGGGGAACAAACATTAGCCAAGCCAACAGAAGTGATTTTGAAGCCCTCCTGGAGGGTTTCTGAAGGCAGCAAAACCAAACGACAGAAAGCTTTTCACTTTCTGACCATCTCTAGCTAATTCCTGACTTTCAGACAGAATTTTTATAGGAAAAACAACCCATCCCTAAATTATCCTCTCTGCTTGAACAGAGAGAGGGTATTAATACTGGTTAGTTGTGGTTTGGGGTTTTTTCTTGCTTTTGTTAAGATCTGAGAATAACGTAATGAAAACTATATTGGAGTTTTGGAGAGCATATACTCTTATTTTCTACCTAGGAGAAACCTCAAGATATTCTTTCATTATTGACCATAATTAAATGAAAGAATTATTTCTAAATTGTTCCCTGAACCATTTGAAGGGGACTTTATTGGACAAAATAATCCATATCATACGATTGATAAGTTAGAACAGCGTGAGGCTCACTGTTGCATCCCCTCAGGATAGTCCCCTTCCCCACACTTCACATGGTCTTGGGAAGCAATAGACACTTCTATAGTGAAGGAAGAAGGGATGAATGAATAGAAGTCACAGAAGAACTGCCCAGCAAGCAAGCAGAATGAAAAGTAAACCTGACAGGGGAACAGAAAGAGTTGCTGGGCTAAAGCCCTCTGCTGAACTTCTAGTATCCTGACAGCTAAAGGAGACATGAAACATTAATGGAGCCCAATTACCTACTCAAAGGGACCAGACAAAAGAGTGGTGTGAACTGGCAGAGCATCAGCAAAGCAAGGCCTAGAATAGCTGGGACTTGAAAAATGGCAAAGGATGACAATGGCTTTTTCAGTTCTGCTCCAAATAAGGACCAGGAGGAAGAGGTCGGCTGCTTGCTTGACACTAGCCAAAGACAGAGAATGCTAACTCTTCAGTGCCTTTTTGTTCCCATCTTCCTTATGAAGATAAACGATCTTCAAAGTGGGAAGGAGGGAAGAAGCACAATGAATGGGAAGCCAGTGTTCCCTGTGCAGAGGTGACAGCATGGATGGGTATCTTCTCAGCTGTTCCCATGGTCAAAACCTCAGTGTGAGCCACAGAAATATCCCAAGAATTAAAAATGAAGGAAAACACTGGTGGACTTAGATAAGGACCAAGTTTCAACATGGAGGCCAGAAAGAACAGAGGGACAAAAGGCTCAGAGGTTGGAGTCCACCAGCCCAGGTTCAAGTCTAATTAAGCGCTCATAAAGGGTGGGATCTGGACATTGCTCCTACCTGTGGTCGTTTCCTACCATAAATATGGCCGTAGTAATAATTCTACCTCATAGGATGGTGAGATGGGTTTGATGAACTAAAACATGAATCACAAGTTCTCCCTAGTTTCTAGAATCTATTTTTAGAACAGAGAAGTCATATAAACACACAAGTAGAAGGCAGAGCCAAGAAATGTCAAATCTAAGAGTTTACAATTTCTCATGCTATCTGATGCCACAGAACAATCATCATGATGTACAAATATCATTATCTGGTATAGCAAGAACTATTTCATTTTCCATAATGCAGAAGGAATGCAGATACTAGAGATCTTGTGGGAAAAGAACTAGAGATGATTCTTCTACTTTTAACATCCTGATTCTAACGAAGGTGTCAGGCATTAGGATAGAAGTGAGGAAAATTCTGGTAATTCCACTCTTAAGTATTTGCCCACAAGACTTGAAATCTAAGGATTTAGACACTCACATGGCCACTTGAGTCAAAGGTGGAAGCAAATCAATTAAATGTCTACCCAGAGGCAAATGGAAGTCAGCATAGCAGAATATTATTTAGTTGCAGAAGATATGAGACGATAATACAAGCTAACACAGACAAATCTCAAAATTCAGAAAGATAGCACATGGACTAGGGGTTACAAGAGGATATACTGTTTAATTGGCTCAGTGTTTCTGTTGGAGTGCTAAGGAAGTTTTGGAAATAGATAATGATGATGACTGTATACCACTGTAAATTAAATGAACAACACTGAAGTAAACCCTTAAGATGGTTAGAATGATAAATTTAGTTGTGTATGTTTTTCCATAATGAAGAAGTATTTCTTAGAAATTGTTGAGAGTAGTTTTTAAGTGTTAGAAAAATGAGCCATAAGGAAACTGTGGCCCTTCCTGTTGGTGCTGCTAAGAAATACATGGAGTGTTTTTAGCAACTGCCACATAAATAAGCAGCTTATGTTAGGAATGAGATAATAAAAGAGGAATGACAAATCCTCTTTGCTAGAGAGAAGTAAGAGGTCAAGGAAAGGCACAGCTAATCTTATATTCTATACATTAGGTCCCTTGTAAGGAACTGGCAACTTTGGGTCCCACATATTTACAATCCCAAAGTTTGTATAGGAAATTAAGGAGGCATAAAGGAACAGCATAGTATCTTAGTCTTATTTAGCCAAATATTCCAAGAACCTCATACACAGAATTTGGTTCTGGGTGTGGGATGGGAGGAGAGGATGGTGGTTTGGGAAAAGCACTGGGAAGTACCCTGAAGGCTCCGATGGGGCTCCATGCTTGCCTGGAGACAAACTGATCCACTCTCTCCCAGGAAGGGAATGGCCTTTGTACTGCACTGCCAGAGAGCTGCACACCCCAGGCCTGCTCACCACAGACTCCCAAGTGCTGTGTGTGTGCCAAGAGGGAAGATGAACATTGCACTTGGACACACTTGAAAGAGGGACTGTGCCCTTGTGTTCCCCGAAACCTCCCTCAGAGCATCGGCTTCCTTGATTTCCACTCAGTTGGTTTCCTTAGTTTTCATGTGAAGTGAGTGTCCAGAATCAGAAGGAAGACAGTACACTTGATGTTTCTGCAAATTGTCTGTCAGGCACTTTGCTACCTTTTCTATTTGACATTGTCTTTCTTCATTTATAAGAATTATACTTTTTTTAAAACAAAAGACAATAATACTATGTATGTTACATGTGTTGCTCAATCCTACCCCCCTCCAGCTAAGGTAGTATTTAGTGTTTCATGTCCTCTAGTTTATTTATACAGAGATGCGTATTTATATGTAAACTTACCATTTTTTTCTGTAGGGTTATGCAATGTCTTAGTAAAGAATTCTGTCTTAGTCTGAAAGCATGAAACCTCTCGATTCTTTTCTTTATTTTTGTTCTTCAAATACATTTTCTGCTTTGTTTTCACTTTCAGTTATTTAATTGGCCTCAACTTGACTATAGGACAGAATGTGCAGTGGGTTCATCCTCTCTCACCAGCTCCATGTATAGTCAGCCATGTGCAGGCATTTCCTTTCTGCCACAACTTCTCTCTACAGTACTTAGTTTCACACAGCATGTCCACTTCTAGGAGATGTCTGCTTTGGTTCTGTATCTACCAGCCTTGAATAAAGCACATATTTCCTTTCTGTTAAGAATCCTTTCTATCTGGCTATAAATCATCCATTTTCACGTTTCTCCTAGCTATTATTGTCTTGTTCTTGCTAAAGTTAGGAAACTATTATCAAGACAATGCAAAACCCTGCTAGGAGCTTCACAGCACGCACAACTAAGGGAAAGGTAAACATGGGAAGATGCAGTCATCTTATCTTCAGTTATACAGCTTCTTCTCTATAGCTTTAGACTCTAGTGATTTCATATAGCATCTGGTTATCTTGTTGAATTTACACATCCTGCATAGCTTATAGTTTTTGCTACTCTTATACTTGGGATTCCTTTCCATACTGTATTTTATGATGGTTTCCTATTGATATATAAGAATACTATTATATTTTTATTGTTGCTGTTTTTTTTGAAACAAACTGTGTAGTTGAGGCTCCCCTTGTTATTCTCCTGCCTCAAGCTTCCTAGTGTTGGGATTCTAGCCATGTGTCATCATTCTGGCCCATGACTTTTAAGTATAACTCTTTTAAAAAATAATTTATTTTAATTTTATTTTTTATGTACATTAGTGTGAAAGTGTCAGATCCCTTGGAACTGGGGTTACAGACAGTTGTGAGCTACCATGTGGGTGCTGGGAATTGAACCCAGGTCCCCTGGAAGAACAGAAACTGCTCTTAACCACTGAGCCACCTCTCCAGTCCCTAAGTATAACTCTTAATCTGGTTAAAAATTTCTCTGTATCCTAATCCTGATTTTTCTCTTTGAAAGATGTGCAAGTAAGTGAAGGTCTCGGTTCTTATGTTTACACTAAAAAAAATTGCTCATTTAGTGGCTCAGGTCTTGACTGATTCTGGATTTTAAGGGACATAACTAATATTACCCCAACTATTAACTTTCTTTTTTTTCCCTGTGATCAAATGCTTGGAAAAGAACCACGTTATAGGAAAAAGGACTTATTTAGGCTTATAGCTTGAAGGGAGCATCTACCAAGGCAGAAAAACTGGTGGCAGGTACATTTCACCAATCAAACCACAACTATCCGTAGGAAGCAAAGCATGTGCAAGAAATTTCAAGGCCTGCTCCTAGTAGCCTCCTCTCTCTAGTGAGGCTTTACCTCCTGTAGGTTGACACCCTTCAAAACACACCACCCTCAACGGCCAACTATTCAAATACATGAGCCCATGGGAGACACTTCCCATTTGAATTGCAATTTACCACATATGACACATGCTGTGGATTTTTGACAAGTCCATTTAAAAGACACACGGAGGCTTTTTTAGCCCTACTAGTCAGTTCTGTTCTTGTACTACAATGAATGGGAGCAAGTACTAAGTGCCCTCTTTCTGCCTATACACTATTACTTGTTTTTTTCTTTAATCTTCTAACATGTATCTATTCCTAGCTCATGTTGATAACCATCTTTGCATAGTTAACTCCAACTTGGGTGCAATATTTTTAAAGACTAAACTAGAGAATTTGATTAATTAGTGAATCAGCTAGACTTTAAAAAATGTTAACATGTTAAACAGGCTTCTTGGAGACATACTTTCAGTAGGAGTGCTTGTGTGTGACTCTTTCTCTGAAACCCTCTGCATAGACATTATTTGTTCATTCAAAATTTTGTGATAATCATCTGTAAAACTTCCTAGGTATTGTCAAAGAAGAGTCTTGTTGACTGCCTTCATTTCCTCCAGAGTTATTTAAGAGTTTTCTGTTTCTAGTGTTAGGTTTCAGCTCAGTGGTAGAGCACTTGCCTAGTATGTCTCGGGCTTTAGGGTTCAATCCTCAGTATCACAGATACACAAAGATTTTCTATTTCAAGAGCAGACATTAGACTGTTATAATACTTCATCTATTCTCTCTATTTTACCATTCACAGCTCAAGGTTTTCTCCTTTTTAGAACACTAACTTGCTAACATGGTTTGCTTTCATAGAAGTCTGTGCACTGTTACACTATTATTTATTAACACAAAAGACTAGTTTTGGTTTCATTATTGTCTATTGATATATTTTTATTTCAATGAGTTCCTATTTAACTTTTATAATTACTTTCTTTAAAACTGCTCAGACTTATTCAATATACATGCTTTTAGCTTCAGTGATTCTTCTTTTTGGAACACAGAAGTTAAGTTCTGCACACCACTTCAGCAGTACGACACACTTTCTAGCTGCCATGTATTCATGTCCATTCCGTTCTAAATGACTGGCATTTCCAGCATGATTTCCTGTGTAGGCCATGAGTGAAATAAGGGTGTGTTGTAAAGATCCTACAAACATGTTTATGTGTTTTGTTTTGACATTTGATCTAATCACACTAGGTCAAAGAACGAGGCTTGCGTGAAATGGATTGCTTAAAATTCACTGCAACTTTCCATATATGGTCAACTCTTCAAAAAGTTACATAGGTTTATGGCTTAAGGTGAATGTTGAACATGAGTTAATAACACTGTTATGGATGTGCCTAGAATGACCCTACTATCTTGTATGTTCTGTCATTTTTTCTTTCATGCCTTATTTTTTCCTCTTTTTCTATATGATATTATTTATTTAAAAATGTACATCCTCATATTTTTTATGCTAACTGAGTTACTAGGGATATGTGTTCTTTCGGTAAATACAATCAACTTTTAGCTGCATTTAGTATTTCCAAATGCATAATTAGTTTACTTTTTTACAAGTCAAGGACCCCCAGTATCTGAGTATGTGGTGTTCACTTTGTCTGTTTCAATCATGTGCACGGCATCGCACTCACAACACCGTGCTAGTTCCTCTCCACTGCATTATTTCCTGCTTGCAGTGCTCTCCTCTGTGCTCCTAATTTCCCCCTCCTGAGGCACCACTTTTGATAACCCAGGGCATGTGCCTTCTGAGGAAGAGTTCTGCCACCGAGCTGTATTTCCTCAGCTCTGAATCATTGTTTCAACGAAGCTTGCTAGTAACTTGTTTCCTGAAGAATTACTTGAAAAAGTTTCACTGTGCCTCTACTAGAAAGGATACCTTGGTATAAAATTCTAGATGGACAGTTAACCTCTCCCTCAGTGTTTTGAAAGTAAATCAGATTATCTGGTATTTTTGTGCCCAAATTGGTTATCAGTCTCATAGTATGTTAGAGAATTTATTTCTTCCCTCAGACCTTCCTTGGTTTCACTGTTTTGGACTAATCTCTATTTGTGATTGTTGGTTCTGTGGCTGCACAACCGTGCCTGTCTTTGGTGTTTCTGACTTTACATGCTATGTGAAGAGGAGAACTAATGGCAGCCAATGGCACTGGTGTGCTTAAAGGTTAAAACTCGCTGAGGGCAATAAGCAGTTAATTCAATATGAAACCATGAGCCCTGTTTCAGGCACTGTGAAATATCAGTGTCCTAGCTTCTACTGGCTGCTAAACACTCCATAAGAAAGGAGAAGAGCTTGCAGGAAGCCAACTCTATCCACTTTCTTTGGAATAGTTGAGAGTAGAATGTAAACACGAAGGATAAAGGATAAGCTTTTAAGAATTCTCTCAGTTTGCTTACTAATTTTCTGATAAAAGGGTTAATGTTTCTATGGGAACATTAACACAAAAACCTGGAATATCTCAACTTCAATAATATAATTTGTTAAGTGGTATGGTGTACTGAGTTAAAGTTCCAACCAGTCCTAACAAACAGGTACTCTTTAGCTTCTATTTCTTTATATCTTATATCAAATATATATTTATATTATCATTTGAAAATTTTCTGAAGTGTGAGCCTGAGTTTGTTTGTCAGAAACAATGCTGGTTCTTTTATGAGCTGCCTAATGCTTGAGAAAACACTTATTTGACTATATAGTACACCTCAGTGTGTACTTTTTGCTAAATGTGATCTTCTTTTTCATTAGACAATTTAAAAAATTGCAGCGCAAAACCATATGATTTCTTAGACTTAGACTTACCAGTACCTCAATAATGGGCTAAGAGCATTTTTTCCAGTTTCACAACAGGATCTGGGTCTTCATTCTTGATCAATTCCCATTTATTAGATCTAACTTACCAAATTACTTTCATATACATCTAGATACATTTCCTCTTCCCCCACAGTAACCCCCTCAGAAATTTAACAGTATAGAAGGAATGAGAAAAGGGATGAGAGATGCCTTGAGTACATACATCCAAAGCTAGCATAATTGAAGAGGAAAAAAAATGTTCAAATGCAAAGGATTCTGCTGTGAAGTTACTCAACAAAGAATTCGGCAGTTCCTGGGGAGGAAGGACCCTTAAAAGGTAAACGAGAGGTTCTCCTGTGGAGAAACCGCAACAGGCCATGGCCAGTGGCCTTTATGTAGAGTCCAGTGAGGTTACTCCCAGGTAACTCACGTAAAAGAAAATTGAACCTTTGACTCACTGAAGTTTGCTATTGAAAGGAAATATGTAATTCTATGTATGTTCGAGCTTATTGGCCTTAAGAGAAAAAGGAGAGACTAGGTTTTTACTCTATTAATGCCAAGAACACTTTAAAAATGTATATCCCCAGGATTCACATTTATAGGTTCAACCATGCACAAATAAAAAATACTGGGGAAAAAATTTCCCCCTTATTAAACATATACACATTATTTTTCTGTGTCATTGCTCCTCTAAATAACACAGTGTGACAAGTGTTTCAGCAGTATCACATTGTATCAGGAATGGTAAGCATTCTGACAGCGATGTGTGGTGCATGGGAGATGAGCGTAGGGTTCAGGTTTTAATACATTTTATACTAAAGACTCAGGCACCTTCACAGCTTTCTATATGCAGAGGATCTTGGAACCTCATGGATATATAGACACCACCATGAAGAATCAGTTCTTACCTGGTTGGCTTCTTGATTGAGATGAAAACCCAGACCTTGCTAGGTTTTGCGGTTTTGACGATGACTGCCCCACTTTGTCCTAAAAAAAAGAGGGGGGGGGGGAGACAACAGAATGAGAGGAGGTATTGCACCTACCACCAGTTTCTTCTTTCCTTTCAATTTACTTATTTATTTATTATTAATTTTTAAAACAGTTTTTAAGTGACAGTTGAAAATACACTGTGGAAGGAAAACCAGTCATGGCAAATTGTTATTTGCTGTCAAAGGAGTTTGAGGCGGCTCCTTTTGTTTTTGTTTTCAATTTCCCCGAATAGTAATTGAAAAAGGATAAGTGTTGATGGCTCCGCTCAGGCAATGAATGTCCATAATCAACACTGAGGCGCACATGGAATTTTCTAGAACCACTAGAAACCAACCTTGGCCTTCCTGGGTCAGAAAGAGCTCCTTGCAAAGGATGATAAGTTTAGTGGTATGCTGAGGGAGGACGAAGTTTTAGGTAAAAATTAAAAGAACAGATACAAAATTCTAGAAAAGCATCTTCATAGAAACACCTCAAACCACTAAAAGAAACTAAAATATGGGAAGAAATATGCCACTTTATATCCGTATGCTTACAGAAAAGAGCAGTGATTAACTCTTGGTAGTCATATGTCAACAACCTCTTATAAATCTGTAAAATCTGTGAACATTTTGAAAACACATGTACGACTTCTGTAATTAGAAAAGTTTTGAACTGTGCCAAAAGCACAGAATGTTCATTGAAAGTCTACTTATTAAATATATAGTCACAAGCGGCGTGCAGATTCACTTTCACTGGCAGTGGGAGCACATCCCAGTAAATCCATCAATACACAACAGCTGAGATGAAAAGTGCATCAAACACATCCAACTAACTCCATATTGTACTTGAGACACGGCGCATGCCAGAGTACTATGTTTCTCTTGAACACTGAGGTGCAGTAGAACTGAGGCTCATACCTACTGTCCAGCATACCAAGAAAGCATCGCAGTACACAGCGTTAGTCCAGGAAATGATCCAAGTTTAAAAATCAAATGTCTGTGCTGCAAGCATATTGTTTTTACGCAATCGTAATGTCAAAAACTTAAGCAGAAGAGTTGTAGATTGGGAAATGATCATCTACAACTGATTAATGGCAACCTTGTACTGATTCATTGCTCCCAGCATGCCAAGCTGCTATAGCATGAGAGTCTTACTCTGTTAGTGTCAAGGATATTTTAGAACACACAGTTGGCCTTCTATGCTTTTGATTATGTCCCCATGGACTCAACCAACTAAACTGAAATTCTTAGGAAAAAATGTTTCAGTATACAATGTATAGACTATTAGAATACACAAAACTCATTATAATTTATCCAGCTGGCATCATTTTGTTACTCGCAAGAGAAACTGGACTACTGCAAGGTCTGTTGACCACAGTTGCTTACAGGAAAGTAGCAACTCCAACAATATGAATAGGAAAAGTGATGAAAAACAGAGAAGTCATACTGGCCTGGTTTTCTTAAATATCTGTAAGTTACTTTTGATCTTTGCTTATATGTAGTTTTTGGCTAAACTGGAGCTGAACTCATGGTTTTAAATAAGAGGTTTGGTACTCTATTAAATTTACTGAGCAAAACTCAGTTGCGCATCTCAAAAGTAAGCATGGTATGCTTGAGTTCTTGCCCTGGAAGATTGGGGTGCATTTTCACAGAGGGGACGGACATGGGTGACATGAAGAGGTCAATCACCATTCCCAGTACACTGGGGCTGTCCATACAGAAGGACACGGGCAACCAGAGGGTTGGGAATACTTCTTTTCAAAACTATAGATATATGTCAAACTCTGTTTGCTCAGGCACAGGCGTTGAATTGGTCCCTCAACCATCTCAGCCTCCCTGGTTGCTGGAATTTATAGGCTTATATGAAGCACTCCCTCACTCAATCTCCCTCTAACAGAAGAGGAAATGACGATTTTGTAACACAGCAAGTAACCAGGATTGTGACCAGTTTCTGGAAATTACTTTCTTCCAAATTATTGATGCTAAGTGGTGGTTTTCATATGCAGAACTTTAAGGCTGAACGTTTTTTTAGGAGTTTATTAGTTTCCCAAATTCTTTCTTTTAGAGTATTCTTAGGCCAACTAGACTTCCCTAGTTCCCGAGGCCACAGGAACTTTCCAATCTAAAGAGTTTGTAAAGTCTGGCTGTTTAGAAGATAAGGGATGGGTGCTAGCTATTGGACTATAGTCAACTAGCTGATGGCTAAAAGTTACTGAACTTCAAGGTAACAACCAGGAGGGCTTGTCTACAACCCAGGTGCCCAGCAGGATACTAGCCTACTTCACTCTGAGCTTTTTATGTGTTAGGAAACTAAGTTCAACCTCTCAGATGGTAGTAAAGTCTTGATTCTTAAATATTGTATTCAATATAGTCAAGTTGATTGACCATTTTTTCTCATGTTAAAAACTGTTTTTTCTTCTATTGAGAAAAAATCTTTTAAAAAATCCATTTGAATTTTATTTAAATTTTCTTTCTGATTTGATGTACTATTCTTTTATTTAACCAACATTTATTTTGGTGACCTGTAGGAAGGGAGATCTCGCAGATGTCACCTAACCAGTTTGTATTAGTTGCTTTTCTGTTACTATAACAAACAGTCGGTCATAACAAATTTATTATGAGAAAAGGTTCAATTTGACTCAGTTTTACAGGTCTGGTCCACATTTTTGCTTCTGGGCATTTAGAGGGATGCCAGGTAGTAATGATAGGGAATCCATGGTGATCTACTCACCACATGGTCAAGCCTTTCAAGAAAGTAGAGAGAGCCAGAGATATAGAAACCCTCCCCTCAAGGGCAGGCCCTCAAAAACTTAATCATCTTTCCCTAGGTTGAACTCTTTCATAAGTGCCACTCAGAAGAGCAAACCCTTAACATGAGTCTTAGATCAACAAAGAACTTGCAAACTAGAGCATTGTCACCTAGTCCTTCCTTCCTTTTGCCTGTTCTAGGTTGCTGTGCACACATTAAAACCTTCACACACACACACACACACACACACACACACACACACACACACACACACACACACCCTTCCTTCTTAGCTTGCTACTCATCAGTTCCACACATCTGTCTGCTGTAGGGCTGACACCCTGCATTTTCCACTCACAAAGCCAGCCAACAGGTTTTATCATCAGCAGAGTATTTCCTTCCTCGCTTCTTTTACATGAACATCTTAGTCATTTTCTTCCAAGCAAATTTCTGAGCCAGGAAAGATTTAATACAGGTTTAGAAAAGTCAGAGCACATAGCTTTATTCAGTACAGGCTGCATGTCTGACAGTGGCTAGACCACACAACCCAGGTATGCAGCGACTTCGATCGATTAGCTTTGTATGACTACACTCTATGATGAATATATTTCTCAAAATGTATCCATGACATGACTTTAACTTTAAGGTCTGCTTGAAATATTAAAATGTCTCATTGGAAATAGCTCTTGAATGAGTAGTATCACTAATGGAAATACTGCTATCAGACCACTAGCTTGGAAGCAGTTCACATGAACACTGGGAAGCATGTACCAAAATATACAAACCCATCATTTCCAAGAGTGTAAGGGTATGGGCTCTAGTGGCTGAGATCTCCTACAGTTGTGTTGAAATGTATTGCGCTCCCCATAGACATGGCTCTACCTTATACCATCTGGGTAGATATTGTAAATACTTAAGTCTAAGACTCATTCGTGTATTCAGCGCCATATTCCGAGAAGTCTCAGAAATCACAAGCACACTGGGTTACATGGACATACTTACTTAAAAGACAAGTAATTTGCAAATGCAACTAAGACAAATAGTCTAAAGTAGATTTAGAAATAAAAACACAACATGCCCAGTTAAATCTGTGTTTCAGGCAGAAAATTATTTGGTATGCAACCAAATGTTATACAGCACTTAATCCTAAACATTATTGTGGCTTATCTATAGCTCTGCTGGGTATTATCTACTTTATCTGACATATTTATATATATAATACATATTACACATATCTATTTTAATTGCATACATATTATCTACTTTATCTGATTTTCTAATTGTGGTCTAATTTTTTTTCCCTAAAGTTTTAAATTTTAGAGCAGTTAAGATTTCAGGTTATTCCAGTAGGAACTGTCAACCTGTGTATTAAAAATCATGGCATTTAAAAAGATGAAATCACCCCCCAAAGGCAGAGGAGTAAAGTTACCTACTGACTGTGGCACTGACACCCAGAAGGTCAAGAGCAAATGTCTCCCCACCATTCTGAGGCAAACAATGTCATGCTGCCAGAAGCGAGGGAATGAACAGCGAGGCCAGACTAAAGGTTTCCTCTTCAGGTTAGTTTCTGTTTATCTGTGTGTCTGCTTCCTAGTCTCCTGGCCTCCACAAAGATAGAACTGGGCAGGGGAGAGAGAAGGTGGCCTTGTGGGCACAGTCTGCCTAAGTAGGAGGCCCCGAGGCTTGAGGGGAAAGCTGGGATTCTTCTTTGAAGGACAGGCAACTACTTTTTAGGCTACAGTTCTTAATTACTATGCTGCGTGCCTCCAGAAAAAGATGGGAGGCTTCGGAGTGTGTTTCAAAAGCTCTTTACCTGAAGCCCCACAAGGTACTACTTTCTTAGTTAATGCTGGACCTTCTCAGATCCATGTGGTTTCTGGAAATACTTCTAAGGTCCAATTCTGACCTGCCAAGCAGATCAGAGTAGAAACATGCCTTTGTGAAAAGCCCATCCTCTCTTGGGTGGCCCAATCTGGGACACTGCACTAAAGGGTGGAATGGGACTCACACAAACCCCTGAAATTGGTGAAGAGGGACAGTCGAGATGGTCAACTCCATTCTGTCTCTGTATTAGGAGAGTAAGACTGCCTGGGCCATGCCATCACATCCCTGGACCTTTAGCTTCAAGAAATGGTGACTAATGGGCCAAGGTAAGCCAGGGAGGGACAAGGGCTGGGACAGAACCTGGCTGTCTCAGGTTTCCTAAGTTATGTATCAGTGCACTGTGTGAAGGCCACTTTGGAGTTCTTGCTGGCTTAAGGCTGGGACTCACCTGCTGGTCTCCTAAGAGTTCCCAGCTGCTCCAAGCAACTCTCTTTCTTCTACCCCCAGCATACTACCGAGACCCTAGCCTAGTGAACAGAGAGTTTAGTTCTTCCATTCTACTGATCAAGAGCCCAGGTATTTCAAAGCTTGCAGAAGTGACTTGGGGAAGAAGGGCAAGTAGTAGAGGAGTGTGTGGGGCCCAATTCAGAGGAAAGAACAGTACTTGCTGTATGCTGACCACCTATCCACTAGCTGTCATCCCTCCAAAGTGTCTTAGTTTACAACCAAAGTATGACCATCTGCCTACTTGGTGAAATCAGCTGTTCTTCACAACAGAAGATGTTACTGTAACTATTTTCCCTACAGTATCAGGCAACTTGGTGAAAGCTGCAATTCTGGCACTTGAACTTCTCTTCCAGTAAGATGTATAAAGTCAGTTGCCTCAGTGGTTATAATACTTACCACCAATGAGCTGGAGCCATGCTTTCGTTCCACATGGCCCTGCCTGTTTTGATGCTACATGCTTTATAACTATGTAAAGGCAAAGGAAGGAAGAGCAAAGACTTATGCCAACCCGGCATAAAGCCCAGGCCAAAATAGTTTCCAAAAGCCCAAAGGAGAGAAGAAAAGCTCAGCATGCTAGCTGCCTTTATCAAGGAGCGAGGGCAATACTTTTTATCTGTAATGGTATCACATACTTTTCGCTCCTAACTCTATTTACATAAGCTGCTGAGTCTACCATAAGAAAAAAATGTTTGGACCATTCCTGAACAGACTTCAAAAAATTTACTGTATATATACATGTATATGTATAAGCATGAATACATGTGATAAGGTGTATGTGTGTATAAACATATAAACACATGCACATATGTATATGCTCAAGTTTTCACTTAAATCTTTCTAAGTTAATTACTGTAATTTCTTAAAAGGCACAGAGAGCCCTAGTACTCCACATTCAGTACTCACATTCTTCAATGTAACTACCTCCAAAGGAGGCTATTTTAGACACAACAGCAAAAGCAATTTTCAATTGCTTAACTTTAGCACCCGTTCTGCTATGTTAGACACACACAGACATCAGATTCAGTTATTCATGGTAGAGTTTGTCAATGTTTCATATTTTAAAACACCTACGCTGAGACGTTACACAGCACACACTTCCTATGCTGTACGTGTACAATCCAGCGAGTGCTGGTATCAAGACAGAGCGTACCACCCTCACTGTGTTCTAATTTTAGAATATTTCCATCACCCTCCAAAGAAACCTCGTCCACAGCCTGTCAATCTTGACAAATGGTTTTCCCAAAATAAAATGTCTTTGCCAAGTCAGTTTTATTCCCAGTTTTAGATCCGGTATTCCCACATCAAGGAGGCAGCTTGGCCTTAAGGTGAAGGACACTGGCTCTAGAATTTCTGCAGACGAGCAGTTACATGACCTTGTGGAAGACTCTACAGCCTCAAGGGTTATTGTGGAGATTTCGTGTGATCATACCCATAAAAGTTCCTCAAGGCAAATGCCAGCTGCTGCTTTCACCACAACCATTGCTACACTTCCATCTTCACTGCCACCTGTTCTATACAACCTCCATCATCATCACTTCATTCCACACTTTCCTCCACCTTCTCTACTACCAGAACCCTAACCATCATCTCCCCCCTGTGAGCTCCACTATCACTCCTCTATTCACTGCCTGACCAATTTTTCCTCTTCCAGTGTCCCCTCCACTTCTTCCACCTCCAACATTTGTCCACACCCATCTCTTCCACATTTACTTCTGCCATTTCTACTAATGTTCCTCTGTCGGCATCATTTCAATCTCTTCCACTTCTACCTCCACAGCTTCCACTGTAACCTCCAATGAACTCCATGACCACTTCTCTACTAGTTTAAACACCTTCATTCCACCATTGCTGTGAATATTTTCTCTCTACTAACACCACCTCCTGCATCCTCAACTTTAACAAGTCACTTCACTTGTGAAAAGACACCTGAAAGGGCACCAGAACTTCCACCTTTAATTACATAAGGCTAATTTGTTAGAACTGTCAGCAAGCAGCACCTTAATCTACCATGAGCTCTACAGTAACTTCAGGTAGGAAACTGGAAATACCTGTGTAACCTCTCATATCCTGTAAATATCTAAGCAGTAAGACTGAAGTCTTTAAAGTCCACCAGACTATCAGTCAAGGCACAAATAGGGGCATGAATATAATTGGAAAACAATGTATTTCTAAACTGAATAAACACACAAGCAAACAACATTTTGAGTCTGACCTCAAGAGGATCTGGCCCCATGACTTAAAGTTTTGGAAAAAGGGGAAAATTCCAGATTTTACTCTCTGAGTATTTTCCCCTATCACTTTCCTCTCCTCTGTTACCAAAAATTACTACATATGAGTTCCAGGGACCATCAAAGAATCAGGCTAAAAGGTCACACTGAGGCTCAGTCCTTTGGAAGTGAAGAAGCACCCAGTTACATAGACACTCACAGACCTCAAATAAAAAGGACAAGGCACTAGTTAATAAAAAGTCATTGTGGTATGTTAGCAAGTACAGAGCTCAAATGTGGAAAGACAAAATTGGGCATTCTGATCTTCCAGCTTTAGGGACAATCCCTAAGCATCTCAGAGCTCCAACTGCCTTGTCTAAAACAGGAATCACCATAAAGGTACTGCCATCAAAATGAACCTAGATCCTTTAGTTCCAAGCTTTGTATGTTTTCTCTTGGCTCTGTACCTCTGTTAACATCTACACTAAAGCCAGAGCTCCGAACACACAGCAGGCACATGGTATGCCTACACTCTGCCCCTAGTTTAGCAGAAGGAAGGCATGCACCCCTTCCTTGAACTTGCTCAACAACAATCTCAAAACTTGGAAAGGGCTCTCACTGTCCTGGCTAAGCGGGAAAAGGCCTCAGGGTTAGTGTGATGTAATCCTTGGTAGTGGCTTTTCCTCATCTCTAAGTCCCTGTAGAGGGCAGAGGGCCAGGGGCAAATGGCGGCTCATGGCCAAGAACTGAGAGGCAGGATGAGGTTGGCCCAGAGCTTACCTGGACAGGTATGATTGCTCTTTAGAGGGCAGGTAGGAGATGGAGCATGCCAAAGCTCAAGGTAATGACGGTTCTAGGTGATACTTCCTTAAGGTCTGCTGTGGTTTGAATATGGAGGATCCCATTCTACCCCTAGGCTTATGTATTTGAGTACCTGTTCCTCCACTCATGGCTGTGATTGGGAAGGTCACAGAACCTTTAAATATTGAAGCCTTGATGGAGGAGGTGTGTCACTGGAGGCAGGCTTTGAGGTTCAAAAGCTAGTACCATTTCCTACTCTCTCTGCTACATGATTGTCAGGCAGACTGCTCCTGCTGTCATGGCTTCCCTGCTGTGATAGACTGTACCCCTTTTGAACTGTAAACCAAATAACCCTTTCTCTCATAAACTGTTTTTGTTAGGGTATATTATCAAAGCAACAGAAAGGAACTGATATAAAATCTATTTTGTCTTTGAATGAGGTTAATATATAAAAGAGCACAGAGGCCAAATCATGGGGCTTTTGTCAAAGAGTGCCTTCTCTCTGTAATTCAAATCAGCTTGCCTTTCATAGTAGAGAGGATGGTTGGGTTCCTCACTGTGGGACACTAAAAGTTCACCTCATCCTTCACATAGGAAAAAAAAAATCTTACTGTGGCATGAATCTATGAGTGTAGCAAATGAAATAATGTGAGCTAACACTTCACTGTATGGGCCGTTTCCTCACCTGGAAAACAGGACCAGTAAACTCCCTTTCAGTTCTAACAGTGGACTTGCATATTTTATAAAAATATTCCCAAGAGACTATTCTTAGAACCATGGTTAAAATAGTATTATGAGCTGGGTGTGGTAGCGCATGCCTACAATTCCAGGGCTGGAGAGGCTCAGGTGGAATCACAAGTTCAAAGGCAGCTGGGATACATAGTCAGATCCTGTCTCAAAAAAAAAAAATCCTAGGAAGGTGTGAAAAATCACCTGAGCCAAACCAGTTACCACTGCACGGCCTGGAGAGATTTTCAAGCTGCAGTAATCCATTAGAGGAAAGTAGTAGAGACTAGTCCCAGGACTGCCTTCTTGCCATCTGGTACAACTGAAAGAGGCTGAATGAGGTTACCTTCACTGTCTTCATCAACATTTTTGATAGTTGGATTATTAAACCACACTAACTCAGATTGAGTTAGAGTTGACATTTTCATGTCAACTTGTCCTGGCTCAGTAGGTCCTGAAAAGCCTAGGAACCCCAGTTTCATTTGCATATAAACGTGGACAGTAACACTAATAATTGTGCCTATTTCAGAGAGTTTACTTGGAAGACAGTGAGAGGAGGAATAAACAGTCCAGTCCTAAAACACAGGGCAGTTTCTGTGGCCCTCCTGGAAGAGATGGCCTCCTATTCTGTCATAGCCTAATATGGGCTAGGGGAGAGGTGGTAGTGGGCGAGGGGCCAAAGGGAAAAACATGGAGGCCTTCACTGTTCTTCTTAATAAGCCGTGTACATACCCTTCCATGCCTGAATAGCGGTTATAAATGGCAACAGCCTGGCTATTCATAGGGCCACTCCAGCTTCAACAGACAGCAAGGAGGAAGAGCCAGCTGGCCTCCATCACAGGAGCCCAGCTTCCAGGCTGTATGCTTCTAATACTGTCAACAAATGGAATGACACTTGCAAGAGAAGATGGAGGACTGTAGGAGTGAGTGTATGCACATATAGGTATTTGGTATGTGTGTTGCACTTCTAACTATTCAGATAGAAGCCATCAGTAGATATCGGAAGCCCTTACCTTTTCCACTATTTTACTTGTAAAGCATTTCTCTTCCCAGAGACTTTCCTCCATAAATTATGAACTGCTTCTACTCCAGGGCATCAATGGCAGTCTTACTTACCTGCTTACCTGCTATCAGCTATACTTGAAATGTCTTCCTTCTCCGTTCATGGCCTGTGAGCAAGGCCAGCCTTCAATAAAGAGAATGAGGTCAGTGGTACTCACATGACCACAGCCATGGCAAGTGACCTTCGTAGCTTCATCTCAACCCTTGCCATCCATAACAGTTTTCACAGATACCATTTTCCCCAAGAGACAGACATTACTACTGGCTCCTTATATTAGTATTACATTTTGTGGGGGGGAGGGTTTTCGACCAGCAATGAAAAAATTATGTTTTTCCTATAGCTATGTTCTCCTTCTATGCTTTGATTCTGTTTTGTTTCTGAGAGTTCTCCTGCCAAGTGATCCAACCTTAGCTCTAAGTAGATCCTTAGCTACCTAAAAACAGCTGGCAGAGAGAGATGTGTCCTTCTCCTTTCCCTTCTCAGCTGTTGGGGTGGTGGACCATGAACAAGATGAATGCCATGAACACTGGTACCTCTTCAGGAACTTCCGGGAATCTGACAGCAATGCAGGAGAAGCCCACCTTCAGAAAGAGATGGGAGGGGCTTCCCTCCTCTGCTTCAGAAGCATCACAATGAAACTCAGTAACACAAAGTCCAGCAGGGGAAAAGTGAACACTGGCTAGGTACTAAGCTCTTCCATAAGGGTCAAAACATGGTGTCTGCAGAGAAATTAAAAAAAAATGACAATATTCATAGCCTAGTAACTTAAAAAAAGAACGTTGTTTCTTCCTTGTTAATAAAATACAAAGGAAGAGATCTGGGTATGGAGGGGAAACCCCCAACAACTTTTTCAGAACCAGCACATAAATATTTAAGGTATTCTAGGGAAGCTGTCTATGTGTGCATTGACAAACATGACTGGGAAGCATAAATGGACCCTTCGAGTAGAGGGCAAGAGCTCATCAATAAGGCAAGAGCAGTGTAGAAGCCTTTCTGAAGCCACATGCCACACCCAGACAAGAAATTCAGCAACAGCACTGCTTGTTCAAGGAGAGAAAAAGTACAATAAGCATGAAGGGATTCACACATGTAGTTAGAAAGCCCCAGGTGATTCTGGTATAGGAAGATACAAATGTAACTGAAACAGTTACTACCTTAAAAATCAAACACTTAAACAGGAAATCAAATAAACTCATGTTTAAATTAAGTAATTTAAGGTCCCTCTTAAAATGTAGCACTTAAAAATAAACAGTTGCAACCATTTTTGTCAATTGATACATAATTATTGTTTATTTAAAACATATCATTTTTCTTTTTCTGGTTATCCAAAACACTGAGAGTAATTATCCAGGTATCCCCTCCCCACATCTTCTGCATCTGAATGAGTAAGGACGTTTTACAGCACCTGAACCCAGGCAATGAGATTGTCAAAATAAACCAAAATAAACACATGCTTCATCCAGGTGCCAGAGAAGAAGGGATGCCCCAATTCACTGCAATGTCACCATCGTTAACACAGATGCCATGTGTATTGCTTGCCACACTTGAAGAATTACAGCACAGTAGAGGTACCCAACTAGGAATCTATTTTAAACTTTCTCGGAATACAGAAATTACTGCAGGCCTCTGTGCCCAGATGGTTCTGCCCATCACCAGGAGCCAGCCATTACCCACCTTCCTGAGCAGGGAATGGGCCTAGGCTGGGGCTCCCACAGCAGAGCTCAGGGCGGCTGCAGGCAAGGCTCAGGGTATACGTGCAGGAGGTGGAACTGGCCAAAACTCCTTTCTAAGTCCTCAAAAGGTTATTTTTAATTTCTCTTTACTCATCTGAGGTAAAGAGAGATCCCAGATGATTAAGTTGTTTCTCTAGATTCTCTGACATTCACCATGACACAGGCTAAAAGGCTACATTCTGTTTCTGTGAAGACAGAAAAATACATGTCTCCCTCAAAAATCAAGAGCCTGACCCAGAGACCAATGGGAAGACTTTTGGTATGTTGGCAATAAAGAACATTCATATATATTTTACTTTTCCTCCAGCAAAATTCTTTAGAGATGAGAGAAATTATAACCTGTAAACATAATGAACTTAAAAACACTGAACTGACTTATAGACAAGAGAAAAGTTGCAGAGAAGCAACGGCCCAAAATTTCATCTCTCCACCCACAGGCAACATGGGTCTTTCCTTCTCAATATGGCTCTTAGGAACAAGCTTCCCTTGCTCCATAATCCCAATGCTTTTTTGAGCTCTAAGCTACGTCAAAAGCATGTTGATATTTCCAGAATGAGTGACCACTATGAAAACTTTTTAACCAGTCTTTTACTGCCCAAAGAACAACAACAAATGATTTGGCCAGGGCTGGGGGACACATGTCTTTAATCCTAGTACTCAGGAGGCTGACACAGAATGATCTCCGGGTTCTGGACCAGCCTGATCTACACAAGTATAGTTCCAGGCCGGTCAGGGTTGCATAGTGAGGCTTTGTCTTAAAAAAGACAGGAGAAAGAGAGGAAAAAATGTTCTAACATAGTTTGGGTGAACCTTAACACTAAAGTGGGTTTAAGCTGAGGTCCAGAAACACAGTCGTGCACCATTGTCTACAAACGCAGTCAACAATGAACAGAAAATAGCACACAGAAAATTCCAGATGTAATTCCAAATCGAAATTGTTCCCTGTTCCTGCATCCTGTGATGAGACCAAGCACATCCCTTTGCCCAGTGTATCCTCACAATAAGTTGATAGTCTCCTTTGTTGTCAAATCAATCATCATGGTTTTACAGAGTTTGTGTCATGACCCACCCCACCCTTTTAAATCAAATAAGTGGCATGAGGATCCCACTCCCGTGGAGAATCAGAAAAGATGTGGTCATCTTTATGCTAAATAATTTGGAAGCATTTCCTCTTGAGCCCTATGACAATTGACCACTCTCACAGAGGAACAGGGAGGGTATTTGATTTCAGTGAGACAAGCAAACTATGAAGTACCAAATCTTAAGGGTAGGGTATGGGTCTTCTATGTGAAACGAGTCATCCTATTTGCTCTTGCCCTCCCCTACAACTCAATTACTACCTCCATCACTATACTCAAGCAGAAAGCAAGGTCATTAGATGCATGCAAACATTTCAAAGCTTCTGTATGTATAAAAAATTCACCTATCACTGACTCATTGACTGAATTATATATTTGATCCAAGCCACAGCTATTAGTGAACACGGCTAGAATTAGAAAATTATTTGTATGTTGAAGATTTTAAGAAGATTTTTTTTTCTCTATAAAACCCTGGAGATTTATCTAATTGCTGTAATTGCAGATTGCTCAAGACTGGAACCCACTGTAAATCATCCTGTTTTCTGAGAAATTCTGGAACTGTCATCTAATTTTCCAGGAACACTGAATACATACTGCCAAGTCTTGCTGCTGGATTTTTATAAGAGTAGACAGTGCCTTCAAAAGCCACTGAACAGTACTGCGCATGTCCTTAAAGTATGACAGAGGAGAGCAGAGAATAGCCAGCATTGGTGCATTTCTGGTGACCTGGCTCCTGGGGAAGCAGCCTTGGGCACAGCAGCATCAAGGACAAACACTCTGCAAGTCTACAAAGTAAGGCATTGATTGGAGTCTGTGCCGCTGCCATTTCTGTATGTACCAGCAGGAAATGGAAAACGCCAGGGGGAGGTGATTGAAAAGTAAGAGAGTCTTTGTGTCTTTACCCTTCCCTGGGCCATTATTTGGCCCTCTACTTCTATCCTGTACTCAGTTGACAATGACACTAGCAAAATAACTTAGAGTGTCTCTCCCTTGGGATGTCGTCCTCTGTGTTCTCTGTTATGTTCTCTTGGGAAGAAAGATGAAGGGCCACACAGCATGCAGGGGGAAGGGCTTCAGTATGAGCCTAAGCAAGCCAAAGCTAACTGGCCACATGACAATCAGGCCTGTGACCCATGGATGTAGCACAGAGCTTCAATCAGCCACAGCCTCTTTAAGAACAAGGAAGCCAGTATGTATGAGGCAGAGGGAACTGGATTTCTGCACAAGAGAGCTCACCCGCTAAACAGACGCGTAGGTTGCCACCAGCCTTCACAGTTGGCTACAGTTTTCATCTCCTTTTCTGGCATGTAACTGATTTTGGCTTTATATCAGATTCAATAATTAGAATGAATGGTATTCCTAATCTTCAACTTTCTCTGCAGATTTGCTCCACTTGGAGAGCAAAAGGAATGAAAAAGATTTTACTCTGCAGCCATGCCACTGTAGGCAAATTCTTATCATTGTACCTAAAAAGAGACTTCACAGACTAAGGGAGAAGAAAGACACATTCAAAGAGGTACAAAAATCTGATCAAGGCCAGCACATGTGAAAGGACTTCAAAACCTAGTGCTCCTCCAGGTGAAGGGATGAAGGCCCAAGAGAGATGATGCAAGTACTTCAAATGATGTGAGTACTGATAAGCTCAAATCTAAAGAGCCATGGACCAACCCTCAAGACTCTTTCCCCCTACATAGTAATAAAAAGTTGAAACTAAAATCTGTTTCAGAAGTTGAAGGACACTGCAGATAAAATCTTTTTGGCAGCTCAGGGAGAGAAGCTGGGACAATGGAAGAAGCAGCAGTGAACTTCTTTCCTAAAAGTCTACCTTAGGCTTTTGGGAAGAAAGAGAGCCAAGCTGTGGATGAGAAACCATCTGAGACAGGCAACCAACAACCAGGTTACGAAGCCATCTTTTAAGAAACTATGCGTCCCTTTTCCATTTCTCTTCCCTTGCCTTGCAGACTCATGTCTCCAACTGAATGCCCTAATACATGCCAGCATTCCAGTATGCCATTTGGAGTTTTTGAAGAGGGGAGGTAAAAACACCCACTTCATTTGAATACCTAATTTCAGGAATCAATGCACACATTTGTGTTAAGACAGAACTCTGTCAGAAAGAGATGCAGTGACTCTTTGCCAGGATGGGCCAAGGTTATCTGCACCATGGGGCCTTCTACTTGCCTCTGGTGTTCCCTTGGTAATCTTCTAGTAAAGGGAATGACAGATAAAGCAGAAAGTCATCCGGCAGCCAGCTAAAGCCAGTGGTTCCTGGCTTTTTTTATTATATTTACTGCACTGTGGAACCCAAAGCAAAGACTAACCATGAAAATAAGTCATTGATTACATTTGGTTGGTTCTTCTGCAGCACACAAGCACATGTAACTAGTTACTTCATGCACAGGTGTGGACATGATGCCTGTTGTGCATTGTCAGTATAAATGTAAAATGTTGTGGTTGCTGTTGCTTGTGACACCACAGAAAGCAAAAAATTAATACATTGATAAATTAATAATTAATAAATTTTACAGAATATCACACCATGTTCATAAACACTTAAGAGCTGATTAGTATCTTTAATGACACCAGGCTTTCTCATTAACAACTGTAGAAGTGTGCTAATAACTAAGGCCCATATGTCTTCCTTGATTTGAGGTCCTATTGACAAATTTGTCTTGCTGTCTTGATTTCACGTGTCCACTTAATGTCAAACCCTTCTTTGCAGACTGTCATTATAATGTATGAGTCTGTTGATCTATGCTGAGTTGTGACCTCATAAATACTTAAATAATCGTCATTATAAAGTTTATTCTTCTTTATTAAAACTATAGCTCTGAAATACAGTTAAGGCAAAGTCAAGAGCTGGATGATACTAAAGTCAATATTTTTCTTTGAAAGTCAATATTTATACTTCTGATTCCCACAAATGAACTTCAATATGCCTTTGTTCTTCTGATGCTATGTTTGGTTTTATTTTCCTATTTTAAGAGCCATTTGTACCAATTAAACTGTTTTCATAAGCCTGAATAATGTATCCAGTAACACTTTTTTTTCTGAAGAGTATGTTAGGCATTGCTCACTTCCCTCTGAAGACTGGCAGAGCACAGGTGACATCTGAACCCCAGCTATCACGGCTAACTGAAAATCCTGTTCATGATGGACTTCATCTGTGTGTGTACACACTTCCATCCTGCTGTTGGTCAGGTTGACAAACCAAATGCAAAGCAAGCAAACAGACACTAAATGACTCTCTGTGACTGTGCCAGATTTACCTCACTTGTCTTTCAAGACAGGTATCCTGACCTTTGGCAGCATGTTCAGTGCATGGTAAAAATCTGTGTGATCTACCCTGAAGTTTTCTCTTCTATTTTAAGAGCTTTTCATTACCTCAATTTTAAAGCATGGTTGAGGGTGCTAGCCTCCAGTCTGAGACAGGGACCTGGTAGAGTTTGCTTTGTGACAGTGATGCTGGTTCCTCCCTTTAAGATCCCCAAGTCCAAAGACTAGCTTCTGGATATGCAGGCTGTGTCTAGCACAGAGGAACGGCAGACCTACTGGACCTGGCTATCCTTTCTCCTCTGCTGGGCCGGTTCAGGTGTCTGCCTGTTCTACAGTGTTCCCAGCCAACACTGTGGCCATCATGCTTGCCTCTTCCTTTCTCTGATCTTCTCTTTTAGAAAAGTATCCCACATTTGCTTAAACACAATTAGCAAGGGGAAACTGAGGTGGGGTCATCACATAAATACACATTGTTTAAATGTATCATAATGGTATCTAACACATTATGTTCCAAATTAAAAAAAAAATTCAAAAACAGCTGCTTATATGAAAAAAAAAAAAAGAGAAAAGGGATCATACTTGCCTCGGGACAGGGTCAGAAGAAACCTGGTGCCACCTTCCTTGCTGTACCCTGAATGGTACAAAGTAATGAGGACTCAGGATAAGCTGCTGACTAACAGCTGTTTTGTTTGATTCGTTTGTTTTGAGATTGTTTCTGGTAACCGTTCAAATTTTCAATGGAATCACTGATGATGGCCTTAACTTTTGATTCTCCTACTTCCACTTCCAATGTGCTAGGATTACAGGCTCGTGCCAGCACATTCAGCTTTAAATAGCAGAATTGTTGACAGGCAGCTTAAGTAACACAATTTAACTTAAAATTTAAAATTAAAAAGAAAATTAAGTCTTAAGTTATTACTACAAAAAGGTTGTACCTACCATAAAAGCTGGGAAATTCTATTCTTTATGAAGAGAATTGAGCAATGTTTGTGATCTATTAAAATAATCACGTTCAGAACAAACTGCAGGACATTTGCATTCTCAATTTTAATGAAAGGATGAAAAGAACCGAATACTTTAAATATCAAAGGGAAAAGAGAAAAGACAAGTGAAGAAACATTTAAAGCAGAGACAACTTCTGACAGAAGATACATGGCTTGTGGCAATGGATGTCAACTGACCAGTCATCTCTGTTCAAGACATTATTCTCTAACATTCTAACACTGAAAAAAATATTTGAGACAAACTGAAACAGAAAAGTTTTAAAGAGATAGAAGAGAAGAGACAATAAAGGAAGCAGGAATACAGAATGATTTTGTAAGGCACAGGGAAAGGCCAAGAAAAATTAATTCAAGTTTTAAAGTGATACACCAATAATAGCTGCTAACATTGTGACTTATGAGAAAAGATACATTAGGCTTTTATCCTTAAAAAGTTCAAAATTTAGCACTGGAGAGATGGCTCAGGGGTTAAGAACACCGGCTGTTCTCATAGAGGACCTGGTTTTGGTTTCTAGCACCCACCTAGAAGCTTCCAACCATCTGTTACTTCAGTCCCAGGGGTTCCCGCTCCCCCTAAGGCTTCTGTGGGCACTGCATGCACATGGTACACATACATCCATGTAGGCAAACCATTCACATCTTTTTATCATCCCCAATGCTTTCACTTTTTTATATGATTCTTTTTATCTCCCCACCTTGTAAATTCTTTATGCAAATGTTTTAATTCTCATCCCCATCCAGTAAAACTTGTTTATATAGGGTCCTGCTGTATTTCCAGACCTTAAGTGGTCAACCTCTTCATTTTCCTTGTAGTGATTCTTTCAAGATCCATAAAAGACAGTGAGGTCAAATGACACCAAATGGGGAAAAGACACAGTCACCATTTAATGCAAAATAAAAACCAAGTGAACTTCCTGTCACATTGTGCTTGCTCTTCCACTTTTATGAATTGCTTGCCCTTCTGATAAGAAGTGTTGCCGCCTTATTGAGGTAATTTCTTCTGAGTGATTTTGTGCACAACCTTAAACTTATTTGTAACAGATGAGTAAACCTGAATTGGGGTTAAAAAACACCTGACTGTGTGCTAAGATGGCAATTCCGGATACTTATGAAAACAGGCATTTATGAAAATTGACAAACACTTGAGATGTTTCAAAATATTAAGTCACAAAGAACAGTAATATTTTGCAAAATATACAAAGAATGTGGTCCTAGGAAAAACTGCTTCGAGGATTGATTGTTCTAAAAGCTCCAGCAGCACTCCATGGGGTCCAATACTGAAGCTGAGATTTGTAGGCCATGTGGCCAGAGGCTCCACACCACAGCCAAATACAACAGATCCAGAAATTAATAAAAAACTCAGAATTTTATAATTGAAAACAAGGTCCTGCCTAAATTCTTGGTCCAAGGAGGAAATGAAGATACAATAATAGTCCCTAGACAATTAAAACAATACACACCATCATGTGTCAAGAAGAAATAAATGAAGCAAGAGAAGCAAGCAAGGATAACTAGTGCCATGAGGCTTGCATCTTTTATAAAAGAGAAGTTAAATAACAATAAGCCTTCTCCCTTCCCACACCAGCAGGAAGGAAACAGTCAAAACCAAACCAGAAAGAAAAACAATTTGTAAAAATCCAAGGACAGTAATCAAAGATAATTCTCTTTAAAACATAACCAAAAGCCACAATAAAAGATTACCGAAAGGAAAAGAATGGTTTTTAATAAGAGAAACTTTATGAATCTGGTAAATAATTTGGAAGTTTCAATGACTATTTTTTTTTAAAAATGATATACTAAAATCAGAATAAAAATTTTAAAAAGTGAGGATGAAATTGAGTATAATTTATCTCAACTCCCATTAGATAAAAAGTTGTGGAATTGGATAGTTTTATTTACTTTGGAAATTTTCAAGGGAGAAAGTGTAATGCCCAAAAGATGTGGTATGATGTGGTGTGTGTATGTGTTCATTTACTGTTTATCTATAATGTGGCTGCTTGCTGCCTCAGCTGCAGAACACAATGGCCTAACCCAAATGCCATAGTTTCCCCTCTTCCTTCTTTCCAGCTCCCTTTCTTGACTGTATCTGGGATGCACAGTTTGTCTGTCCTAGAGCTTCCTTCCCAAACCACTTCTAAATTTCTTTATTCACATGACTAAGAAACCAAAAGAGGGAATCCTAGTTTCCCTGGTAACAGCAATGAAAAGTATTTAGTTTAATGGTATTAATCTCTTAAGAAACCATGTCTTCCTTACGATTTTACAATGACTTTTCTTCCTAAACTACAAAAATTTTCAGTCTTCTGTCTCACTTATGCTACTGATTTTCACTGTAAACCTGGCTAAAAGCAGCAAGTAACGACTATGCGATATCTGAATGTTGGACTATCTTAAAATTTTCTCTGCTAGATAGTCCATCATCTTGATTAAAGTCACCTCTCGCAGAGTTTCAGGACATGGCCAAACTTAATCATGTTCTTTGCCAGGACATAAGATCAAAGGTCTCTAGTTTGATTCCTAAGAATCCATGTTTCCACATGAAATTCAGTTGAACACACTAGGCTCCCAACAGACTTGCCATTAAACTCTGCTTACAACAATCTCATGCTTATCTAGTCACATTTTCTGTCATTCTTAACCTCCCACAAGTCAGTTATAAAGGCAAACTTCCCACTCCTCTAGTCTGAGCCATGTCTGAGCAGAACATATGTGCTGACTCTGCTCTTGCCATTCATTCACTCTAATGTTATGTCTCTAGCTCTGGGGATGTAAGGACTCACTCATTCTTGCTCTGAACTTCCATGTCTGATCACTGTCTCCCTTCTGCTTCCTTCGTTTGGATCTTGAGTAATTTTGTACATGTCCCATATCAGGAAGGAAATGTGAAGTCTCTGTATCTTGCCAGTAAGGGAACTGATTGTAATATGCAGACCTCAGCACCCTACATCAAGGGTCTCTCCAGACCTTAACCTCTCCAATAGAGTTCCTCTCCCAACTTCTTGTGCGACAACTCTCTTTTCAGTCTCTTTCCTACCTACCACTGCCTGGCAGACAATCTACTATGTTCACACCTACAAACTTCAAATGTGGTCTTCCTTAATGTTTCATGTGTGGGATTCTACACTGGAAAGATTAAAACTGGGATAAACAAAGACTTTGTTTTAAAATAGATACAATGTGTACAATAAGTCAGGGAGAGCTACCAAAGCATTTAGAGATTTTAGTGGTCTTCTCTCTCTGGGTCACTGATGGAGGGTGAGGCTGGGGAAGGATAAGGAATCCTCTTCAAGCCAGAAATAGCAGATACAGAATTTAAACCCCAAAGTTGGCTGGGGCACATGCTCTTGATGAAGAAAAAAGCGGAGCATAGCAGAAGTCTGGAGAAAGTTCCCACATTCCTTCCAAATCCACAAAACAGACAAGGCTTTATAGTAAAATAAGTTTGGGTTTTACACAAAGCCAAATGCTTGGCTTCCCGCTAATATGTCTTTGAGCCTTTAATCTAGTAAGGCAGTTCTCTAAGGCAAGGTGGGAGGAAGTACTTTTTCCATGATTTAACCTCCCTCCCATGCTTTGTGCTTTCTTGTCCTCCTCCCTTCCTCAACACTCTGTCCCTCCCCTCACTCTCGTCAGACCCTTCCCCTTACAAAAGAGTTGGCTGGGCCAGTGGGTGGAGAACCTATTGCAAAGATTGCACATTTAGAGTCACCACAAATATGTGAGCTGGGAAATCAGGGAAGCAAGACAGGTCCCCATCTCACAGGGTCACTCTGGATCCCGGGTGGAAAACATAAGGCAGAAGTATCAGCTGAATCCTTTGCCTGGACCCAGAGGATGCAGTGTGAGGACAGAGGTCCTAGATCAGCTGGAAGATACCTGTGAAAGAGTCTAACGCTGGCCTGAGCACTGGACAGGGCATTTCTGTTGAGTAGCACAGGGAAAGTATGGAGACACTATGGGGGGGAGGTCACTTTCAGTGGAGGCACCTCACTTAGCAGAGGCCTGCCTGGTGAGATCCTGCCACTTGCTGCATCCTGACATTAATAATATTCTTTCTTCGGTGAAGGAGAGAGCAGATCTGATTTACATATCAGATTTTGAGGCAATCTGGTCTCACGGAGGGGGTGGAAGCTGTGTAGAAAATCAACCTCCCAAAGCACAGATGCTTGGTGTTCCATGCGGCACCTTTAAGAGGTGGGCCGAGGAAAAATACTTGGTCTGTGAAGTCACTGCTTTTCTGGTAAGAGCTTGGAAGAGTAAGAAGGTCAGGAGGAATGCAGACAGTAGATGCCTGGCTCATGAGGTTAACACAGGAAACAAGGACTTTATTGGCAGGTGGGAGAGAGGCCCTGCTTGCTGGTGAAGCAAAACAACAAAAATGGAAACTGGCTAAATTCTTCCTGTGTCCCTGAGAACTTGTTTTAGGCTGAATTTAAAAGTCTTGGACTAATTTCTTTAGCAGAGGAAATTTTACAACAGCATGGCATTCGACTTGTGGCATGGTTAGTACTCACTATTCTTATTCATATCCACGGGGAGAGACAACATGTGGAACAAATAAGTTAAAAAAAACCTGCGAAGTTTGTTGAGGAAGGTATTCGAACACCTTAAGGTTTCAAACAAGGAGACTTCAGGTGCCAAACATCTGAACTGAAACAACAGAAAAGCTACCTAAAGGCAAGATCCTGCCTAGAAAAGTAATCAGAACAACGAAGAACAGGTGAAGTAGATTCTAATTCTTCCCGGTAGTTTGCTTCTGAAAGTCACCATGAACACCAAGGCTACGAAACCTGTGTTATGTATACATGAAAATACAGAGTGAGATTAAGGGAGCTCCTGGCTAATTTTTTAAATATTTTATTTACATTGGTGTTTTGCCTCCATGTATGCTTGTATGGGCTGTTGGATTCCCTAGAACAGGAGTTACAGAGAGTTGTGAATTGTAGTGTGGGTGCTGGGAATTGAACCTGGGTCCTCTGGAAGAGCAGTCAGTGCTCATGGAACCATCTATCCAGTCTCTGGCTAAACTTTCGACAACTGAGAAACATAGAAGTGTGTCTTATGTATGTTTCTGCTTGTGATACTTTAAAAATAACATGGCTGATCACTAACAATAAGCAAAATGCTGTGGCCAAGAGCAGCATTTTAACACATGCGTGAACAATGCTTATATGATGCTTCTGTGTGTGAGTACTACAGATTTCTTGAGCTTATAAATATGCCAGCACTGTGTATTAGGGCAATTTTAACTATAGAAAAATTACAGAAAAACAAACAACTTCCTCCAAAACCAAACAAAACTGACAACAACTAGGCTATAGTACAGACACTGGTTTCCAGTATAGAATCCTTGTCTGCTCTCTACTGGAGTGCATGTTTCTTACTTCTTCATTTCATGTGCATCTGTGACTGACTACAAAGGTCTATGAGAGAATAGGTCTGGCAGCTTCAGCAAGTAGTCAAATTTACAAATACAGAAACCTCAAACAGTAAGTGTCAGAGTATATAGCTCCTGAATATCTTGGTGCCACCTCTACACTGTGGAGAGGGATACTCATTGGTGTGTGTCAATCCAGGGGTGAGCAAACAAGACTAAGTACCTCGCACATATGAAATACAGCACATTTGGACTAGTGTGCTGCTGCTCTGCCTATTATCCTTATCTGGTCTCTGTACCCATAATAACTACCACTCCACTCTGTCGGACATGTACTCTGTGTGGGTTATCTACTTCCCAACACACCAGTCCCAACATCTGTGCATGTGCAGAGGTCTAGACCACACTGTATGACATCAGGAGCTACACAGATTGCGCCTGGGCTGAGACAGCTAGATTTTGATCTCTGTAACTTATCTTAAATGCCACATTAAATTGCACTATACTCTGCCCTAATGCAATACTGACTTCATCACTGCTTAAAAAACAGTAAGTTTAGGCTGTATCCCTAATGATCTAACACTGTACACTGCCAGCCATGTATCAATAATCACAGATATTTCAATATGATTCCATACACTGGAGAAACTCTTGGTTTATAGACCCACGGGCAGTCGCCAAAATAAAAGCACCATGATTTTATGACTAGCAATGAGATCTTCAGTTCTGATATGTGAAATAATGGTGAGAATTACTACCATTTGTTCCTGAACCCATAGAATGATGGCAAGACTGACAAACCACCAGGCTTTCAAAGACCACTGAGCTATGGTCCTTCCAATTTGGGAAAATGCTAGAGTTTTAAAAACACCCACAGATTTGACTTCTAGAAGGTACTTTGAGAATTCTGACAATTATTTCCAGTTTTTGGCAGAACCTCATAAGGGCCAAATGACAAATCTCTAAACATCAACCTAAAATGCACTAGCCGTGTGGGAATGAAAATGTTTAAATAGGAAACTAAAAACCAAAGTAGGACTGGTTATAGTGGCGGTGCGTGCCTGAAATTCCGGCACTAGGGAGGCAAAGCAGGAAGATCATGAGTTTGAGGCCAATCTGGGCAGCATAGCAAAACCCATTGGAAAAAAGGGGGAAAAAAGCCAAAAGCAGAAGTTCCTAGCACTGCCAAGATGGTGTAGTACCATTCCTCTCAGGCCTTCCTACTATTACTACAAGCCCAAGGTCTAATCAGTTAGCAAAGAAAGACTCCAGAAAATGGTAGGAGCAGGAAAGGTTTCCTAAGACCTTCCCATCATAGTAAGACAAGCATAGTAAGACTATGCAACGTCAAACCAGAAAAGCCAGAAGGTCAGGAAAGAAACCCTGTTTCACCAAGCATAGGGACAGTAAGTATGAGGGTGCTCGAGAGAACCAAGGCTTTTTAACAAAACCCACTAGCCAAGTACTAAAGGAAAAGACAGTCCCTTACCAAATTTCAGGGGGCACTGGGGGTTGGTACCCCACTCCTTCTGAGATTCAGGCATGGCCCAAGCAGTAACACCGTAACCCTCCAGCACTGTGTCTGGTGCCAAGTGGGAGCTAATCTATTTCCCACCTCATGAAAGTTGGTGATGAAATGATTCTTCTATAGGGCTGAGCAAATAAGGGCTAATGAGAGCCAGCTACCCCCACCTGGTATTAGGGAGGGGAATAAGATAAAGGGTTGGGGCTAGACGTGTCTGCTTTTCTTCATGGAGACTCACAGGCAGTTCTGCCACCTTACAATGGCGAGACAGTGCATGTGGCCTCTTTCCTTTGTCACCCCTTACCCCCTTCAGGGTGCGAGGCATCCACTGCATGCTACAGGTCAATAGCGAAACTGCTCACTAAGAGGAATGTTAATCAGGATCCAGAGACACAAGATATAATGCCTATAATACAATGGGAGAACGACTGAGTAGATCAAGAATGAGGAAAATGGCAACCTAGCTGAGAAAAGACAACAGAGAGCAACATTAAGATGACTCAAAAGATTTTAAACAAGCTGCTATAAAAATGTTTGTAATAAGAAGTGCAAATACCCTTAAAACAAACAAAAAAAAAGAGCTAAGGTGCTGTTATTCACAAGCAGAGTGACAGGTTATCTTGCTAGGTGATCAGGGATAACAAGGCAAATGACAGATGGCCTACCATGATCTGTAAGAGTCAGGGCACACAGAAAACCCCCAAGCTAGGACTAGCTGAGTGAAGTGCCCCAGGTGAGGCAAAAATGAAGTAGTGAGGGAATTCCACAGGAGAATATAAGTCTCTCAAAATGAGGAGAATTGCTTGTTATTTATGGCTTGTGATGTCAGTTTATGGTTGACTACCTCCACTCCCCTGGACCTCTGAGAACGTCATGGTAGAGGAATATTTGACAGAGGTTCACTTCATGGTGGCTGAGAAGCAGAGTGAGACATTGAGAGGGACCTGGCTATACCTTTACAAGGTATCAGGGGAATAACTTGTCAATTCAGTCAGAGCTCTGGGAATGCAATAGCTTCCCCAAAGCCCATCAGCTGACAGCCAAGCTTCCAACACATGAGCCTTCAGAGGACATCTCAGTTCAAACCACAGGCCTTGCCCACACCAGGCCTGAATGCCCCGGTCTGACACCGCAAAGCCATTCCTGGCTGACAACAATCTGCCCCTGCCACAAACTCTGATTCTATTTTGTGTCATCCTCCTGAAATGCCAAGGGACTGGTCTTCAGTCAAAGCGCAAATTCTGATCAGAATATCTGTCTATTCAAAGTATCCCCTCTACAAGAGGGGGCTATGGAACCCAGGACAGTGCCCTGTACCAAGTGGGTGTTCACTATAAACACACGGAATGGATTTTTAAAAAAAAAATTAGGAAAGTGAGAGCAAATCTATTAACAGTCTAAAATGCACTCAAAGCACACCTAATTCAATCTGTCTAGTTTCAGGTCAGGTCACCCCTTAACAAATGGGCTCACGGATACTGAGAAGCTTTAGGAACTCTCTGGTCAGGACTAAGGATAAGGTGTAGAATCAGGAGCACAGGCATACCAACATTACCTGGCTTTCCTAAAAGTCTAAGACTTTCCACCTTGGACCTAGATTTAAGAAAGCATTATCAGCTTTCTCGGTGAGCAGAGTATATGTGTGGTGATGTTTCAGAACAGCCAGTGAGGCCCACAATTGACAGTTCTGGAAGCTTTGTAAGCTGAGCATGGTAGCACATACCTCTAGCATTCAAGAGGCAGTGGCAGAAATATCAAGAGATCAAGGTTATCTTTGCTTGTGCAGTAAGTTAGAATGGCCTCAACCCTGCCCCCCCCCATTTATGACTAAAAATGTCTGAAAATTAGAGCAATGTGTAATGGGCCACACCCTACTCCCTACCCACTGACACCTGTGAGAACTCAAGCTGTCAATGAGAGCAATGAGGCTTAGGGTAAGGTGATTGCTTAGTGTTTGTCAATTTTGTGGTCAATCCGCAATACCGGAGAAATTAAATCAAATATACATGGCAGTGGGTATCTGCAGACCCAGTTCCTGGAGCTCAGATGAAAAGCAGGGCCGGCCACAGCACCAGGCCTTTCCTTCCAGGAGGCTCCATTCCTTAAGCTGCTATTGATAACCTCATTTCAAGCCAGAAAGGCCAACTGTGAAATGAGTCTTCATTTCCATGCTGTGTCCACATCAAGCAGTCCTGATCAGGCTATTGGAATGCAGAGGCTTTGAGGAAGAGCTCCATTTGAATGATGTAACCAGAAAAGAAAAACACAGGAGATGCAACTTGGTCAGATGATCCTAGTGAGGCCAGGAGTGGTTTAGAGATGGCCTTCTGCCTATTTCAGATGTGTCTCTTCAACCCCACGGAGGCATGCCAAAAACAAAAATAGACCAACACCTCAAGGAACCTCAGTGTTGCTCACAATAAATTCTTGTTGTGGAAAGACCCAAGGGGCCTCTTACTGCTAGATGACAGAGCACCAGTTATGGCCCACCAACGTAGGTGTATACCAGCCCAAAGATGCAGGTCTCATAGGAGCCATCTACAATTAGCAAGTGAAAGCTAGCACAGCCATTTTATAACTACTCCCTGGGCCTCGGACACTAAAGACACTAAAGACCCAACCCATGCTCATCTGTGCCATGAAGAACAGAGGAAGGGCCTCTGTCCCACCATACAGTCTGTCCATCAGAAAAGCAATTCAGGACTTCTATGACTAGACAGCTCACTCCTTGGATCAACATTGGTGGGAGCTGGTGTGTTCCCCAGATGCTTCTCACCACCCCTGCCCCAGTATCCAGACAAACTTTGGACCCTCAAACTTGAATGTTATCTGTCTGGAGAGAAGCAAGAAATGTCTACCAATGACCTTGCAGGATTTCGAACACATCATGTAAAATGATTCAACAACTACCCATAAAGTTAAACTTGGGACAGAAGGGAAATAATGTCAGAACATTCTACCGAGGGTTGTGTATACCGGCAAAGACATTTCCCTAGTTCCATGAGAGCCCCTCAATCTGGGTCTTCTCTGTGATTGGCTGACCTGTGCTCCTAGAACATTCATATGTTGAAGTTTTAACCCCAATATTCTAAAGTGGAACTGTACTTGGAGACTGGTCAAGAAAGGGGTAACTAAGTTAAAGTGAGGTCATGAGGGTGGCCCTTGTCCAGTATGACTCACGTCATGCCCTTACAAGAGGAAGTTAAAACACAGATGTATAAAGAGGAAGGAGCATGTGAAGACACAGAGAGAAGACTCCACAGGCAAGCCAAGGGGACAGAGAAGCCTTAAGAGAGACCAATCCCACCAACTCCCTCATTATGGACTCTAGACTCCAGGGTTCTTTAAAAGAAAAAAAAAAAGCCTGCGGTTGGGTCTTCCACCCTGTGGTCTATTTCAGCAGCTTCCCTCTGCAAATAGAGGTTCCTGCATGCCCTTTCTTAGGAAGACTTCTTCCTTACTCCTCTTCTACCAGCTGTGTCTACTGCTTTATATCTCAGACTGGTCAAAGGCCTTCCAAGAATCCATTCCAAAGGCCAACCAGCATCAAAAAGAGGTCCATTTAGAGAAAAAGACTGCTTCAGGCTGGCATATTAATAGAGAGGACTCCAATACCTACCCTAGACCCCACATCATCACTGCTTATCTGATCCTCAATTCTCAGTGATTATAGTAAGGATGAACATACACACTAAGAGGAAAATCAAGCCAGAGGTCAAGAATCCTCTCATCTTCTGCTAGCCTGCCTCTACAACCAACCAAGTAAAATGGCTGCAACTCACGATGCAACAGGTACCTAGAAAACCAAAGCAGCAGGATGTGACCCCACTCTTCCAGACAGACATGGATGAACTGTGATGTTGAGTGGCCTGTCAGTGAAGAAGGTCCACAAAGAAGCTCTAGCTGCCTACCACTTGGCCCAGTGACTCCAACAGAACAAAGTCAAAATGAGAGGAAGAACAGAAGCAGATGGGATAGCACTTTGAAAACCTTGAAATAAAGGACCTATTGTCAGTCTTGGCTGACACTGCTGCATGTCTATTGACCTTGCCTTGATCATTTAACAGAAGCCTCTCTTGAAAAAACAAAAAGCCAAAAAAGGATCCATCTATACACAGGTGAAAATACACAGGGCATACCTGACAGCAGGTAGCTCAGTGTCTCTATCTACCAAGGTGGCCACCCAGACTTCACTGAAATGGCCTTGGAAAATAGACTTAGAGCTATAAGAAAGACAGCTCAAGGATCCTTTCTAATTCTCATATTTGGAGATTCCACTTCCATTGGATCTAATCTTTTCCTGTGTTCCACAGCCACTTCTTAATGCCTCTTCACATATGTACCTTCAGATTTAGAGACTTTTGCTTTTAAAGTGTGTGAGGGTACAATAAGTCAATCTCTAAGGTAAAATAAAAAAAAATGTAGAGGTCACCACATCAAGCATTTGTGTCTATTTTCAAGAAAATAGATGTTAAACTTTGCAGTTGGAAAAACAAACAGCACACTTACAAAATAAACTGAGTAACATACAACCCACCACAATGACCTCAGGGTTGATCCATAGCCACAGAGACTGTACAAACACCTCTCTTGGGCATTGTTTACCATGATCCCAGACTGCACCTACAGCGGGCCCTGGTAATGTTCCAAAGCAGGCCAACATGTCATGGCCATGGGCTGACTTTAGCCATCCTGTAGAAAACAAGCACCTACTGGGTCCAGATGAACACCTTCATCTGTCTTCCTTCCAGTCAAGAGGACATGTCTCATGTAGCCTTATAGTCAGACATGGCAAAAACTTAAGATCTTATTAAGGAATATACTAACCTGGACAAAAACAGATGTCTTAGCTTACTCCAAGATTTCCCAGGAACAAGGTACCTCTTGATTCGTGTTTGGTATCTTTGGTATCTTCCAAAAATTCCTAAGCTAACATAAAGTGTTCCTTCTGTCTAGCTTTCACACACTAAATATTTAGAGTAATAACAGTGACTATTTAGACACGCAACAAATCCCAACTTTAACAACAAAGAAATTCAGTCTGGTTGGCCACAGGGAAGCCTAGGCCTTCTTGAAAGGGGACAGAATAAATTTAAAAAAGCAAATTCCATATTGGAAAGATACCAGAGACTACCATGATTTCACAAAGTAAGGTACTCAATAAGATAAATTAAAAAATATAAGTAAGAAGAAATGGAAGAAAAAGGCAAAAGAATGCTATGGGTAGAACGTATGAACAGCTTCAGAATGAATCAACAATGAAATACAGGAGATATAGTATATCTCAACGGCAGTGCAGTTACCCAGCCAGTGTGGGACCCTGAATTTGAAAACAACCATCTTTAAAATAAAGAGAGAAGTGGTCTGGGCAGACAATTCCATTGATAAAAATACCTGTTGCCTAAGCATGAGAATCTGAATTTAGATTGCCCAGAACCCATGTAAAAGGTCACATATGGGAGCCACAAATTCAGTGAGAGGTCCTGTCTCAAAAACATAAAAGGTGAAGTGTACACTTGCGTACATGTATATGTTCATGTGTGCGCATACATATATGCAGGTAGAAAACAGGTAGAAGGCCAGATGCCTTCGTGCTGCTCTCCATCTTACTTTTGGAGACAGAGTCTCCTCACTGTGGTGGTATGAGTGGAAACTGGCCTCCATAGGCTCATGTATTTGAACATTTAGTGCCCAACTGGTGTGTCTGTTTTGGATGTTATGGAGATTTGCTATAGGAAGACTGTCATGAGGGTAAGGGTTTAAGAGTTGATAGCCTCGCTCCATTTCCAGTTCACTTTCCTGGCTTCCTATGTGACAAATCAGTTAGCTTCTTGCTCTGGCCATATGCTTCAATACCTTCCTCACCATCATTATGGACTCTCCCTCTGGAACTGTAAGCTGAATAAACTCTTCCATTTGCTTTTGGCTATGGTATTTTCTCACAGAACGGATAGGTAAGTAATAGCACTCATTGAACCTGGAACTCACCTCTTGTCCCCATGTGCATGGGCCAGGCTTGCCTTTTTTTTGAGTGCTGAGGGTCCAGCCCATGTTTGCAGAGAAAGCATTTTACTGAATGTGTCATGTCCCAGCTTTATTATTTTTAAAGAATAATAAAATACTCTTTAAATATCATTAAAAGAGAAAGCCTAAAATTCAAAGCATAGTTTGCAAGAGAAAAAAAATCTGTGTAAAGATTTTAGTGATAAAATATGAAATAATAAACACCCTTAACCTTATACATGGTATATGCCAGAAACTTCCAGCAGACAAGTAAAAATGCGCAAAACAAGGCCATTCCCATTACATCAAAGGGAAAAAGCCCACACATCATGAGCCCTAACTACCCCAGGGGCCAAAGATCACATGGTGAAATAATAAACAGAAATGCAAAGGGAATGGTGGATAGGAAAACAGATTTTGAAAAAAAAATCATTGTTATTTACAGATGAAGTGAAGGACGATCAATCAGAACCAAGGTGAACATTCAAAAAGGATGTAGTCTGTGAGCAGGCAGCAACAATTGTCTGTCTCTTTCTGTCCCTGTCCCTGTCTCTCTCTCACTAGCAACGGGATAATTAAAAATGCTGATGGTAAAAAATTATTTCATCTACAAAAGCACTAAAATAATACAGTCCAGACAGAAATAGACATGAGATTCTTTGAAGAGAATGGAAGGCTTTTATGGAGAAACCTAAGAGAGCAGATGTAGACACACCCTCCCTTCATGGGAGGGGAATATTCCTATTACCACTTGAATGGGACAGGACAACAGAGCTCAATTACCTAGTGTTCAGAGATTTCCCTTGCTAAGCTGACCCTTATGTCCACAAAACATAGAAAATGACAGATGACTTTCAAATACCTGCTGAAATCTTCCCCATCTCTTCTCTGAATTCTGTTCACACACTGAGCACCCATCAAAGTGCTGTCCTCCTCCATTCCTAATGCCTTTCACCCAATCTACTGGCCTAACTAAGTTTGGCTATAAAAGGCAATGTTGAGCCTCCCATTTCTCTTCAGACACAGTAATTGTTTCACCTCTCAGCATCCTTATTAGCCACCCATCCCCCAGCATTAGAGCCTAGGAGCTAAGCACCAGCCTCACGCCATCCTTACCCATCTTCTGCTGAGATATCAAAATATCTGAGCCTAGATAATTTATAAATAGAAGTTTATTTGCTCATGGATCTAGACACTGCCAAGTCCAAGTACATGGCCCTGGCATCTGCCTGGCATTTGGCAAGGGCCTTTTTGGTTCATCAGAACATGGTGGAAGCAACACGTGGTGAAACTCAACAAATATGCTAGCTTGCATCTAACCTCTTCTTCTTGTACACTAACTGACACCATCATGGGAGTCTCCTCTATCTCATCTAAACCTTATCCAAAGGCCTCAGAGCTCTATATACTACTGACATAGGAACTTGGAGATTTAGTTCTCAAAAAAGAAACATGAAAATGACAAATTCAAATCATGACACTTACTGCACTTTGAATTTCACTCAAATGGCTGACGGAAGTTGCCAGGCCTTTTGGTGTTTGTCCTCTGCTTCAGGCTGCCTAAAAATGGACGACCCTCAATTTACTAGTCTTGTCTATCAGAGTCTCTGCCATGCCTATTCCATGTAGCCTTGACCTCTGCCCTCCAAAACTCTCTCAAGCATCTACTTTTACTGCCTGCAACCTCACTGCAGAGGCAGCGTTCCCACCTGCCTTGACCTGTTTCACTCCTCCCTGTGATACTGAACCAGCCTACACACTTCGGCTCCATTCCACAGCAGGTCTGGAGCTCAGTCTTCCTCTTTCCCATCCTCCAAAAGCAGGTTTGCCACTGCTGTTTTCCCTCCTGTAGACTCATTTTTGTAGTGATTTCTTCATTAAGAAGCCACTTAAACAACAGGATCCTTTGTCCTGATCACTATTCTGTGTCTCAAGACAGGACTAAAAAGCTTAAATTCTGAATACACGAAAAAGGCCCCCAGAGGGTTCTAATCCAGTGTGAAAAGGTAAGCACTCTCAGAGGGGACACAGCTTTCAGGAAGCAGGTGATAGGAGAGTCACAGTGCACAGGAGCCTCTGAGGGGCAGTCATGGAAGTGGCTGGGAATCCAATCTCTATGGGCAAAGGAGGTAACCTCTCTATTTTGATTTCCTTACCTCAACACTAAAATGGGAGGACAACAGGCCCAGAGTGTGAAAAGACACAGTTGCTGAAAGGTACCTCACACTGGTTGGCAGAAGGCAACCAAGTGGTAGGGTTGGGAAAGGGCTAAGGAGCAGAAATAAGAGGGCATCATGTTTAAAAAGAGTCAAGTGACAAGACGGGTGTGTGGCCACGTCTACAAGCGCTACACTGAAAAATTCAAAGACTCTGAACAATCCTGGCCCTGACGGCTACCACATAGATGAGATGATAGGCAATCTGGGAATCTCACCGCCAACCTGCAGGCTGGAGGCTGTAAACTAAGAACCAGGAGTGACTTATCTAATTTTAAGATGCTAAGAGGGGCTTTAGTCAAGTTTTGAACTAGCGGTTTTGCCCCTTGTGTCTGCCTGGCCTGCTGCCGCAGTCAGCAGGAAGACGCCCGTCTGCCCCTGCCCTTGGGTAGCACTCCCTCCTCACACCTAAACACAACGGGCCTGTTAAGTGTTTCAGGCCAAGTCACATGGACATTGACTACACAGACCCTGCTCTGTGTGCAGCTTCCAGAAACCCGGAAGAACTTGGCCTCTATTTTCTTGTCTTTTCTGTCCATCCTTTTTCTTTGTCTTTCTTCACTAAAGGAGTTTGTAAAAAAAAAAAAAAGGATAAGCACACACAGGGAAAGACTGGAAGCACTGGAAGCAGCTACAGTCTTGAGAGGCAGCAGGATAAAATGGTTCCTCCTTCCACCTGTCTTTATCTCCTCCTCCTCCTCCAGGAGCACACCTCTGGAGAGATGGAGTCAGAGCTCCCTGGGCACTTTATCAGCCTATTATCAATACCGGTCATGTCATTCCTCAAAGTCTAACAACTCTTAGTACCACTGCTACTTGAAACTTTATCACATCTTTTCATTTAGCATATTCTATAGCTAACTAGAAAGGATAACCAACAGGTTTTCAGAATCAAGTATACACATGCATGCAAATGTGAGGAAACCTTGTTTCTCAAGGGATCAAGATTTAGCAAAGACAATGGAAAGAAAAGAATAGCAAGAAAACAATTATTAATGACTCAGAAATGCAAGGAACAGATCTGTTAAGCATAGGGGATAAACATAGGAACTGAAAATCAGTCCACTTACCAATGTAACCACTGCCTTGCAGACCAGCCTAGTGAGTAGAAAAATATCTAAAGACAAGAATGGCTAGCTGGGGCCCCTTCTACTCCTTGTCCTCCAGTTACAAATGTGATACCTGGCTCCTAAGGATCTGGGCAGGCAAGGGTAAAGTGTATGTCACTTCAAGGGTAGAGATTTTTACTTAGGGACATTTTTTTAAAAAATATAATTTTCTATCTCAAAATGTGGAACACTTACCCTGGCATAGCCTTACTTGGTAGCTTAGCTCAGGCTCTCTTCTGGTGCCACATGGCCACATGGGCACCAAGGAATCTCTTCAGATGCAAAGCAGTCCCCCCCACCCTTCTCAGTCCCATGTCTTGAGTCAGAGTGTGATAACCCCTACATACCAATGGTTTAGAAGGCACAGGGGCAGCTCGGTCCCCAGTATATGCTTTTCCTTTAGGGTGATTAATTCTAAGTTGAGAGTCATTTGGGAATGGAAGGAGATACAGTCATGGGAGTCCCAGAGATGCCCTTTGATCATTCCACCCAGTTTCGTTTGGATGTTGGGCATATCCCTTGGTATTCAAGCGTTGAAAGCAAAAAAATCCTAGAACTCGTTCATGTAAATAGACTTGGAAGCAGTCTTTAGGAGATGGAAGTAGGCAATGTGGTTTTTTGAGAATAAGGAAGACTTGAGCGAGCAGACTTGCTCTCTCTCTCTCCATGTGACAGCCATGGCTGTTTAGGACTCAGCAAAAAAGGCCTTCCTGAGAGCTCCCTGCAGAACTTTACCCATTCCCTGAGCTGGGATGTTCTGTTACAGCAATAGTAACAGACTAACACAAAGTGTGTCTATTAGCCTGACTCTATGACACAGAGAAAGGGACTCTCCTGTTTTCTCCACATCCACCCATGTTAGAGACTGGGGCTGTGCTAGGCTAGCTTGGCAGTCTCCTTGTTTCCATCTTATCACCCATCCCACCTGCCTCAGGACACCGTTATCACAGTGATCTAGTCTGTCTAGCAGGACTCAGCAGACCAGTTCTATAGGCCATGCGATGCCTACCATGATTCCTCACCACTGTTGCAGGCTTGGGCTCTAATCTGTCTCCTATCTCAGAAGCTGAGGGAGTACTGCCATAACACTGCAACCGCATCCCATACAGACTCCCGGGCCTGCAGTCTGCTCCCCACACTAGTACCAAGTACCTTCGGGAGTAGGGAAGATGGTATGCAACAGACATAAAGTAACTTTGACTCTGCTTCAGACTAAATGAAGACACATACTACCCCACTTCAACTTGGAAAAACAACCATGGGAAGCTGAATACTGCAATCTGTGCTTCCCTCTGTACCTGACTGAACATTTAGTTAGAAAAGGCAAAAATCCCATGTCTGTATCTCCTTCCGTTCCCAAATGACTCTCAACTTAGAATTAATCACCCTAAAGGAAAAGCCTTATCACTTCTCCTTCCTTCTGGAACCCTTGGGCTAATGGCCAGCAGCTGGGTGGTTTGCACAACATTACATAACATTTCATTGCAGCAATAGTAATGGACTGAGATATCACATACCTCTTTTAGATTGGATCTAGAAGGGAATGGATAAGCCTACCAGGATGTGGCTTGTGACTGTGTTAGGCTTTGGAATTTATTATTCTCTCATTAACTGAATCAATTAGTTATTATTAATTATTAAATTAGCACTTTCTGGGTACTCACCATGTTCTCAGGCTTAACATGCTCAGCTATTTCGCCATCTCTAAAATGGGCCCTAAGTTTGCTTCCATAGGCCTAGGCATACAAGTCATGAGTAGTGTGGCCAACTCTTATCATTGCTCAAGATCCAGGAATGAAGAGTATGGAAAAGACAAACAGCCTGTGGCATGCATGGTCAGCCATTATTTTTTATCAGTTCTGCAAAAACTGCACAGAAGCAAGTTTTTAAACCTGTTCTGACTGAGCTTGCCCTCGGGGGGTCTGGAGGAGACCTTAAACTGCTGACCCTTGCCCCTCCGGCAACAAAGCCCTGATGCAATGTACCAGAGCCATTATCTCTGTGGCCCTGAAAGATTGCCACAGACAGGAGCCACTGAAGGAAAGCTGTTTGCTTTGCCAACCCCCTCCTTCTGGACCCCTGAAACCTACAGCTCTGTAATGCACTGAGTAAAAAGGCCACCTCAACACCCTTTGGTTATCCCCATCACTAGTTGTTTTAGAGCCTTTTCAAGATGACTTCCTCAAAAGATATTTCTAAAACAACCATACCAGGTTTCATAATTTTTTACTTGAGATCTAGCCATACACATGCATGTCCCTGGCCAGACCATGTGCAGCACAACACGCTGCATACGGCCAGTGGCCAGGTAAGGACAATTCCTTTCATTTTGTTCCCTGTCAGGGGCCCCTGGAGGTCATCACCTTGAGAAGTGGCTCAGCTGTGCTCCCTGAACCCTAGCCTGCATGCTGAACCATGGAGAACATTCTTTAACTGCCTTCTGGACAAGTCACACACATGAGGAGAGAGAGAAGGAAAATGTCACACTTCCAGTATTTCTAGTTTCCAAGAAAATTCTATTCCTGCCCCCAGGTGCACCAAGCCTCTTTGGGGCGGCCAACATCCAGGTGGCCAGAGATCGGCCATTTTCTTTTTGCCAATGTGAATTCAGAGGGTAAGCTGAAAAAACACCCATCGGAGTCTCAACGCAGATCTTCCTAGCTACGGAGGAGCAACAGTACCCAGCTTATATTGACACACACTATCTGTGTCAGTCTGTTCCAAATGCATGAGGCTAGAATTTGCTGCCTGTGAGGAATGAACTGTGAGGCCCCAGTGAACAACTGTGCAACCCAGGCCTCCCAACGAGTTGGAACATCCAAACACGTTCTGCCTGTGGTCAGGCCATCACATTTGGGACTGAGTACAGCTCTTCAAGGATCTATTTCTGACCTGGGAACATGAGGCACTTTCCAAATGGGGCAAGGGCCTTATCATACCTCTTACTTCTCCTAAGGACTTGGTACATTAAAGTGTACAATGCTCTCCCTTGAAAAGGCAAAGTGGGCCTTGAGAGAGTGTTACAAATTCAATCTAAATTTAAATGTCAATGGGTATACAAAATCTGATGGTAAACTAAGAGTAGTTAAGAGACTGTGATGCTGGTGTGCCTCTCCAGGCAATCTTACTTGTCACCATCACTACCTCTATGGCCTCAAAAATAAAAAATAAAGCAAGGAACTTTGCAAAATCATGGCACACGTGTTCCAAAGGCCATGGTGTCAAACACCTAACAGGTAACCACAGAACAATCAACCCATATGGATTCTTCCCTGAAAACTATACCAGGGGGAGGGAATTGCGTATCTACTGACCAATACTGTGCAAGGAACTGTGAAAAACCCACAACTTAGGTCACACTCAATATCGAGAGAGTGAAAGCATTTCCCCTAACATAGAGAACAAGACAGGTCCTCCCTCTTGCCACTTTTATGCAGGACCTATAGTTTGAAAGTCCTATCCAGGGCAAGCAAGAGGAAAAGTAATGTTAATAAGAATAAAAAGCACCCAACTGGGAGGGCAGAAGGAAAAATATCTCTGTTCAACTCTGAGACAAAAGCACAGAAAAAAATCTCCACGAGAGGGTCTCATAACGGTTCCCTCGGATATGACATCAGAAGCAAAAAAATAAAAACAGAGGGGGGATTGGTTATACAGTTCAGTGGTAGAGTGCTTGCTTGTATGTGAGAGGCTCTAAACTCAGTCCCTACCCCCACTCCCCAACAAAAAAAAAAAAAAAGAAAACCATTGTCCATTATAGGACACTCATTCAGATAAAACCCACAACAAAAGCAAAGCACACCCACAGAGACTGACCTGCAGTGTCTGTGAGATCCTATAATTTAACAACAAGCTGCAACTCAAAACATCAGTAAAACACTTCATATAGTAAGATAAGTTCAATGGCAATAGGGTGGAGATGGAAAATTGGGGACTCTCATATATTGCTGTTAACAATGTAAAATGGTCTGGCCACTGAAAAACGCTTGGCGGTTCTTCAAAATCCTAAACACAGAACTACCAAATGACCAAGTGCTTACAAGCCTGGATATCACAGTCTAGTAGCTGGAAAATCTAATATTCAGGGACTAGCAGGTCTGCTGCCTTCACTGCTCCTGGCTTCCAAGATGGCGCCTTACTGCTCTGTGCTCCGGAGACAAAAATCTCTCTCTCTATAAGGAGCAGAAGAGAACAGATCTATTCACTCAATCCTTTTTATTAAAGTCCTAATCCCATACAGAAGGTCTTTGACCTCATGATCTACCTATCTCCCAAGAGCTGCAACTTTTAATGCTATTGCACAAGTTGCTACACAAGAATTCAGGGTCATATAGTCAGACCATACTGGTGTACGTATCCATAAATACACTAATTGAAATTAGATTGGATACTTGAAATGGGTAAATTTCATGGTGTGTAAATTATACCTCAGTAAGACTGACTGTGCAGAAGAGAAGGGAAGGGAACACTACAAAAGGCTACTGTCAGGAAGTAATAGGCAATAGGGAGTTCTGTGTCCTGTGACTTCAAGCCACGGCAATCACTCCTCCCTCAGAGTAGCACAGTGTACTGAAGCACAGTGAATTTTCTGGAAAGCACAAAGAACCTGCATTAGCCCACTGTTTCTAAGCTTCCTGGACCATGGAACTTCAGGAAAATACTAAGTTGCCCCATATTTCAACATGACCAGGATGATTCTTGATAAAAAGGTGACAAGGAATGGGGCCCAAAGTCCAATGGGCTCTATTAATACATCCATTGAGCAACTAGAATAGGCACGAATACAAGAATTCAGCAGTGCTTTTATTATCCAGGGATGTATTTTGGTGTCAGATTTTTTTTTAAAGGTAGCACTAAAAAAGTGGCAGAATGGATTAATAAATATGGAATATTTTATTAATTTGATTAATGAATGAATAAATTTATTTATTTATTGGTCACATGTTCAAATACAATGAAAGCTAGTTTGTTTGTCATTTCCCCTAACAGTGTTAGTAATAAGATAATACAGACCTACCTTTCAGGACACAGCCAACTTCAAGCTGACAGAAGACAGGGCAAGAGTGAAGGCTGCAGCCTCAGTGGGACATCTCTGCTGCCGTGGTAGACACTGCAAGGCCCTTCCTGTCTCTTACCTTGCTACTAAGAGATGGACGGATTAAGCACAGGACCCTGGAGAAGCAAGGTGTTAATATGTACAAAGGCAAGGCAAGCTACTCAGCTGTAGGGCACATGAGGCCCTGTGTTTAATCCTTAGCATGGCAAGGCGGCTCAAAGAAGGCACAGGTTCAAAGAAAGGCAAGTAGAGTTTCCTAATCCACTCAAGATTCAAATGGTTTATGGTTTTTCTGAGAGTTGCACCATTCTAAATGAAGGAAGATCTACTCCATAAAATCTACAGGAATGCAAGCAAATGTCCAAACAGGACACTTCAAATATTTATAGCCGAAACACCGATTTATAATAGAGCATTTAAGAATGCTACTTATGACAACACAGGGCAAATCGCAGAAAAAAATTTTGGCAAATATTCCCAGGTTAATAGCTCTATTAATAATACGTCTTAAGAGGTGAAGTACCTTTAACAGACATTTTCTAGAGGAAAAGGCATGGGGGTGGGGGTAGCGTGGATAACTGGAGGGAACTACAGTAAGGCCTCCCTGCACAAGGCTTGGTTGCTTTGGAAGTGCATGGACATCAAGCAGCACTGGTCCAAAACCCAGACCTGGGCCCCACTATCACACCAACTACAGCTGATTTTAACAGGGCCCTAAGAGACCTGTGCATGCGAACTTTAAGGAACACTACTTTCAAACAGTGAAATAGTGTTAAATATTAACAGTTAACAGTATTAACATTTAACTTGTCAGAACTGAAACTTGCTAGCTCCTTTCAAGACAATAAATAAATAAGAAGGAAGCCTACCTTCTTTCTTATAGCTTTAATTTCAGTGGTTTCAGTTACCTGTGGTCCACCAACATCTGACATTGAGTGGAAAATCCCAGAAATAACTGAACTGTGCCTGATTTATAAATAAAATTCTATCATAGATATGAATGTGCACAGGACTCAGTGCTGCCATAGTTTGGATCTAAGTATCTCTCGAAGAACCACATGTTAAAACAGTTGGTCTTTACTTTGGAGCTACATAAGATGGCTGCAACCTTTAAGAAGTGAAGCCTATAGGGAAATTTGAGCCTTTGAAGGATCTCGATATGCTCTTCTTCTTCTCTCCCTGTCCTTGGCCATCAAAGGGTGAACACTTTGCTCTGGGACATACTCCCCCCACCATGGTGTACCCTGCTGCCATAGGCCTCCCCTAACAAAATGGAAGCATGAGCCTCTGAATTCATGAGCTAAAATAAGGCTTCATTCTTTTTAAATCTGACTGGTTATTAGTGATAGCTATCTAACTGATACTATCTGAAAGTATCTGGTACTATCTGAAAGTCAAGCAACCTCTGGGGGCCCCAGGGTGCACTCCTGTGGAGGAAAGGGACGCCTGTGTTTTTCTGAGTCATCCTGAGCTACCCTTCCACTCTTTTTTTTCTTCATCATTTCGTTTTTTTTTCATTATCATATTAGGTACTTTTTTCTTAACATTTGCTACAGTTTCTGTGACAAAATGTTTGACCAAAGCCAACTTATGAGAGGAAGGACTTCTCTTTTGGCTTATGGCTTGAGAGGGTCCAGTCCATTTGGGCAAAGAAGGCACAGTGGAAGAATAGCTCAAGTTACAAAGGAGCATAAGCCAGCTGTTTACATACACCAAGAAGCAGAGAAAACTCCAGTGGGAACCAGGACTACATGATAACCCACAAAGTCTACCTGCTGCCAGTAACCGACTTCCTTTGTTTCTTGAAGGTTCCACAATCTCCCAATGAAATGGCACCAGCTGGGTAACCATGTGCTCAAACACATGAGCCTTTACAGAAACATTTTACATCTAAACTGTAGCCATTTGTTTTGACCCAAGTTTGGGAAAACAGACTGATTACTCAAACATTTGTTGAAGGTGCCAGGACAGGGTCCTGTCAAAAGCCATCAAGTAAGTCACTCCTTGCAATTTTCACCCCACTTAAGTGCTTGAGGTTGTATTAGCCATCATGGCCATCACTAGCAAAGACAAAAAAGCTCCTGGACTGGCTGGCACCAAAGTGGAGAGAAATGTGTAGGTGACTTAAGGTCCCACTTTTACCATCAGGGTTTTCTTTCCTCCCCAATATCAATATCAAGTTTCTTAGCCTGAAGCATCCTGAGTTGACCCCTTGTGTTTCCTGATGCCCGCAGGAAGCTCTCCACAGAGCAGAAATGTTCCTGAAGCGAACAGTCCTGAAGCCCCTACCCCCAAAAAACAGGAAGGCAGAGCCCAATAAATGTTGCTTAGCCACCTCCCAACCCAACTTCACCGTTTCCTTACTTTTCAACTCCCACCAGCCTTGAGGGAACAAAGCCCATTTACTTGGAAACACGGAGGGAGAATACTAAAAAAATGGAAATAAACCTCCATAGGAAGGGTTCAGGTACTATAGCTTCAGGAATGAGGCAAGGCATTAGATCATTTGCATACACAATCTTTGACTTACAACGGCTTGCAAGTTTAAAATACTGTACTTGACAGGATTAACACGCCCACTCTACAGAGCATCACTGCAATTCAGCACACCATGGAGTGTTAGCCTTGTTTTCTCAGCATCTCATGGCTGACTAGAGCTGGGCCTGTTGCCTCAGCCCAGAAATGGAATATTATAGCATATTACTAGCACAAGAAAGAAATCAAAATTCAAAGCAGGGTTTCTACTGAATGTATGTTGTTTACATATCATCATAAACTTGAAAACTTTTAAAGTCTGGACTACAGAAGTCACTTATAAAACTCTGAAAAGAGTCAAACTATCTCTAGTCATGTACCCCCATAGGGTAGTCTATGGATTACAAGCAAATGCAGTCCATCAGAACAATTTGGATGTGCTGAGTGGCCACATCAACTGTCAGATTTGCCTTTCAGTGTCTCTCACTGGTTGAAGCTGGAATCCTGGGGCCTCGGCCAACTCCTTTTAAAAAATATGATGAAACAGAGAACAAGATGGCTCACACAAAGGCCTCTTATGACACATTCTCCCAGACTTCCCAGGGTACAAAGGGCTCAGACTGCTTCCACGTCACCCTCCTTTTGCTGTTGTCCCTCCCTCTAATTAGATATTAACCCCACCAGATGAAGGTTGCCAACCTTTTGCCCTAACACCCCAAACCCACACAGTTACAAGGCTCTGAAAACAGCATCTCATCTCCAGGTTCGTCAAATAAAGGCATTTGCAACCAGGCACAGCACAGAGAGTTCAATCCCCAGGTCCCACATGGTAAAAGAAGAGAACTTACATTGATTTTCCTGTGACCACCACACATGGTCTGTACATGACCATACTCCCCAATAAGTAAAATGTATAAATTTAAAAAATATACGAGGCTCTGAGGTCATACACCCTGCTCCCCGCCCCCCTCCCCCCATCCTGCCATCTTGGGTATCATTAGACCTCAGTCTCCCAAGCCTAAGATGGATTGTGCAACTGTATTAGCCCAAGAAAGCTTCCTAAGACATTCTTTCTAAGTCACAAATATGAAATTGTCTGGTTTTTGTGGAACCACAAGGGTTGAAAGTGAATTCAGACTGTCGCCTAAATGTCACCTAATTCTAAAATTCAAAAGATGCACTGTTCTCTGAAAAATTTAGAAGCCCAGTTCTGGGTGGTAATTACATGACTGTGAGAAGAGGGACTGGTGATGGAAATCCTTCAGAGAGGGTTTATAGCAAAAATAACTCACATTTTAAGTCTACCAATCTGGCATTTCTCCCATACCCCTTCAGACTGGTAGTGAAATTGCCATTAACTCCATCTGCTGCCTTCTTCTAACACTTAATGTACAATCCTCAATGCTGCCAGGCAGGATTTCTCATCCTTGATCTCTAGTTCAGATTCAGGAAGGGGCAAGAAGCACAACAGAAATTCAGCCCTAAGTCCACACAGGGGCTTCACACTACCCCAAAATTAAGTGTGTAGTTGTGTGGAACCCTAAATAGGAAGTGTTACTTACCACCTTTCTTCTCAGGACCGATGGAAAGGAAAATCTCAATAACCCTACCCCCAGCCTACCATCTCCCTCATCCTCACTCCATTTGCTGAATACGAGGGGTCTAGGCTAAAAGAGAATGCTAAGGGCCATTAAAACAATACAAAACAAAACCCAGCCCAGTTAACAATGCTGAAAGAAAGAAGGGGGTGGGGAGGACACGCAGGAGATAAACGCCAAGGCTGAAGCCCCAGCTACCAACAGGTCAACATCCCTGCAGTCATTCACTGCATTCCAAAATCAGAAAGAACAAAAATGAAAAAGAAAAGAAAAGAAAAACACTCACTTTTTTACGCACTGGTCCAGGAATGAAATTATTAGTCAGTAGCAGCCTGGGTAAATGTTCGGTCCAAGCCTCTTATGAATATCCTGGCAGTGGCTCCCGCCATCAACAGAAAAATGGCAGCTGATGAGGAGGGCAGTCAAAACGTAAACAGGTAATCTGACTGTTTCTCTGAGGATCTACGTCAAGGGGTAAGGAAGAGCGGCTGCGCTCATGTGAGCAATTTGCCGAACTCAATAAAACCATAAAAATGATGAAAAAAATCTCTCACTCAATTTTAATTAACTGATATTTTCTTTCAGTGAAATACGATGTTTTATAGATAAAGACACACAGTAACAATATGCATTTATCCCAGGCTCCTATATTAGACTGTTTTTCATCAAGGTTTAAAAGATGACCAGGCCGACTTTAGTATCCTATTTTTAACGGAGAAAAAGGTCCAGTTACCCCAGATGCTCACGTCTGCTCACAGCCCAAGCTGGTTCGCACAACCGCTGCCTTCTACTTGGCTGAGAGCTACGTCTCCACGTTCCAGTTACAGGTTTACGTGGGTACAGTTACTACTTGTTACATAATATTTAAAAAAATCAAGATAAAAAAATGGTTATATAAGACTACCCTACTGCTACCGTCCACCCAGGCTCGCGCGATCCCGGACCTTAGGCGAGCCGGCGAGCCGGCAAGCGGCAAGCGAGCCGGCAAGCGAGCCAGCAGCCAGCAGCGCAACAGCGCGCCGAGCCCGCGGCCATCCGTGCTCGCGAGCTCGCCGGAGCTGTCCACCACTCGGACCTTTGCCGATTTCGGGAGGCGAACCCTTTCCGAACGGCCACTGTCCGGGGACTTCCGCACGTTTCCACTTACCCCCGGACCCTCTGAAACCTCGCGGAGCAGCGGAGCCCACCTGCGTACCTGGAGAGCTGGCGAGCGCAGCCTTCACCGCACGGGGTCGCTGCGTGCGCGCCACCGGCCAGCGGACAGCTCCCGAACCCGGCAGTGCCCAGCGCGTGGACAGCGCTCTGCATGGACAGCGCTCGGCCGCGCGGCTCGCTCGGGTTCGCCACGGCTCCGCCCCACCTAAGGACCTACGGCGCAGGAGGAGGATTCCGGGGCCCAAGAAGCGCAGAGGCCGGCCAGGCACGCGCCGACACGCGGCAACGCGCCACGAGCCGACACGCGGCAACGCGCCACGCGCCGACACGCGGCAACACTCGAGTTACATGCGCCAACACAAGCGGACAGGCGCCAATACAAACCAAGCGGACAAGCTCCTGTGCGAACCAACAGGGCCGGCGCTGCTCTGAGAGATGAATGATTGCAGCCGGCACGCGCTAGCATGCGCCGGCACGCGCTGGCACGCGCCAGCACAGGCCGGCACGCGCCGGCAATACAAGCCAGCGCTATCTCGGCCGGCACGCGCCGGCACGCGCCAACATGCGCCGGCACGCGCCAACACAAGCCGGCACGCGCCAACAGGGCTGACAAGCGCCCACACACACAGACACACGCCAAACACACGCCAACACGCTAAGCGAAGCGACACGGCTTCCCCGAGAGGCCATCCCGGCAAGGGTGCCATACCTCCCCGACCCCCCAACATGCCCGCCTGGACCCACCCCCATGAGTTCACAGGTTCTGGGAAGCCTGTCCAGCAGCGCCGGTCCCTGGTTCTCTACCGCTCTCCTCAGCTTCCAGAGGATGGACTGGGCACCCCTGACGACTGGGAAGATGAGGGACGCGGCTGGTCCTTGCGCACTACGGGAACCCCAGGACCAAACCCATGTGACGCAGCCACGCCCCGAAGCCCAGCGGGGGCCCTCTGCTGCCCAATCCCCGGATCCCTGGTTCTCATGGCAACCCTGAAGAACCTCTTGCTCCTAGCTTCTCGTCCTCCCCTCCCCCACACCTCACTTCGCTCTGATGGGCAAGAGGAACACTCGCTGCCTGCAGCTGTCATGACGCCAAAAGTCTACCATATCTACGTACGGAGCTCAGAAATGGGTGGTGAAGAAGCAATAGCACCAACAATACCATTTTCTTAACCTGCGAGGGGAGAGGAGCTCTGAATGACCACGACAGGCGAACCTCCATAACCAGAATCACTTTCACCTTAAATCCTTCTCCAAAATGTCAAAGCAGGAACACAAAACAGAGAGGGAAAAGGCTCCTTTGGAAGTGACAAACATACCACTATTCTATCTCAGTGAGAAAGTGTGGTTCCATATAGTTAGCTAATAATATTCTATAGTAAGCATCTGCTATACACTAGTCTCTCTCTCTCTCTCTCTCCCTCTCTCTCTCTCTCTCTCTCTCTCTCTCTCTCTCTCTCTCACACACACACACTGCTGCAACAAAGGAAGCAATACGTAAGATTAGGAAATACTAGTGGCTTTACACACACACACACACACACACACACACACAGCTTCTCAGTATCTTCGGGAGATTGATTCCAGAACCCTACAGGTTTCAAAATCCACAGATGGTCAAGTCCCCTTTATAAGAGTGTGTGTTTGTATATATTTTTACATACACCTATAAACACCTTCCCCCATGTACTTTAAATCATCCCTCGCTTTATGTCTGATACAAAATAAGTGCCAATAAATAGTTGCTATAGTATATTATTTATGGATAATGATGTGGGAATAGTCTGAGCATGGTCAACACAAAAACAATTTTTCTAAATATTTTCGACTCAGTGTTGACTCAATTTGTGGATATGGATACCACTAATATAGTGTCACACACACACACAAACGTTCACAATAAAGAAAGCAAAAGAGAAGGTTTGGAGAGATTATTTGTGACTTTTCCCAAGGGACAGAGCTAGGAAGCAGTAGATTGTATGCTCTTCTCTCACAGAGAACATGGGCAGATGGTGATAAAGACAGTGATATTCAACAGTGGCCACTAGATTTGGAAGCTGAGGCGTACTATACAATATTCACATCTGCAAAGGGAGAAGGAAGCTTTGAAAACCCTCTCTAGGCACTTTCTGTGGCAAAACAGAAAAGCTGCGTCAAGGCAGGTAGGCTGGAGGCCGGCTCAGGTCTCCAAGTACCACAGAGAGAGGATGGGGAAACTGAAGATGCTTCCAGGGGGCAGAGGCTTCAAGGTGGTCGTGCTATAGAATTCCGTTAGTGTAAAGTCGATCCAACAAAGCAGGTTTGAGGCAGTTCTGAGAGTGGCCACCAGCAGTGCTAAGCCCAAATCAAAGACAGCAAGCTTTTCTGCCTGGCCTGCTCAGTAAAGTGTGCTACTCGACACTGTTTATGGTCTGAAAACCTAAGTTTGACTACGTACTTTTTTAGTGGAGATGCTGAACAAAGCAAACATCACCAGCGACAAAATGACAGACAGAAGCCAACCTTGGGATTGCAGAAGGGAAGGAAAAAGCGTAGCCTCATGCCTAAGCATACAAGCACAGTCCAGGGAGGGAAATCTATACTCTAGGATTATGTTCAATTTAGACAGTCAACTCACACAGGTGGCTTAGGTGTCCCTGGGACTCCCTGGCTTCACTGCTCAAAGCAGGAGATGGGGTGGGAGAACTCCTTTGGCTGAAAATGACACCTGTCCTGCACCTCTCGGCCTAGAAGAGTAGGTCTCACAGGACAAAGACCTCAACCCTCACTCTTTGCTACAAAAAAAAAAAAAAAAAAAAAGAAAAAAAAAAAGAAAAAAAACGGGGAGGGAGCAGCCTAATGAGGAGTGAGGAGGTATCTAGAGTCATGCCCATGCCTTCTAACATACTGGACACCTGTTGTTGTTCAGTTGTGACATCAAAGCCAATGGATAAGAGGTAACTGACTTATCAAATGCTTCACAACTGAAATCTAACTGGAAAACAAGGCTGAAATATGATATAATAAGTGCAAGTCCAAAAATCTCGGAAATGAGAACCACCATTACTCCTGAAAACATAGAAAAGGCTGATTTCAGAACAAGAAGCACTAGGGATGGTTTTTTCCCCCTTCCTTCCTTTCTCCCCCCCCCTCTGTTTTAAAAGATGGTTTCTCTATGTGACTCTGGCTGTCCTGGAACCCATAGAGATCTGCCTGCCTTTGCCTCCCTGAGTGCTGGGATTATAGCCATGTACCACTGCATCTGGCTAGCACTGGAGGTCTTAATAAATAAATAGACCTTGGACTCTCACCCTCTTCCTCAACAGAGTTTTCCAGAAGTAGTGGGGCAAGTCACAGGACGTCAGCAGGCATAGGCTAGCCTTTGGTCCCAGACTAGAAACAATAGATCTAGTGAAAGTTCCCAAGCCCTATTCCCTTCAGAGCCATGGAGAACTCTGAAGATATGGGTATCAGAGGGCCTCACATACTGGAACCCAGGCTTGGTTAAAGCCACCATTCATAAGGGGCTCCACAGGCTTCCCAAGTGGAAGAGCAGAAAGGGCCTCACAGGTCCATACGAAGCCTCTAAATGAGAAAGGGGAGCCTATGGCAGGGCAGAAGCCACTCCAGCTTTCCATTGGTAAGCTATGGGACTCAGAATCGCTGGAGTCTGTCCACCATTTTGTCCACCCATCTGCCCCAGAACTTCTGCCTCTACTACACCCAGGAGGCCTACAGCGTGCACAAGAACCTCTGTCCTATCTACTCAAGTCCCTACAGGCATCAATGGAGTACTAGCTGGCTGTCAGCAAGAGATACCAATGAGAGAGACAACCTTGGACTCTTAGCTTCCCCAGCTCCATAGTCAGTTCAAGCCAGTGCCAGAGTGCTGCTGCCCTTAGTTCTGCTCAGTTTCATGGTGGCTCACTGGTGGCCCTGCCTCCTACCCATCTCTCTAGGCTCAGTCTGCTTCTCATTAAAATCAGATGTAAAGAAGCCAAATAAAGTAATAAAATAAAATAAAAGTAAACAAGAAGAAACTATGCAGGAAAAACTTTTAAAATTATTACTTTTAAATAAGATAACAAGATATTGCACAACGAAACTGGAATGCTATACTATTGAAAAAGAATGCTTGCTCTGAGTACCAATAATGTGCCAACACAGGTAAACTGCCTAAAAGAAATCTACCAGTCTGCTGTGGGACTTGGCACCATGGCAGATGCTGGGGGTCCCATGGAGAAAAGGTGTGTCCACTGCATTCAAGTAGATCCTGAACCTAAAACTGCTCTAAAAAGTACTGTAAGACACAATCAGAGAGGGCTGGAGGTAGAGCCATTCGTGCCCAGAAGGTACAAAGCCCTGAATTCAACTCCTAATACAACAGCAAATCAAAGTGTCACACACACACATTAGAAGAGGTCCTTAGAAGTTAAAAATGAAAATACAAACAAAAGCTAACAGAAAGATTAAAGACTAAAATTAAGGATATTATCCAAATCCTAAAGCCCCACAACAGTTACAAGAAATGGAAACCAAAACTTTAATAAGAGATCTGGCTAGGGCTGTAAGCTCAGTTGGTAGAGTACTTACCTGACCTGAGTGAAGGCTTGGGTTCAGTCACCAGAAATCAAGTCCAAAAGGCTAAAAAACCCCAAATAAATTACACTCTTGGAAAATCAGAAAGAAAGAAAGAAATTACAAAGAACTGATTTAATTGTCCAACACCTAAAAAAAAAAAATGCCTTTTTTTCAATTCTCGCTTGAAAGAGTCCTCAACTTACCCCACTGATTCCACCAGGTCACATCGCCAAAGAAATTCAGCACATGCAAAGAGAACACCTAAAAATTTCCAGACACAACAAGAACCAAGCCAATCCCCCCCCCCCGAAAAACAAACATTTTGGTATTTGTTAATACAAAAAAAAAAAATCAAATGAGATTGTCCTAAAACAGTAGCCGGGTTCAACTCTTTGAGGGAAAACTAACTGAAATTTAGAAAGTCACTTAACAAATGGGGCTAGAATTAAAGGTACTTTACACCCACAAGGCTTCTCTTTTGAGAAAAGCTGTTGTAGAGTGTTCTCCACTAGATTTAATAAACTGAAAAATTATAAAAAGTTGTGAGATCCATGAAGAAAGAGCAAAGGCCATGTTAAGGACGATGTAGAACGTACAGAACTGGCAATGTACAATGGACAGAAAGACTCCAGCGACTATAGATGTGGCCAAAGGGTACTTGGAAGAGTGTTTGCAAAAAACAAAAACAACAAACAAACCCTAAAAAACTGAAAGATGACCTAATGCAACTGAGAGGTATGATATGTGTACATTTTCGGGTGGTGACATAAAAACACCTAGGCAAAAACAACTAGAGCAAAAAGTAAAATGTCCTATGAACTTATGACAAAGTTTCCCATGCAGGCTATATTGCCATAGATGTTAATGGCACTTAGGGGACTGTCCCCACTCTGCATACTCCTTATTTGTTCAAAAGAAACAATGAGGAAACCAAACTACTCAGGACAGAACAAGGCAAAATCCTCACTTTCTACTGTAAAAGAAACTGTGAAAAACTGAGCTCCAGGAGGGGGGGGGGGCTGAAAGGGATTTCTATGTATTATTTAGCCCCTGTTTATAAAAGCAAACGTGGGGGACTGCAGTTAAGTCTAGTTTTCTGAATAAAAGTTTAACTTTGTTTAAACTAATAATGTCTTATCATTCTGATAAAAAGAAAAGGGGAAAAAAAAAACCTAAAACCAACCCACCCTCTCTGATCTGATAACTGAGGAATTGAGCCTGTGTCTCTCCAGTCATTTAGAGCACCTGGGAACAGTGCCCCAGCCTGTGTCCACTTGCAGCCCCTCAGGCTACAAAGTACAGGGAAGGGCCAGGAAAAACCTGATATCTAGGGATGGTCCAACAAGGAAGGGAGGCACTCCTTTTTCCACCTTCTCCCTCCTCCTGTGCTCACTAACCACAATAAGGAGGTGCCCAGCCCAGCCCAGCCCATGGTGTTCCCATCTCTCTAGGAACATCCTGGAGTGCTCTCTGTAAGATCCACACAATTTTCTTTGAAACAGAGCGAGCAGCTCCCTAGAACTGGCAAACTGTAGGCTCTCAGGGAACAGTACACCACAGCCTGTGCTGGCCCATTAGATGCCAAGGTGGAGAGATGGGCACTAGGCTTTGGGTGAGGCCAGCGCAGGGAGAGACACTCAGAAGACTCCAGACTCACCTGGCTCTGCCTCCTACCCAATACCCTAATACAAAGACCTTCTTGGTTGCAGGCCCCATGGGATTCAGTGCAGGGCACTGTCCTCAGACATGAGGCTACTGTGCAAACATTTAAACTTAAAAGTTGTTCTACTCATAGTAGCTTTTGGTCATTATGAATTTCCTGGAGCCTAAAAGTATTGCTAAAGGTTAAAATTTGGTAGGCAGGGGATTGCTTGCTTGTGATTTTCAGATTACAGATGGTCAAACGGCGATACATATAAAGGTTTTCACTAAAGACTATTTTAGTGGTAAACTTGCCCAAGAACTCCCAGGGATGATACTTTAAAATATTCACGCAAGGTCTAGGGCTATAGCTCCATGGTAGACTACTTGTTTAACAGGTACAAAGTCTTGAGTTTGATCCTAGCACTTTGAGAGAAATAGAAAAACAAGCAAGCCAAAGTCCCTACAAATCACACAAATGAAGGCAGTTTGTGTGGCTAGTCACCTTTCCCGTTCATGTCCGATGGCTTCCACGGGCAGGGGTGGAGGGTGGGAGGAAGGGGGAGGAGGTAGGAAGGACCTGAAGGTATCCAGCATGGCTTTCCTATTGTCAGAGGCTTAAATGGAGCCGCGGATCACACTGGGGCAGCCAGAGAGCAATGTACTCTGCAGCTCTACCTGCTCCGGAGGAGCAAGTGAGAATCCCAGGCCTCCAACTGAGCATTAGCTGTGCTGACAATGATGGCAGGGTGATAAGGACCAACAGAGCTCTTTCTGTGCCATGTGCTTTAGGAGCGCCTTGCTAATGGCAGTTACCCAGGCCTAATTACTTGGCTCAAAACCCTGCAAGGAAGTCAGTGAGGGGTGGGGCTGCCCACCAGCACAGCCCTGGAATGGGGCTGCAGCCACTCCCCGGGGGACGTGGTCAGCATGTCCAGGATAAGTGTACGTGCTCATTTCTGTCCCAGCCGGGATAAAAGGCTCACTGGAGTCCAGACGCAAATCTTTAGAGTCTGAAGAGAAATGTGGCAGGCTTCTTACGCCTGCAAACCAGAGACTCCTTTATACACATCAACTTTCAGCCCATCTGAGGCTTGTGCCTTGTGAGTTTTTGCTATTCTACAAACTTCCATTCTACAAACGGGGTTAGTTAACTTGTTTCAGACTCACTAAGGTGGTAAGTTGTAGAACCAAGAGACACAAAGGAATTGCAATTCAAGCAAATCATGAAGGAAGTTCGAGGGTGAGAGAGGCAATTCCTCTAAGTACATATTCCTACTGCCCCAGCAGATGTGAGCAACATGAAGTTCTGTTTTGCAGGGCTCAGATCAAATAACAAGCACCTCTAATTTAGGATCTGAACAATCAAGGAAAAATCTTTCCAAACTCAAATGAGAAGTAAATGGCTAAAAATAAAGAATATTGTAGCGGGTGGGGGGGGAGGAAATTTCCTATTGTTCATCTCCAAAGCAGAGGCACCCATCTCTACCGCTCACATGCTTTTTGGTAACTCTATAAAATGGTTTTGTGGTTGATATCTCAAAGGACAATCATGCCATTTTCATTCCATTTTTATAAACGAGCTATCAATCTGCCTTTTCATTAGTCTGCAAACCCTGAAGAATATACTCCAAATCCCAAAGCACCTATTTGCCAAGCCCTACAAAGTAACCTGACTGCCTCAAATTCCGCTCACAATCTTCCATATTTCTGAATTGTATTTTATAAAAAAAAATGACTACAATATCAAACTTTGTAGGATGCAGCCAAAACAGTGCTTATAGGGAAACACCTAGCTTTAAATCCCTGTATTAAAAAATAAGGTCTAAAATCTGTGCTCTAAGATTTTACCTAACAAAATTCTTAAGAAATCAAAAATTTCTACAGCTGTAGGATGAAACTAAAGGCACAACAGATGCCTTTGTTGAAGAGAAGTTCAGTTTCTGAACACTGTGAAGTCTATGACTTCGATGGAACATTGAAATAAAAAAGCCCCCCCCAAAAAAAAGAGAGAGAGAAAAATAAACTTCTACAGGAAAGTGAAAAATAAAACGGTGGGCAAAAACCCAAAAAACCAAAAAAGAAAAAAAAAAGGAAAAACATTACCCCCCTCAAAAAAAAAAATCAAGAGCAGCTTCACTAACGGAAAAGATTTAAATTTGAACATGTGACCAACCACCTAAATGAAAAGCATTTTTTCCTTCTAAACATCTCCATACTGCTGTAGGTTTTGTGAGGGGAATTTCTGCAGGGAGGAGGATTTGGTGCTGGAGTGAAAGCCAAGGCCTCATCATGGCTCTCCACTGAGCTGCTTCGCCTGCCCTCCATGTTGTTTTAACGGACTGAGAAACAGACACTGGATTATGTACAGGCTTCCCTCCTATGAAGGTGCCAGCACTGAAATGTCCGGCAGTTAGGGCCGGGTCTCCATAGTTGGACAATTGCACCCCTCTACTATCCTGCAGTTTTTTACGTGTTGAACAAAATTTTAAGCATATATGTTTTCTAAGTCAATACCATTTATAAAATACTAATAAAAAAAAGATAGACCAACCAAGAATTTATACAGGTCTAAAATGAGCTAAAGGCACATGGTTGTATTGGTTCAACCAAAGTTTGGCTTTCAAACATTGTAAAGCCTCTGGCCCAGCGGGATCAGCAACATCCTAAGTTGTGAGCTGGATCTTCGGTTCTGACTTTGTTCTTGTCCAGTGGAGGCTCACTGGTCGGAGTCGGCTGCTCTGGCTTCAGTAACCACCACACAAAGTCCTAGACAATTGGCCACCAAAAATCTGCCCTGCTTTCTGGTTTCCTAGTCCACCAACAAAACCCACTTTGACCAACCCAACACTGCCTCAAAAGCAATACAGGCCACAAGTAATGTGCAATAAGTGACTTAGGCGGTACACAGGTTTTTTTTTTTTTAATTTTAATTACAATGAACAAAGTTACCATATCAAACTCATGATTTCATGAACATTGAAGTTTCTTCTCAAAATAAATGAGTACGCAAGTGTAAAAAATAAACAGTGATAATTGCTTGGCCTACGTGGCATTAATCTTGGGAGGCTGGAAGTAACTGGTCTAAAAAACCAGGCCCCGGCCTCCATTTGCTCTGCTGTGTGTCGGGCAGGGTGTCCCTGCCCCACACCATTTTTTTTTTCCAGAAGTGGACGTGCTTTTGCAGACGTGTAAAGCTCTGGAGGTCTCTGGGAGCTTTGTCCTTTGTTAGCTGGTGTGGCCTCAGGCGGACCAGTTAACCTCCAGAGCCTTGGTTTCCAGACCTGTAAAATGGGGACCTTGGGGGCGACCAAGTGGCTACAAAGCAACAGGGCTTTTGAAAGCGCCTTGTAAACTGTGAAATGCTACCTAAGTATCAGTGGCTACACTTCTCAGTTACGGCAATGCCTGCTGGGCTGTAACTCTGTCTGCCCTCAAATTCCCTCCCTGTAATGCGGGGACTGGTTTGTGCCTCTTTCAAAGGTTCCCAGTAAAACTCAAAAAAGTATGTTCAGTAATCCTAAAGCTTTGATTTTTTTTAACACACAAAAAATTAGGTAGGCAAGAATTCTTCCTGGGAGCACATTTGTTCGCAGGACTCTTGGTGAAATACTCTTAAGAGTCTTCATCCATCGCCTTACACAATTCCCTCAGCTGCAGAAATCCAGAACTCGAGGTCCACTTCTGTAAAATATGAACCTTACTCAAATGTGAGCCCTAATCTGTGCCTGCCGGGGAGCTAAAGCCTGGAGTTCTGGTAAAGGAGGGCGAAACGTTAAATTGAGCACCATTTCTGAAACTCAGGGGCTCCAAATGGCTGAATCAGCATTTTCTGAAACAAAGTCTTCAGGGCCTGGCCTTTTAAACAGCCGCAAAGAGAAAGTTGTGCAATAACACATATTTACTCACGAATGCTACTTGTTTTGGACTTTTTCTTTGCATCTCTTGAATGAAACAGTTACAAGAAAAGAGTTTTTCAAAAACATCCCAAAGAACCAGGGCCTTGTAAAAATCACCTGTGGCTCCCTTACTTTACCCAGTTTCGGTCAAAGTAGGCGAAAAAGAAGTTCGCGGGGTTTCTTCCAACCCCAAGAAAAGGCAAATACAATTAAAAAAAGTAAAGAATACCCTAATTTCCATAGCGCACATGCTGCAGGCCCTCGCCAGGCAGGCGTTTGGAGAGGCAATCGGCAAAGGCGGAGAGTTGCATCAGAAATTTCCTTCTGCAAACGGTACCGCTCTTATCACGTTTCCACCGCTGGCGGGCTGCTAGTTCGCGAGCCCTCAAACTTGGTGTTAGGCCCCAGCGACGGGTAGTAGGGCCACTAACAGACCCAAAGAAAGAAAGGGGTGGGGGTTGGTGGGGGGGGAGGGAAAGATCCTCGGTCCGCGGCTGGGCCGCGCTCGCTTGGGACTTGGGAGTGTCTGGCACCGCTGCCCGGCCCGCCTGGCGCGCGCGGCGAGGCCCGGGGCGCAGCGGGAGGACCCGCCGCTCCAGAGGCGCCCGGGCGCCCACCCTCCAGGGCGGCGGCCCCCCGAGAGCGGGCGGCCCCCCGAAGCGCGGCCTTGACCGCAGCCCCCGCCCCAACCCTCGAGCCGCCGCTGCCGTCTGACAAGATGGTTCAAGAATGCGCTGCCCGGGGGGCCCCCCGCACCTCCCCCCCAGGGTCTGGAGCGCAGGGAAAACCCCGCGGGGCGCACCGGCGGTGTACCCGCCGTCCAGTCCCGCCATCCCACGCCGCCCGCCGCGGGCCCGGGGCGCCGCAGCCCCCAGCCCCCCGAGGCGACGCCCTTCCGCCCGCCGCGCGTCGCGGGGCTCCGCGTCCCGGGCCGCGGGGCGGCCAGAGCGCAGACAATGACGGGCGCGGGGACCCGCCCGGCCGCCGGGCCCCGCGAGGCGCGGACCACAAAAAGTAACTTGCCCGCCGCTCCCCGCCCAACTCCTACCTGCCGCGCAGCTCCTCGCCGCCTCCGCGTGGCCGCTGGCCACACTCTGCACAGTCGTCTGCGGGGTACCCGAAGGCAAAGACGGACACTGGACGGTCCCGGTCGCCGTGCGCCTGGAGGTGCGCGGAAAGTTCGTGCTCCCGTGGGTCTCGGAACGCGAATCCCGCCCGCCACTGGACGCAGCGCCCTTCCCTTCCTGCCGCCTCCCCGCTCCCCACCCCCTCGATGGGCTTTAAACTCTCCGGCCCCGCCCGCCCTCCCCGCCTCCGCCGCCGCCTCCGCCTCCGCCTCCTCCCCCGGCCGCTTTTCCTGCTCCTCCTCCCGCCGCCGCCCGGACCGCTCGGCGGCCGCCAGCGCGGGAGGAGCCGCGGCCTGGGCGCAGGGCGTGGCGCGGGGGGCGCGGGCCCAGCGGCCGCGGGGTTTGGCGTGGCGCGATGCTCCCGCCCGGGCCTGAGCGCGCCCACCATGCTCCCGGCCCGCGGGACCCCCCGGCGCCACGCCAGCGCCCGTGTGCGCGGACGCCCCGGCGGAAGACCGACCGGACCTGTCCCGAAGGGCGATTCGTAAGCGAATTGTTCGAAACTCAGAAAGTACTCCCCAACTGCACAGTTCAAATTCTTGCTGGGCTGCGGTGGCCCGACACCGTCGTGGGCACTCCCGGTCCCGGAGAAGGAAACTCGGGCTTGCTCACGGCGGGTCGGGTCGGGTCCGAGCCTCACCTTTCTCAGCCTCAGTTTCGCCAGCTGCGTGTGAGTAGCCGAAGGAGGGAAGCCTGAGAGGCCCTTCATTGTTTTCTTGAGGCAGCCGAGCGAGCCTCGTGTCCTTTACCTCTGAAGTGAGGCCCTCCCGAAATAGTGCCCAAAGGGGCCATGCCCGATTTCTAAAGTGACCGATGAAAAGCCAACGGGCTTTATGTAAATCGCCCCTTCGAAATAATTCGTAAAGTCTTTGTTGGATCGCTTTTCTAATACAGATAGGATACCAATAATTACACCTTTTTTCTTGGGTCTTTGGCGTTGTAAAAAGTAGCTCCGACCGTAAATCGCCGTCGTTGAGACGACACGTGGTGTGAAACATTCACAAGTCCTCCTTCCTCTCCCCTACTCCGGCCTCCGAAGTTGTTCCTGGAACAACTGTGTAGAGTAGAGAAACTAAAACTCTAAGAAGTAACTTCCAGAAGTTTGGATTGCTGGGAGTGAGCACGGGGCGAGGATTTGAAAGCTGTGCGCATTGTCCCACTGCTGTTTTTGAGCACTGTTCTGTACCTCATGCTTCTAAAAGTGTTTTTTTTCCGACCTCAGACTGATGTAATCAATGAAAAGTTTTTCCTTTCCTATAACTGAACACTCAGTCTTGTTTCTGGCCATTGGTCCAAACTCAGAAACCCACAAGGTGAAAATCCAGAGAAAATGATGTGAATAAATCTTAGATTCCCGGGGAAAGGAACACAAGAACTCTTTTGTAGACAAAGGACTCAAAAGCAAACCGAAGCAGAGAAAACTGGGCTAACTTCTCCCAAGTTGTTTTGCTTCAAACTTTGCAGCTTTCCTGTGGGTCCTCACCAGCGATCCATACTGCACCAGACACAAAAGGCTGGCAGGTCATAGAACTTTTACAGATGTTTGAGAGTTTCTACATGCTTTCGCAATACATTTTCCCCCCTGAATCGATTTGTTGGTAAGTTCCAAACACCATGGACCCTTCAGCCCTCTAACATATTGATGTAGCTTTCCCAAGACTAGAGATATTTTCTTATATAACCACCACATAACCACTTCTCAAATTCACAGATTTATGCTGATAAGAAACATATTTAATCTAGGTTCAGATTCTAGTTTTGACACTTTATTCGAGTATTCAGAGGATTTTTTTTTCCTTACAAGACTAGCTAGTCCAGTGATCTAGGCAAAAAGTTGAAGCTCTGTTTTCAGGCATTACTACTAACCAGAATGGTATGGAGATAAATATCAAGCATTTTCTTGGCGTCAAAGCCTGGACAGGCCCTCATCCCCATATTTCCTGGTTCCCAGTAGACCTCGGCGTGTACACAGCACCTCTCTGAACCAAGGTTGTGGCCTTGCTGTCCTTGCTGTGGCATTGGGGCTACAGTTAGCCCCAGTGTGGAGGTTCTGGACAATTCTGTGTTCAGACTACATTACTACCACTCCATCTCCAGACTCCTATTGTCCCCTTGCCCACATACTCCCTCACAGAAGGATGACAGACACACACATTGTAAGGTTATGCAGTCTATAAATGAGACTGGAGGACCCAGCCTCCTGGGTAAAACAGGGTGGCTTTGTAGCTCAGAAACTTCACAGAGGGGTTATAGATGAACTAGACTTGGGTGTCAAGATAGGAAACAGTATTCCCTGGTAGTGAGGAATTCCATTATCCAAACATGAAGCTCATTCAGCTGAAAGTAGAGAATCTGATAGACTCCAATTTTAAATTAGTAATGAATTGATTAACATCTGTCTCCCTTGCTGATTGTAGCAACAGTGTCAGTGGTAACTATGTACCTTTTGATTGTGTCCTGCAGGCAGCAGTGGGGGACCCTGGTCCAAAGAGGGCACTAAGTGGAGTAAGTCATTGGAAAAATAACAGGGAAATGAATGTTGCTGTGGTGTAAATGAATGGAGCAACAAACAGAGTGATCTCTCAGCCCCAGGCATCGTCTCAAATGTTGCCAGTAGCTTTGGCAGAGGGAAAGCATGGAGGGCAAATGGCATCCTGACAGATGCTAGTCATGCCGCTCCATTCCCACTGCACATGGTGCATTCTGGCATAGCTTAGAAGGCAGAGCTGGAAACCAGAGACCAGCCAGTCTGAGGACAGTCCAACAGAACACCCTGGTGGGTCAGCGAGTGATCTGCAGTCATAATGAAATCACAGTATGTTAGGCTTTGCATATGAAATGCCACTCACAGTCTTGTGTCTCTTATAGGCTCCTGTATTGAGCACTGATCTTCAGCAGTGGTGCTGCTTTAGGAGGTGGTGGACGCTCAGGAGGTGGAACCTGGATGGATTCGGAAATAGGTCTCTTGACTTATAACTTTAAAGGTAATGCCTGGTTCTTATCTCATCTTCTTTTTCCTTTCTGACCAGCATGATAGGAGCTTGCATGCTTTCCCTGCCATGATGGATAGAATCCTTTGGAGCCATGAACCCAACAACAACAACAGAACAAAAACCACACAAAAACCAAAACAAAAATCCTTCCCTTGTTTTTCTAACATGTTTGAAAATACATGGACACAAATTCTAACATAGTGGCTGCTCCAGAAACCTAGGAAACTACCTATATCACTGGTCTCTACGTCCATTTAGGTGGTGCAGAAATCGCCTTCATAGGTTGGTCCTGTTTCAGGATCCTCCTGCCTCAGTGTCTGTAGGTTACAGTTATGAGGCTCAAGGTCCAGCTTGAGCTGCATTTTAAACTGTATTCTGTATATACATGCATATGAACAATCAAAATACTTCAGGTCCCTGAACTATTTAAGCTGGACTGATACAGCTTTCCCCAGAGTCCAGAGATGAATACTCTGGTGGTATTTCAGAGGTTTTCTGTCTTTGGCAGTGACCCTATAGAGCCTAGAATCTCAAACTTGGAAGATGAGGCATAGAGGAAACTAGAAAGGCCTTAGGACCCAGGGAGAAGCCTGAATCTCAGAACCATGCTGAGAGAAACCTGGGCTCCTTTGGGGAGAAGTACCTAGTAGATACAGTTGTTCCATAAATGCCAGAGCTGCAGCTAGAGAGTGGGAGGGTGAGGTTGAGTCAGAAGGGTTAAGGCTGGAGAGTAAGGCATACTTTACTCATTAGGTTCAGACATCTGCATTTAACCTAAAGATACTAGAAGTTAATGTGTGCTATGGACTTTCCCCAACAATCCTGGCTTTCTTGATCTCTGACAGATGAGGATAACACCTTGACCAAGGGGTCTGTTTCCTAGGTTTGTTAGATGGTGGGCAGAGTGATGAGCTGTGCAATCAGATGCTACCTCTGTGATTATGGACTGGAATATTGATGGTGGTCGGGACAAAGACCAAGTGAGAACACAGAACGGGGCTTGATAGATCAAAGTAGAACCCACTGCTTCCCATCTTCTAGGCTTGGGATAGTCTATATAGTTCTGTTTTCTGACGTCTTAATATAAACTCCTTTTTATTCAATAGCTATAATCAAAGGAACTTTTCAAAGCAAGCAAAACAGGGGCCCACTAAAAAAATATACCTTGAGCTTCAGCTGTTGAGCTAATTTGCTGACAGGGAAAATTCACTGTGTAAAAAGTACGTGTTGTGGAGTTTAGAACGGTACACAGTTGTGTAACCAGGAAAGGTGCTGGTGAGTATTGACCCCAAAAGGTTGCTTCATCCCCCACCCTTTCAGTCAATCCCATCCCCTGGGCCCCACACCAGGCAAACACCCACCTGCTTTCTGACCTTGTGGATTTGCTGTGGGAGGTGGATGGAATAGTGCAGAAAGTAACTCCACACAAAGCGCTTGCTATTCACCTGTGTTGTTTCCCAGATTTATACCTTGCTCCTTTAAAATACAGATTAGGATTCGGCTGTGTGGGTGTCCATCAGGTGGTTCACTCTTTCACTGGTCAGGAGAAATTTGGGTCAGTGTCCGTTTTAGGCAATTAGGAATAAAATTGCTAGAATTCTTTTTGAAAAGCCCATTGTGGAAACACAAGTTTTCATTTCCCTTGGGTAAACAGCTAAGCAAAACAGAGAGGTCTTGTGGTATGTTTTTATCAGAAACTGCCAAATTATGTTCAAAGTAACTATACCATTTGCATTTGCATCAAAACTCAGGACTGTCCCCTTGCTTCACAGCCTCCTGACTTTCACCCGTCTTCTCAGGTTTTGCCATCCATTTAGCATATAGTGGTATGTCCCTCCCAACTTTAATTTGCATTTTACTCATAAACACTTTTTCATGTGCATATTTGCTGTGTCTGTCCATTATTTTGTAAAGTGTATGTTCAAATCATTTTTGGGGGAGGTGTTTGTTTTCATATTTTAGAGTTTCTTTGTTGTAGGTGTGTGCTTTGCTGATTCTCAACTTCTCTCCCTCTCTCCCACTCTCTCTGTACCTCTATTTCTTTCTCCCTTCCTCCCTCTCTCTCTCCCCACCTTTCAATCATCAAAGAGAAGTTTTTGTATTTTAGAGGATAAGCCATTAGTTATTGTTCATGGCTTGTTTTTTGTGTCCTGTTAAGAAATTCTTGCCTCACTTGGATACTGCAACAATGTTCTTGTATGTTTCTTTTTAGAAACATAGAAGTTGTTTTAGGCTTAACACTTACATCATTATCCCTGACTTTAGTTTTCAATGGGTGGTTTAAAGGAATTGGGTGATTACAGGCATTTTTATGTTCTTCTATGATTTTTTAAATAGAAGTTCTGTAGTTTAATAGTTTACAGTATTATCTGATTTGAGTTCATTTTTTGATAAGTGGTTTAAAGGAATTAGCTGACTCCAGGTATTTTTTTTGAAAACTCCATCTGACTTCTCTATAGATGGAAGAGGAGTAGCTGAAACACCGACAGGGGAAGGACAGTGATCACTATGAAAGGGATGGGCAGCACTGGGCACAGTGGGTCAGTGTCCAGCTGAGAAGAGACTCTGGATTAGACATGAGTGGCTGAGTGCAGTGTGCTGGGACTAGAGTATTGAGTGGCTCTGAGGATGGGACACGGAGGAGAGCCCCTGTCCTAGTCGAAGACAGGGAAGGTCTCAGATGAGTGGCCTGTGCAATGAGTGAAGAAAGGCCAACAAATTTCTTAGACTTGGAGGTAGGGACTGGGGTAGAAATGAGCTTGGTTTATATGCTGTACTTAACAAGTAAAGAAAGAATTCCGTGCCTGGCTCTTGGCTATAAGATCACATTTGACTAAACTGGCAGAAGTGGGAACAGGGCTCCACCTGTCATAGTCTCACATGGCAACCGTGGTCTGGAGCTAGGTGGCTGAGGTAACTTCCCCCACACATCAATTCACAGAGGAGCATGCATATAGAGACCGAGCTGCTTTAAGGAAGAGCTTGGAACCTTTTAGTTGGAGCCCTGTGGCCTTGCCACAGGGGCCAGTTAGTAGAAGTTTGGTCAGCTGGGAATCAGGCTCTGTGTCTTAGGGACAAGGCTCTGAGGATGACACCAAAGGGTCCCATCGAGCTGTATGTTTCCGAGGTTGATTTTTCCATATAGAAATGGGCATCACAGATATTTGCCCTTGTTATGTTTCAGGGCATAAAAGACATCCAGAGACCACAGGGTACCAAGCACAAGACCTCATGCAGATAGGAAGAGGGTACAAAGAGAGCTCATAGTCCATACTACTGCGGGAATATCTCACTCTGGAGCAGGGTTGGCACCGCATAAGACATGTCCATCCAAGTTGGAAAAGTGAGGCGTCCATTTGCATGATTTAGAGCACTAGGCTAGGCAACCAGAATTCCAGACACTTCCAGTTTCGCCTGATCAACTTCAGAGTCGTGGCTTCACGACTTAACACTCGTCCCCGGTACTGCAGACATGGCTCCAAAAAATCAGTTCCTCTAGTGACTGTGTCTAAGGGACCAAGGGGGACGTTTTCCTTTTGTTCATCGTAGACACCTCTAGGAAATTTCATCTTACATCTTGTCTGGAACAAGGTCCCAGCCTATATCCTTGCATGTAGGAAGTGCAGTTGAGAGCATATGGCTTTTTAAACTTTGATACAGCAGGAAAGAAGGTCCAAGGAGTGTGTTTCTGGTAACTAGGCAATGAGAAAGACATACTCAAAAGCTCATAGCCCTTACAGCCATAGGGCCCCATCTTAGTTAAAGGTAACATTCTGAAAAAATTCTACCTGGAGTTAGAATGCAAGTGCTAGCATGCAATTATAAACTCCTGTTTATGCTTAGTTGTGCCTCTAAAATGTGAGATCCTCTTTAACCTCAAAAAAACAAAAATGAAAACAAAAAATCAACTCAACCACTTTTTTCAGTTACGAGTTAATTAACCACTAATGTCATACAAACTCTGCTTGATGAAATGTATTTTCATCCAGTGCAATTCACAATTTTCATAATGTAGGGCTAAGATAAGTACCTCAAATAAGGGTAAATTTACTTAAGTGGTAAAAATTGTGCAGAGTTACTGGGGATTTGATATCAGCGTACCTTCCACAGTGTGTGAGGGGTGAGGAGGAATGTATGTTTAAAGCAGGGACTTATAATCCATGTCAAAATTCTCAATATCCGAAACTCCTGTTACACAGGATGTACTCATGCAGAGGATTGAGCAGGCAGTCTCTGAACTACTCTTGATAACAGCATAGCTGACCCAGATCCGTGAGCTGTGGAGAGCAGCTGAGGGTCTGCGTCTTCTGGGGACCTTGTGCCCTCTATTGGCCAGGGGAATATGTCAGTTTGTACAGCCGATTCTGCTCTGTGGCCTTTCTCTTTCGTTCACATGTAGGTGTAACCACGGGTCCTTACAATTGATAGCCTACTTGAGTCAAAGATGCATTGACTACATGTAGAAGAATTTTCCAGGAAAAAAAAATTGTCTTCTCATCTTCTGCTTTTTATTCCGTCTTCTCCCCCCCCTTCTTAATTCTCCAAACAAGCATCGTTGCAGTGTATCATCGTATACTTCAACATATGTTTTATGTATGTACATACTGATTCTGTATGCATGTCTCAGTTAATACTTACAGTATTCTATGAGTTAAGTGCTACTACAGTCTTAAACTCTAGGAAGCTAACTTGGAGAAGCTAGATGTCTTAAGGCTACTTAACTAAGAACTTTTATGACCCATTTGACTGACTGTACCTACTCATGTTTCTTTTTTCTCTGCTCAGAGCTGTCTCTCTTGTCATTTCCTTGCCACTTTATTATTTTATTATGTAATCAGTTATTTCAACTGATAATCTCACAAGGTATCTTTTATGTATAACCCTGTGATTAGATTTTAATATCATTAATGTTTTCCTTATTAGGAAAGGTGTTTTTGTTTATTTTTGGGTGATACAATGTGATTTTTATTTCTATTAAGACTGTGTACTGAACCCAAGGTAGGATAAAGGGATGTTTATGGAAAGAAGATATTAAGTCCATTATTGAGCAGGGCTTTAACTCGCCCCCCTTCTTGATTTCTTGCTTTTAGAGAATTTGAGGACTTGGTTATGAATGCCATCTTGGGAATTCTGACCTCTCAGAGCCCAGAGCTACCCACAGGTTAGGGACTACACCTTGTTAGGTAGCTTGAAGAGGGCATCCAAAATACTATGGGAGGAGAACAGTGAATATGCAGCTAATCAGTGTATTCAAAAAGTCCAAAAGAGGGAGGTCTCTTACAAATAGGCCATGAGACACCAGATGGCATTTAAAACTACAATGTAGATCAAGTAGGTAGAAGCAGCTCACAAGGGGATCAGTTCATGGAATTCATTTAGATCATGGATTCAGGCCCTAGGCAAAAAGAAGACAGGGTCCTAATCTAGCAGGAGGACAAGATCTAGGAGATCAAGATTCATTTATAGAGAAAAGTTCATGGTTCTGTGTGTTTGCTGTTTCTGTGAGAACGCACTGGCAAGAATTAACTCAGCATTTCTGGGACCTACATTAATCGCTTTGGGGTAGGGTTTCCAGTGACTTCCCATTAGGTCCCACCTCTGAAAAGTACCACCACACTGAGGAACAACCTTCAGTACATCAACCCTGGAGGACAAACCACACTACAACCACTTCCAGGGACCAGCAAGATGGCTTAACAGGTAAAGACACTGTGAAGCCTAATGCTGAGTTCAAGACCCTGGCACCCACATGGTAGAATGAAAGAGCTGACTCCTGAAGGTTGTCCTCTGAGATGCTGTGGAATGCTTGCCCCTCTCTCCACTAAATGAATAAGCAAATGGGAAACCGTTGAGCCACTTCCAAACCATTGAACTTGCTCAACATGAACACCCAGGGTGCAGTCTTAGACACTAAGCATTAAGAGTTCTTGGTTACAATGTGGTGAGCACTAAGTTAGTGGGACAATTGATTCACATGATGCCAGGACCATGGCAGGTACTCAGAGTCAATGGGGGCTTTATCATGACCATTCATCTGGAGGCACATAAGTCAGCTCAGTTCCTGTACGGCCTTTTGGTGGTGTACCAGTTCTCCCTTTTCTTTATTTGTGCCCTGGAGAAATAGCAATCCCAATTTCCCAAGGCAGTAGTATTCCAGCATTCGTTGAGTGTATGCATACATGATTCTCTGTGTGTCTACCTACCGTTTATCAGTAAATGGTGGGGACAGGTATGATCTGTTCTCATTGGAACTCATGTTGAAGCTTAATTCCAGATGGAAGAAAAGCCAGAGGACCATCGGTATCCCCATTCTCCACCAGCTGGGGTGTCATCTTCTCTGCTGCGCCACGCACTGCCCAGCGTGATGGACTGACCTCACGGAAGTCACGAATGAAGTAAGTCTTTCCTCACTTAAATTGTTTCTGTCAGTCATTTTCTCAGAGCAGTGAACAAAATAAGTAAAACAAATTGGGGTCAATTAGTTCTCTCGAAGAGTTGGCCACACATCAAACAAACAAACAAACAAACAAACGAACAGCAAGCTTCTCTCCTCATCAGGTTCTTATTTCCTATTTTCATCTGATCTCTCTCCCTCTCAGGCTCTCTCTCTTCACTGTTAGCTACCACCTGACATGTAATGCAGACAGGGGGCCCTCACCAAATATTGCTCCATGCTGTTTGTACCTTCTAGCTATCAGAATCGTGGGTCAGGTAAACCTCTTTTATTCACACATTAACCAACATAAGATAATTTTTTCTGGAGCAATGACAAATTTTCGGGACCATTATTGTTTGTGATCACCCTGCCAGGAATGGAACTTGACCTGTGAGGCTCTTAGTTGCTTTCGTGTGGGGAATAGGGGATTCAGAGCAACAGCCCAGTCAGTCAGATGACAATATGCAAAGAATGCACATTGGATATCTTGCAGGTACAGGACACTCTGTCCCAGTCCCCACCCTGTTCCATTTGAAGTTTCAGTGTTCCACCACAGTCTCTTTGAAGGTCTGAGCTGGGTGGCCTGCAAAGTGAGCTTTGAGCTGGCCCGCCTGATTCTCTCTTTATCTCAGAAGTGCTCTCCACACCCATCCTGGGGGTGAACATCCAGCCCTGGTGACTGACATACATAAAGTTCACCAGCAAGCCAGTGAACTCCATGGGGGCTTTGTTTCAAAGAGTAAAGGAGAAAGCCATGCCATGTGGCTTAAAGTGTCTCTTTTTACAACCATTTGTGAAAAGATAAATTTCCCTCATATTCACAAGTTGACAAGAAGAGTTAAAAAATACTTGAAATGTCAACTATTTATATAACCTTTGGCCTTTTCCCAATACTGCAATGTGCATGCTCACATCTCAACAAGAAAGGAGTGAGTTTCCTGTTTTGTTTGGGTTTCAGCTGCCTCCAGGCACCCCTTTCTATGAATTGGCACCCTCCGCATACTTGTCTGTTGGGCATTTGGCCCGTTTCCAGTTTTTGGCTACTATGAATAGCATTGCAGTAAACACCCTTGGGCAAACTGTGTATTTTTTTTTTCTCTTCTAAAAAACATATCCCCCTAGAGCACTGATATTTTGCTTTCCTCCCTTTAGTAGGGTCGAGAAAGAACGATACTCCCAAGTTACCTTAGACATAAAGGGCTCATGATGGAGAGTATACCTGTGGTACGAGGCAGAGCTTGGTGTTCCCGGTGGGCTACATGCTGCTGCTGACTCTTTGCTTCCCCCCACCCCTTCTCCTGCCCACCTGTGTGACATGTCCCCTATACCTAGCTTTTCCCAAGATACTATGTCTCCTTCCACACTGACAACCCAGTCTACCCAGTTCAATGTCCGTTTCTAATAGGTTTCATGTTTTACATGCCAGAGTTCATATTCCTAAACAACACCATCTCTTTAGGCTGTCTAGATTTCACACAAGGATAGGTTGTAGGTAGAGCCTCCGGTGAGACAGCAGGGCTGCGTCCTGAATGGAAATGAATTCATGTTATTCTTTACTTCCAAATGGAATCTCACAAAACCACTTCCAAGTCCTCATGACTATTAGGGCTTAAATATGAAATGCCCTTCACAGGCTCAGGTTTTGACTGTCTGTAGCTTGTAGTGCTATCTTGTAAGCCTGGGTCTTGGGAATCTCCAACAGTAGGTAGCTAATGATACGTTTCTGAAGACTATATCTGGCTCTCACAAGCTCTCTTCTGCATCTTAAGTCTGTCATAGTATGAAGAAAGTCGGCTACACGTGCCCTCCACATGAACTCTGTCTTGCTTGCCATGATCGACTGTACCCTCTAAGAACATGAGTCAAAGTAAATCCTTCCCATCTTAAGTTGTTTCTTCCCATTGTTGTCACAGCGACATGATTGTAATCAATACAATGACTTAGAGCCAGCACCCTGCTCTTGCAGGTCCCAATGTATCAGCCTTTCCTGGGTTCTTCCATGATGTACATAAAAACAAAACAAAACAAAAGCAAAAACAAAAAACCAAGGTGGGCTGGTGTTTGCTGGGGACAGGAGAGTGTTGCACCCTGCTTTTGCAGTGAACACTGTATGTACACTGAGAAGCCTGTCACAAACTCTGTAATTCCGCATTCGTGTTTTCTCCTTTCATGCATTAGTCACTATGCAGGTGAAAGTGGCACAGATCCTGCCCAGCCGCCCCCACCTCATATCACAGATGTGACCGGAGGTTAGCCTGTAAAGATGCTATTGTGGAGGGAGAGGGAGTGATCAGTGTGAAGGACATCCACCTGAGATACCCATGAAAGGGAAGGGGAGAAGCAGGATCGGATGAAAAAGAAGCTGAAGGGCAAAGCAGCCAAGAAGGGCACACAGTCAGTCAATCCTACAGGGGACTCTAACACCACCCTTTGCCATTGACCAGACATTGAACAACACTACCTTCAGCAGGGGACTGAGCATAGGGCCAGTCTTGAAGTTACAGTAGGTGCTGTCTACCACTTATATGTGCAACAGCTGGGAGAACTAGCCATGATAGGTTAACAACAATAACAACAACAAAAAGGTGGGGAGTATATCAGGTAGTTTGGCACTTGCATGCTGTAACAAAATACTTGAGCCCAGGTTATATACACACACACACACACACATATATATATATATGTTTTAATTGAGCTTATAGTTTGGGATATTTAAAAGTTCAGGATTTAGTCTATACTAAGAGCGTCCTTGGGTGTGTCATATGATAGCAAGTGGCATATTGGCATGAAGGGGGTGGGTGTTGATCACACAGTGAGACAGAGAGCCAGGCATGAGAAATCACCTATATCATGAGCCTGTGAAAGATAAACAACACCCACCCTTTCTAAGGATAATGCCACCAGTAACCTTATTACCTCCAACCAAACCCTGCCCTTTAAAGGGTCTACCTCTTCTTAATATTGCCACACTGAGAACCATTATTCCAACATAAACCATCAGGGGACATAGGGGATGACAGCCAAACCATACCCACTTTAATCAGCTGTCACTCAGTCTGCACTTGAAGGCACTCTCACCACCGATGGATGCACAGCCAGCAAGCTAAGCAGTGTCCCCAGAAGAAGCAAGCCATGGGAAAACATGCCAAGGTTTGGCCAATCCATGACAGTTAATTGGTGAGGATTGATCTATAGTTCTTGGTGAGAATTTTATATAAATATTGCTAATCGTATAGCAAGCGCCTGTTTTTAAGTTTCACGGCTGCTCCCTCTCTCTGCTATAGTGTCTGTGACAGATAGCCTCACAGGCACCCCAACCTTGGGGCAGGCTGACCACTTCCACAATTCATAAACCACTTCTCCATCTAGGACTTCCTGTTATAGGTCATTCATGTCAATGACAAAAAGCCTCAAAGTTCACTCTTGAAATGGGGGTCCACACACAGGTATGACCAATGAGACCCTCCCTGCCACTTACCTTTCCCAGAGTCTCTTAAGCTTAGTGGACTCAAACAGCCTAATAAAATTCCATGGACTTGGTAGCTTAACAAGGGGGATTTATTTTCTCACAATGGAGGCTGAATGTGTTAGTCTGCCAGGCAGAGCTGGTTCCTCCTGTGGCTTTTTTCCTTGGGTTAGAAATGACCATCTATTCAGAGCATCCTTACTCAGTCCTTCTGTGTATGTCCCTGTCCTGGTCTCCTCTTATGATGACACTAATCCTATTGGACAAGACTGCACTACTGGCCCCATCTTCTGTACTCAGCTCTTTTGGAGGACCTCTTTTCAAATTTGTCACATTAAGATTAGAGCTTTGTTATGTGACATTGGGTGACAGAATTCAGCTGTTAACAGCGCCAACTCAGTGCTTACCTGCACATCTCCTTTCAATGGTGGACTTCAGACCTGGTCATATTTTTATTTTTAGAATTTCATACCTGAATACTTTATATAATTTCTATCTCACTGTTCTCCCCCTAATGCTCTACATACTCTTTCTCAAATTCATTCTTTCTTTGTTTTTTTTTCCCTTAATTAACTTTTGAGCCCAACCACAGTTTCTCCTCCCTCCTCTTCTCCCAGTCCTTCCTTTACCTTCCCTTTTACCATCTACTCCTCTTCCATTTCTCTTCAGAAAAAGGGAGGCCTTCTATGGATATTAACCAGCCCTGGCATATCAAGTTGCAGTAAGACTAGACATATCCTCTCTTACTGAGGCTAGATGAGGCAGCCCAGTAGGAGGAGGAAAGGTTGACCTCATCCTTTTTGATTGTGTGTGTGTGTGTAAATGTCACTTGGTCCATTTAATGTTGCATGTATATAACTATATATACAAAACTATATTATATACATAACTATATTTACTGTTGTGTTTAGGGCTCACTTCTTGGGATTGGATAACTTATCAGAACACTTGTCCTTGGAGAAGACTGATTCTTCTTTTAGCAACCATTACTTGCCTGTAGCTCTTTAGGGGTAGGGCCTTGTGAGATTTCTGCCCCCCCACCATCCATGATGACATGTTGACTTGTATGGTCTTATGCAGATCTTATATAGGCAGCCATATTATGGGTGCAACATTCCTGTTGTGTTTAGGATACACTATCTTTTCATAGTCATCTCAGTCCTCTGGCTCTTAGCATCTTTCCTTCCCTTTCATGTTGATCCTTAGGTATAGGACTTATGTTATATATGTCCCAGTTGAGGCTGGACACCTCATAGTCACTTGTTCTTTGCATTTTAACTAGTTGTAGGTCTCTATAGGGGCCTCTTTCTGTGGCAAAAGAAGCTTCTTTGATGAAGATTGAGAGCTACACTTGTCTGTGGTTATAAAGATAAATATTTAGAATTCAGTTAGGAATAACACTGATTTAAGAAAGTGTCAGTGGTTAGTATTTCTCTGAGGCTCATGACATCATCAACCATAGGGAGTAGAACTGAATATTTTATTAGTGACAGAAACAGTCAGTATGATGTATGCATACACAAAGATATATACTTTGTGTATACATTGTGTGGTATGTGTAATAAAAGAGAATTTATTGGATTGGTGAATGTAATAAATTGCAGATTAGGTCATTCAGCAGTGGCCATCTGCATGCTGGTGAGCCAGAGAACCTGGTTGCTGCTCAGTCTAAGAATCTGCAAGCCTCAGAACAAGGGGAATCTGTGATGTCACCCATGCCCAATATAGAAGCTCCTGGAAGATGTGCTTATGTGTGTCTCATGGAAGGGATTATTCAGAATCTAGAGTCTAATGTTCATGGGTAATGGCAGCCACAGTCAACACACTTCCTCAGGATGAATGGAGTTTGCTACTCTCTTTCTCTTTTTCCATTTTTGCTTCATCCCAGCTACCAGCCTGTTGGGAGGGTCTTTCCCTCTCAGTTGCTCTCTTACATGTCAGACATTTCTGAAATCCTTTTAGAGGCACAGCAAGAAATGCCCTTCACTCATCTTCTAGGCATCTCTCAATCCAGCCAAGCTGATGAGCAAGATTAACCATTGCAAATACAAAGAAGAGGCTGTTAAACAGCGAGACTGTTAAAAAGCCCTTCCCCTTCATCAAAACAAACGCTTTTCCTCCAATAGTATGATATCATTTAAAAATGGTCATATTGATGAAAAGGTCTTTTAAATGGCTCATTGGGAACCATATTGGACAGAGGTGTTAAAGCACATCACTAGCAACCTCAACTCTTTGTAGGGCAAGACTTTTATCCTGCTTGTGTCTGCATCTTTTCTCTTATCATTTTATCGGGTTCCAGAAGTTGCTTTACCTACCCTTGCCTCAGACCAGATTTTTCCCTACCAGGAAACAAGGCTGGAACCTTCTGTGGAGGATTCTAGGACTAGCCAGGACTCAACATAGTCTGGAGGAACAGTATCTATGAACAAAGAAAGAATGTCAGAACTTCCAAAATATGGATACCATACAAACTCCATAAAATATACATGTTGTGAATGCTCAGAGGAACATCACTCTAAATTTCAGAAGATACATTATAAAATGTGTACCTGTGAGAGAAGGAGGGAAAAAAAAGAAGGGAAGGGAGAGGGAGAGGGTGTGTGTGTGTGTGTGTGTGTGTGAGAGAGAGAGAGAGAGAGAGAGAGAGAGAGAGAGAGAGAGAGAGAGAGAGAGAGGAAGAAGAGAAGAGGGAGGAAGAGGATGTATGTCAGAGAGAGAGAGGAGAGAGAGAAAGAAGGGAAGGGAGAGGGAGAAAGTGAGTTTGTGACACTCTGAAAGGGGGGATGGTACCTCCTTATCTATCCCATAATTTCTCTGGCTCCACATCACTTTCGTACCCACTGACAACTACCATCAACACATTCTCTGAGCTCAACTTTTATTCTCAACCCCCAGGCAATGCCACCAGTCTGCTCTGCACCTATTTCAAGTTCATACCACAAGTTGGAGGGCCTAACCTGCTTCTTTCTTATCTCCTAGGCAGATCTCAGGACAAGACTCAGAATATACTACTGCAAGCCATGGAGAGAAGAATGGGTTCTCAGTGTGTGCTTTATAGACTGTCAGCATCCACACCTATTTTTGGTGATAGAGCACAGATACTCTCTACTACCACAAATTATGCAGCTGACTTTCTGTCATTTGGAAAAATCACAGGTTAGCATACCTGGAGTGCAATGGATGAGCCTCACCTTGGGAAAATCACCCTTATGATCATGAGATCTCCCCTGCCAGGTAAGTATGTATCCACACCTCTAGCAAGCTTGCTAGAAATGCTCTCAGGATCCACCCAGGTACATGGAATCAGTCACTCTGTGATCTCCTTGAATGGGTCCTGACACGCTGGCCTGAGAAACACTGGCTAAGAAACAAGACTTGGGATTCATCTGACATTGATGGGCTTGCCCGGCCACATAGCGTTTAAATTTCCTGTATTTGTGCCATTAACAGTGAATCCTGTTTAATGTCTACCTTTTTTGCTGGGCTCCGGGGACCTTGATTCAGTCTTATTTACTTTCCAAACTAACACGTGTGCAGTGTCTGGCATTGAGCTGAGGCTCAAATGCTTTTGAACTGCTAACATGAAGTTGGCTCAAATGATTAACTTAGTGCCAGAGGTGTCCCTACCTATGCAACAGATGGAGCCCCTACCTTGAACGGCCAGCGAGGGAAGGGAATGACAGTTAACACACACTGCACCCCTTTCAAGGGAACAACTCCAGGGAGAATTATCACCTTCTAAACAATGCAAGTATAATCCCTGATAACAGATTCTTATTGTCCTTGCTATACCCTTAAACCAGGCTTTTACTCATGTTTATACATTGGGTGTGCAATTTGTCCTGGCCCTCAAGAAAATGGCTTTCTGTGGCAGCAACTCATACTGAAGGAATGACATCGGTCCCTAGTTCTCCACCTTGGGAAAGTCCCTGGAAGCCTTTGCCATACTGAGCTCAATAAATCATCAGAAAGCAGGTTGCATCCACACAGTGGCTTAGAGAAAGTAGGTGTTAATTAGCTAAACAAAATACAAGTGGGATCTTTCAACTTTTTTCTTATTTTAAAGGCATAATAACTTAATGAACACAGTATTTGTGCCCCTATTTTGCTGTGGCTTATATGAGACCATATTCCCATTCTTTTCTGTAGCTGATTGGGCTGTTGGAGTCACCTTACTCAAGTTAGTAATTGTCAACACTAGTGGGGGCGTAATGAAAGAGAGTAGGGGAACAGATTTTCAGCACAGGCTTTTCTTACGTAGAGCATTTATTTGGTGACTATGGATATACTAACTTCATTGACAGTGAAGGTGCTGGGAAAATTAAAATCAGGAGCTGCCTTATGAATGAGCAGTGGGAGCTTGAGCACCAGAGGAAAGCAAATGTGCTGAGTGGTACAAGATCCACAGAGAAGGGTTCCCATGAGAAGCAGGGAAGGACTGGCTGCTGGGACCCCCAAGGGCAGCTTTCGAGGCTCATTCACAAAGTTTTCCTTTTTTTTTTCAAGGTGCGTTTGCCCTCTATGTCTTGAAACTTAAGAAAACTGAGATGGGCATAGACTGGGACTTGTAATTAATTATCATGAGTATTTCAGGAGTGATAGACATTTTATTGTGGTCAAGCAATTATTTTGTCATTTGTAGGAGGAGCCACAGCATGGCATAAAGTTAACCATGACCCTAGGAGTCAGACAGCCTGGGCTCAAACATGACTTCTTGTTTCCAGATGATCCATCTGTCCTAGGTAGGTATAACGTCTCTGAACCAATGTTTGCCTAGTGCCTGGGATAAGAACTACACTCAGTAAATCTGAGCTACTCACAATCCACAGTCTTTCCACTGTCTCACGGTAGTATGAATATTAGTCACAGTGGTTGAAATCCAGTTCAAACATAAAATGTTTAGCTGGGTTTAGGGAGATGGAGTGCATGGAAGCTTTTTATAAATTGTAGAGGGCTGTTGAGTCTCTGTATTTATAAAGTATTCTTGATATACTGAAAGTATAGAGGATGAAGTGTGTTGATCAAATGCATCTTATTTAAATGACTTTAGTAGCCTCAAGTTTTGTATAGGCAGGAGAATTTCAAAGTCCTCTGTAGACTCTGAGGGATAGCTTTCCTTCTTAAATCAGTTGTTTTCAACGTGATGGTCCTCTGAACAGCAGGGCCAGCATTATTTGAGAACACCTTAGAGAAACACATTCCTCAGGTGACTCGCTCAGAAACCTAGGCAAACAGTTGACCTTAGGCAATTAATATAAACAGAGGATCCACCCCCACACCACCCCTGCAGACAAGCAAGTTCAAGCCAGAGGCGCCAGAAGAGCACACAAATAATGACTCTACCCCAAAGAGTCAACTTCCTGTAAGTTACCAAGGCCAAATCACTTGTCTGTACATCATATAGGACATAGCAATGGGAAGCCCATGGCCAGGACCTCCATCCCAAGATATTCTTAGCCCTTGGCTTTGATCCGGAGTGGCATCTGATTAGTGCTTAGAGCCTCAAGTGGCCTGAATACCTTTGCTTATCCTCCAACATGAGAAAGGAACAACTTCTAGGAGTGTCCTACACTGGGAAAACAAATTGACAAGCGAGCATAAACTAGCCTTAGTTGTGGCATTACTATACCTCATCACCAAGTTGCAGGGCTTTTGAGACTGACCCCAGCATCCTCAGATGAGAGAAGTAGCTGGTGGATCCTCCAGTCAGAAGTTGCAGAAAGTCCACTCATGACATCTGTAGTCTCCCTTCCAGAGGAAGGTCCTAACATGGTACCCTGATTCCTGCCTCCCGTTCTTCGTCTTCCTCAAGCTTAGAAGTCCTTCCACCCACCTGGCCTCCATCATGGCAATTTCAAGCTAAAATGTCTGTTAGTGGAATAACCTGTGTGGTGAGGAGCCAAGCTCGTCTGACTCTCCAACAGTTAGGGGAAGCAAGAATGTCATTGCCTGAATTCTCATTTTATTCGAGAGTTTTAATATCTGAAGACATATACTCCTGGTTGGGATTTCTGATGGTTTATATTGGAGAAAAATGGGAAAAATTTAATGATAAAGAACAAGTTTGTATAGTTCCTGGTATCTTATACTTTTGTCAAAAAATATAATGCTAAAATAAATCAAAAATCTACTTTATTATGATAATTATAAACATAGTGATAAAGAAGAAAAGTTTTTTTTTGTTCTTACAAAATACTTTATATTAACACTGCATTCAGTGTTTTGTTTTGTTTTGTTTTTAAAATGCCTGTGTCAGGCCAGGTGTGGTGGACTTCTCTGGTAATCCTAGCATTTTGGAGGACGAGCCAGGAGGACTGAGAATTTTGGCCAGCCTCTGCTACATAGCAAGTTTAAGAACAGATTATGCAACGTTGTATGGACATGCCTGAAACAGCAAAAAATTGTGTTTGCTTGCTTGTGCACTCTATGAATTTAATCTTACCAGGTTGACTCTAAGTCTTTACAATACCTATGTATTACACAGAAAGCTTCCAAGATAAAAACTCTGATTTAGTAGCTTTGAGGTAGAGCCTGAATTTGAAGAATTTTAAATTGACCAAATTTTGAGTAACAATGCAAAAAAATGCCCCTTTTTCTAGTTTCCATGATTTTTAAAATTATTACATTTTATTAACTCTGTATCCCAGCTGTATCCCACTCCCTCATTCCCTCCCAAACCCACCCTCCCTCCCTCATCTCCTCCCTGCCCCTTTCCAAGTCTACTGATAGGGGAGGACCTCCTCCCCTTTCATCTGACCCTGGTTTATCAGGTATCTTCAGGACTGGCTGGTCAAATTAATGAGTTAGTATTGGAGGTGAGGCTTTTGATAGGTGTATCAGACAGAGTCAGAATGAAAAACATTACATAAAGAGAGCTATGCTTCTTAAAACTGTTGTTTCAAAGTGATAGTCTCCACCAACATGTGTTGTCTCTTGAGGTTTTGATCTTAGCCATTCTGACAGGTGTAAGAGGGAAATTAAAATTTGATTTGCATTTCCCTGGTGACTAAGGACATTGAGCATTTCTTTTAAGTGATTCTTCATTATTCAAGGTTTCTCTGTTGAGAAGTCTCTGTTTAGCTCTGTCTCCTATTTTCTTATTTGGATTATTTGGTTTGTTGGTGTTTAATTTCTTGAATTCTTTATATATTCTGGATATTATCCTTTTGTCGGATGTCGGATTAATGAAGATCTTTTCCCAGTCTGTAGGCTGTCGTTTTGTTCTGCTGAGCGTGTCCTTTGCTTCACAGAAGCTTTTCAGTTTCCAGAGGTCCTATTTATTAATTATAGATCTTAGAGCCTGAGTTGTTGGTGTTCTGTTCAGGAAGTTGTCTTCTGTGCCAGTGAATTCAAGGCTCTTATCCACTTTGTCCTCTAGCAAATTTAGTGTATTTATGGTTTTATGTTGAGGTCTTCAATCCACTTGGACTTGAGTTTTGATGTGGAGAAAGGGGAATATGCCTCCATTGCTGGTGGGAGTGCAAACTTGTTAAACCACTTTGGAAATCAATCTGGTACTTTCTGAGAAAATTGGGAATAGCTTTACCTCAAGACCCACTCCTGGGTATATACTGAAAGACATTCCACCATAAAACAAGGGCATTTGCTCAGCCATGTTCATAGCAGCTTTATTTGAAATAACCAGAATCTGGAAACAACCTAGATGTCCCTCAACCAAAGAATGGATAAAGAAACTGGTACATTTACACAGTGGAATACTACTCAACCATTAAAAACAAGGAAATCATGAAATTTGCAGGGAGATGAATGGAACTAGAAAAGATCCTCCTGAGTAAGGTAACACAGACCCACAAGCGATTTTAGTTATATAGTACAGGATAGACATACTATAATGCACAGACGCCCAAGCAGATAAGTCCCATGGGAATCTTGGACTTCATGTGGACCCCTAGTTAGGGGAATGGGGGATATTTCTGACACAGACTATATTGGATCACATCCCCCTGGTGGGACTTCCATACCAGGCCACAGGAGAGGAAGACAAACTCAGTCCTCATGTGAATAGATGAGCTGGAGTGTCTGGATAGGTGGGCTCCTCTATTCCTGAGAATAGCGGAGAAGGAATGTGGGAGGGAGCTTGGGACTGAGAGAAGAAGAGGCCTATGACTGAGATGTAAATTGAATTAATTAATAAAAAAAAGATAAGAAGGGATAGTCCCTAAACAGCAGAGCCAACATCATTTGAGAACACCTTAGAAAAAAAACATCCCCCAGGTTATAGGCTCAGAAATTCAAGCAGGCAGAGTATATCTATTCTGTTTCTCTCTGTATGTAATGAAAGGTAGAAAGGGGACTCGTTACACTGGTTTACACTAGGAGTTCTGGGTAGCCCACCAGTTGCCATCTGTTTGCTGAGGGACTGGGAATCCAGCAGACACTCGCTCCATGGAACTGAATGCTTTTGCAACCCTAATCTGGCACTGAAGGCCTTGTGAACTCATGGGGAGTCATTGGTCTCCTTCAGTGCATGCTGGAAAGCCAAAGAAGCTGGCATCTGACATCAACAGACAACAGCAGTGACGGTAACAGAGAAGGATGCGCTTGCTCAGGAGGAAGCCAGGTGGGCATGTGTCAGTGCTATTTTCCTTGGCATCTGAGCCACAGGTTGGAAGACCTCACTGGCACACCTGTTCTGTTTTGCTTGTGACACCTCCTGTCATATTATTATGCAGCAAGAAGAAACTTTGTAGAACTCAGCATCCTGAATAAGACTTCCCCTAATTCCTGAATTAGACCATGAGACAGATAAACTTCTGCTTTTTGTAAGTAACTGGTCTCTAACATTTTACTGTAGCAATACATAAGCAAACAACCCCCCCCAAAAGAGGTAAAAACTTATAGATGAATAAAATTTATTTCTGCCACTGGTTCAGACATGCTAAGCAGTTGTCCCTTAGTCGCCTGAAACAAAACAGGTTAGCATGGTTTCAGGCTGCTCCCTCTTTCTGGAAGCAAAAATGTGTGATGCGTGATACTGTGAGTACTGTCCCACCTCGTGTAGATAACCAAGACTTTGCAGCCATGAACTTTCTCCCTCCTGGCCTTTGCTCTGTTGTCACACTCTTACTTTTAAATACATTTTAACCTGTGTAACGTTTTTATTTGTTCAGAAATTGGCAATCAATTAGCTTTCAGTGTGTTTTTTGGGGGAAAAGAAAACTCTTCTAGTTTACCTACGTTAGTGATTAGATCTGAAGCTTCCCATCCCTCAGCCTGGATACAGATTTCCTTTGTGCTGTGACTGCAGATGGTAACTGCCTTGATCATTTGATGTCAGAAAAAAAATGTTGATTTGGCCAAATTTCTGAAAATAATTTTCCTTAAACATGAGATGCCATGGAGAGTTTTTACAGTGCTTTGGGATTGTGCGTTTGTGTCCCAAAGGTGGTGGCGGTGGCAGCTGCTGCGCTTTACAAACCTGCCTGCAGTTTCAGTTATCCAGGACATGGATTTAAAGCGGAAACAGAGACCCTCTCCTTCAAGGAGCATCTATGGCCAGCCAGTGTCACTCCTTGATGCTCAAGCTGGCATCTTCTCTCAAGCAGTTGCTGGGATAGTACAGCACCAGCTAGGCTGTAGAGAGGCAGCAGAGACGTGTGTGAGCCCTTTGCTGTTCTTGGTGGCAGATGCAGGATGCAGGACCTCTGCAGAGATGTTCAGCTTTTCTTGCCATAGTGCTTCTCATGGTTTAAATATGGAATGTCTTCCAGAAGCCATGTTTGAACGCTTATCCCCTGGCTGGTGACACCGGGACACTTATGGAAACATTAGGGTGTTGCTTTTCTGGAAAAAGTGTATCACAGGGCTTTGGCATTTTATCTGACATTTATTTGTCTCTACTTACTTTCTTTCTCTGCTTCCTGTCTGTGGATGAAACATGATCACTCTGCTTTCTGGCTGCCAAGCCAGCCTCATGCTCCTGCTGTTGTGCTTTCCCTGCTGTGATTGACTCCACCCCATCTGGAACTGTAAACCAGGATCAACCCTTTCTTTAGTAAGCTGCTTTTGGCATGGTATTTTATCAGAAAGTAATTAATGTGATGCCAATATGTGTAGGCACTATTTTTGCTCTATTTTATTTGTGCTACTTTATCTACCACCCTATTCTACCCTTATCCACCCTAATCTCTTACAGCCCCCCAGTACCAGTTAGGAGGGGCAGAAGGTTAGAGGGGAAAGGGGTTGTGGGTCTCTTTAGACTACTTCCTGCTGATTAGGGTTGTCAGATTCCTTCGGGCAAGTCCAATCTTAGTAGTCAGTTTATCTCCAACTTCTTCTCTGAACAACAGCAACTGGGAGCAGGTGGAGGGCTGCTGCCTCCACCTCCTCCTCCTCTTTCTCCTCTTCCTCTGCTTTCTCCTCCTCCTTTGTTTGAGTGCCTCTGTCCATCTCTGGGCTCTGGCATTCATACCCTCTCAAGAGTCCCCTGAGTTAAACTATCTGCTGCTGGCAAAGATCATGCCCCTGCTATTGCACAAGACAACCATAGTTAGCAGCTGTGGACAAACTGAAGCAGCCCCATATTCCACACCTGGGAATAAAACAAAAACATATTTGTACAACATAGCTGGCTTTTTAAATAAACCAAAACTCTCACTACACATACTCACTCAGCCACCAGCAGTGGTGAAGGTTATATATGACAGAGGAGCAACTCTTCATCAGTGTCCTTCTTTAGCCATCATATTGCTTCCTGGACTGACAGGGGAAGGTACTAAATGGACATCCACGTGAAGCAGATGGTCAACTTCATGGCTACATGAGGCTTAGAAAAAGCAAGGAGCACTAAAACACTTGAAGAACATTAAATGCATTAAAGCAGAACCTAGTACTTGACACTTAAATTTTATTTAGGCATGTCTAACAGTGTCAGGCTTTGCTTCAGAATATACAAACAAGTCTCTGACTTGGCATTAGGACCTAGAATAGTGTAGACTTTCTGCTTAGGGCCACCAGCCTATTCAAGTTGTGGCACATTCAAGTTCTTACGCTGTTAAGCCATGTACGCCGTCATTCCCCTTAAACATCTCATCCATCCGATGCAGTAAACCATTTCTCAATACTAGGCTTGACTAGGGAAGCAAGTCTATGTTAATACAGATCAGGGGACAAACTCTGCTGCCCCTGGAGGGAAACATGGTCTCTGAGAGATTGCTGTCTGGTCTGCACTGTGCTTGGGAATGCCCGTGCAGCCCTCAGCTGTGCTGTGCTCTTTACTGCTCTCTGGCCCCTCTTCTCTGCCCATCGATCTACCCAGCTTCTAAAGACAAGGCATGTGACACTGGCCACACAAACAGAGGCTGCTTTGATGAGATGAAAGGGACTTTCTACTCATGTATTTCTGAAAGAAATTTGTGTTTTTGTGTTGTTATTTACTCAACAGTTTAGTATTTGATGTCCAGTAGGTGCCATAATAAAGTACTTTTTTTGAAGTGCTCCCTCTCCCTGATCTGCCACACCCCACTCTAGATCACCCCCCTGTCCCATCCTCCCATGGCACCTCTGCTCCTTTAAGCTCCTTCTCCATTTTTTTTTTGAGACAGAATTTAGGCCTGAAATTTCACTATGTAACTAAGAGTCTTTGGACTCTTGTACCTCCCTCATGGCCCTTGTTTTGACTTTATGTGTATTTTTTATGCTTACTTGATTTTTTCTTTTTTCAATCTCTTTTTAATTTTTTACTTACTGCAATTTATTCACTTTTTATTAGATTATTATCCATAATAATTAGATATTGTTTCTCATTATACCCCTTTCCACTGAAGAGCAATTCTCTTAATATCATGTAGTACTTCTTGGTGACATTCCTATATGTTTGAAAAACTTTTAGATTGAAAATAATTGTTGACTTTTGTATTTAGGAGGGCTGCTGATATTTTTGAGTTAATTTTGTATCCAGCCACTTTGCTGAAGGTGTTTATCAACTGTAGAAGTTCTCTGGTAGAATGTTTGGGGTCACTCATGTATACTAGCGTATCATCTGCAAATAGTGATACTTTGACTTCTTCTTTTCTGATTTAAATCCACTTGATTTCCTTTAATTGTCTTATCGCTCTTGCAAGGACTTCAAGTACTATGTTGAAAAGATATGGAGAGAGGGGCAGCCTTGCCTTGTCCCTGGTTTGAGTGGGGTTGAGTTAAGTTTCTCTTCATTTAGTTTGATATTGGCTATAGGCTTACAGTATATTGCCTGTACTATGATAAAATTAAAAATTAAAAAAAGCAAAAAACAAAAGAAAATAATTGTTGAAAAAAAACAAAATGAAAATGAAAAATAATTGTTGGATTCAGTTGAAAGACATTTAGTTATTAATTGTATTCTTTCAACTTTTCCAAAGGCCTAGAAAATGTCAAATTGAAAAGCTAGGATATGGTAGGATAGCAATGTGAAAGACACTCAGAGTTTATATTCACACTGTGGTTGGGCTTTGAGGGATATAAATTGAACATTTCAATCTCAAAGATAGATTTAAACCTAGGACCAAAGTTAGAAAGATTCTCCAGCAGTTAAGAGTACTTGCTGCTCTTGCACTGAACCTGGGTTCATTCCCACCACTGGCATTGAGCGTCTCACAACCACTTGTAACTGCAGCTCCAGGGGATCTAATGCCTGCTTTTTTCCTTTCCATGCACATTGCTTACCCATACACATACACTTAAAAATAATAAAATCAAACAGAGTACAATCTGTAAGTCTGAGATGGACCAGGATCCTTCGGTATCCTTAGGCTCCTTCATTGTCATCGAAATAGGAACAAACAAAGTTAAAAGTTTGTTGTAATTATTGAACAACTTATATGCAATGGATGACATTCAGGGAATGCTCAGTGAAAGTGGCACCTACATCTTAGGATGCTACCATAAAAGGACAACCAGTAATTTTTTACTTAAGAGTCCTGATTTTGAAGCCAAGTTTTTAGGGTCGTTTTGATTTGCATTTCCCTGATGACTAAGTATATTGAGCATTGAGTTAAGTGTTTCTCTGCCATTCGATATTCCTCTATAGAAAATTCTCTGTTTAGCTCTGTACCCCATTTTTAATTGGGTTACTTGATTTATTGCTTTTTAACTTCTCGAGTTATTTATATATTCTGGATATCAGACCTCTGCCAGATATAGGGTTGGTGAAGATCCTTTCCCAATCTGTAGGCTGTCATTTTGTTCTGACGACAGTGTCCTTTGCTTTACAGATGCTTTTCAGTTTCATGAGGTCCCATTTATTGATTGTTGATCTTAGAGCCTGTGCTGTTGGTGTTCTGTTCAGTTATCTCCTGTGCCAGTGAGTTCAAGGCTCTTCCCCACTTTTTCATCTAACAGGTTTAGTGTGTCTGGTTTTATGTTGAGGTCTTTGATCTACTTGGACTTTAGTTTTGTACAGAGTGATAAGTATGGATCTGTTTGCATTTTTCTACATGTAGACATCCAGTTAGACCAGCACCATTTGTTGAGGATGCTGTCTTTTTTCTGTTGTTTGGTTTTGGCATCTTTGTCAAAAAATTAGGTGTCCATAAGTGTTTGGGTTTATTTCTGGGTCTTCTATCCAATTCCATGATCCACCAGCCAGTTTCTATGCCAGTACCATTCAGTTTTTATTACTGTTGCTCTATAGTATATCTTGAGAACAGGGATGGACGTACCTCCAGAAGATCTTTTATTATAGAGGATTGTTTAGAGATTCTTGTTATTCCATATGAAGTTGAGAATTTTTCTTTCAAGATCTGGAAGCAAGTTTTTAGGATTAAGTTCTTAAACCACTTTAGGCAAATCACTTTTATCTATCTGTTTTTTTAAAATACTGTAAAATAATATATGCCATGGAAATTGCTATAATTAGAGTTACTAATATAGATTAATCAATGAAGTATGTTAATTTAAAATTCCTCTCTCATTACAAAATACTGGTGTTATGTATTTATCTCTTACTGCAAGCCAGATATTATTCTAAGTACTTTTCAAATAGTAAATAAATTAATTCTCATATGCATAATACTGCAGTTAGAGATCTCAGTTTAACTCATGAGGATATTTGCTTAAAGAGATAATTGCTTTGCCCAAAGTGACACAGTTGGTAGGTAGGAGAGCTTGGATGCAACTCCAGATAGACTGCCTCAAATATCCTTACATTGATCTATAATATCATCTCAATATAAATATTAAAAACACAGTATTCTATTATTGGGAGATTACTGATTTGATTGGATGAGATCATTTTATCATAACTTGAATGTATATATTAGAGTGTTTGGGCCAGTCCATCTGTGATTAAGCTCTCTAGAAGTTTTACTGAGTAAATAAGTTGAGTAAATAAACCCAATGCTAAAGAATCTTCTCTGTGAATCAGCTCCTGCAGTCTCAGGTAAAGTCAGTGGGCCACACGGAAAATAGGTATCACCAAATCTTCTCTCCTCAAAGAAGAGGTACAGTGTGCTCAGAAGTGTTAGTGCATACATGCTGATAAATTGTCAACCTGTTGCTATGGCTTGAATATGTCCTCCAATACTACATGTTAAAGGCTTTCAGTTTTATATGTTCATGTGTTTGGGAGGCAGTGAAAGTCATGAGGGTGTAGGTCCCAGGATGGTATTACTTGTTTCATAGAAATAAATAAGAGAGAGACAGGGTAGCATCCTCACTCTGTCTTCCAATGACATGTCCTCTGTTACATTATGATACAGCAGGAGCACCTTCCCCAGCAGCTGAGCAGATCCCAGGGCCACGCTTTTACATTTCTTAACTCTAGAACTATGAGAGAAAGCAACCTCTATTCTTTATAAATTATCCTGTATCAGATATCTTATTATATAATAAAACACATATCTTAAAGATTATGAGAGAAGCAGATTGCCTGCAACACTGAACAGAAAAAAGGTCTTTGAAGCTGCAGAGGATGAGTCATCTGGGGTATGCACCATCACGTCAAGTCCAGCTAGATGGGAAAACTGCTTTGGCTGCCCACATATACGCTGTTGTTTTAAAAGGTGACAGACTATTTGACCAACAAACACTAAAAAGAGATTTTGGGCTTCTGTGAAGTTAGTATGAGGTCACTCACTGTTAAAATATAATAGGGTGGCTTAGATAATGCCTTCACTGACAGGCACACAAATGACCAGTATCACATATCACCTTTATTTACAGACAGGCCTGTCCCTTAGCCTGTTCTGGCCACTGTCTGATGTTAGCATTGGGATCAGCTTTAGAAAGATCTGGACTTGGGAGAAGATTCATTGGTTACAACTATTGAAAGGGAGACAAAAAGGTCCAGAGTCTGTAATTTTCCCACCCACATTAAGTTATTTGGATAAAACTCCACTGTCATAAAAGGACTGAATTCACTAAAAATAAAATATGTCTGGGAATACTTTCTCAGGTTTGACTACTCTCCCTGTGAGAAAGAACAGAGAAATTTGGTGGGCTCTGCAAAATACAGCCCTGTATCAGAAAGTGTTGGCTTTTGTTGAAATTTATTGCTGGAGATTTATCGACTTGTGAGATAAATATTGACCAAGTCAGAGTCAAGGTTATTACTTATCTTTAGGAATAATAAATCTTAGTGTTTTCAGTGACACAAAGTCAATATGTACTTTACTGCATAAATTCCAAATGAAGAGTTTCATCGAAACATCTGTAAATCTCTCCATCATGACCACAACAGTAGCTTTACATTTTTTATTATTAAAGAAAGAATGGTATGGAAGCCTGGTAGGAAGATGTGCTGTTTACTGCCATGGAGCCAGGTAGCCAAGTAGCCCCATTCCCAGCGTGAAGGAACACTGGTGGTTCCATGGTTGTTAATTGGTTTCAACTCAGAAGAATCAAAATTTTCTCACCTTAAGTAGGACGTAGAGTGAACTATAGATTCCTGACCCCTGGAACATTTCAGGATGAAATGTTACTTTTTTAATAGTGCAATAAATGGATTCCAACAAAATTGAAGGAACAAATTAAAGGGGAGCAGTCTTGGCATGTAGGCAAGGTTGTTTGTAGGGTTGGTTTACCTTCTCAGCTCACTCCATCCACCTCAGTCAGCAGTCATAGGATAACTAGCTCTACACAGGTACCTCTGTAAAATTAGTGGGGGAATGCAGAAAAATGGGAAACCATTAATTTTTCCTTTGGGGAGTTCTTATCCAGGGAGCCATGTTTTGGATGACTAGCTAAGGGGTCCTTTGCTTTGTCATGGCTTGCAAGTACAATAGGCTGCCTTCACCTGAGTCCTCCAGGCACGTAGTAGGTAAAGCCATCTGCATAACCGTTCCTTACCTGCCTGGCTGCCACTGCAATTGCTCAGCCTCAAAATGGGAGCCTGGCTATCTGGAATTCCTTACTGCTACCTATATTCTGCAGTATTGTGTTCATCCTAAGTGGCTGTGCTTTAGTTCTTATTTATTTCTTTATTTTCAGAGATAGTGATCAAGCTCACAACCCATGTGCATACTACTTACCACTGAGCCACACTGCCAGCCTTTATGGTCAGCTTTCAACCTAGTAGTCATAGCTTCGTCCACAGTTTCAGCCAGGCACACTTCTGTTTAAATCCCATGAGGATGACTTATGAGTGTTAGTTTCGTAGGGGCTAAGACAATAAATTATAGTATGGCTCCCAGTATATGTAGATTTCATGACTATAGATTCAACCACTGTAGCTTGGAAATATTTGAAACTAAATTAAAAATATTTTGATTGATTCATTGATTCTGTGTGTGTGTGTGTGTACGCGCGTGTATGCATGTGTGTGAGAGAGGACAACTTTTCCCTTTCTACAATGTAGGTCAGTTTTCCCTTTTCTACAATATAGGTCCCAAGGAATTAACTGAAGTCATGACGCTTGGTTGTAAGTATACGTATGCACACCAAACTGTTTTGTTTGCCCTAATTTCAGAAATTTCAAAAGTTAAAACTTAGGTTTACTATCTGTGGAGCATTCTGGTGAAAGACAGAGAGTGCTGTGTTGTTTGCCATAGTTGCATTTATACTGGACATAGACTTTTTTGTTATTATTCTGCAAATAAGGTGAGAACTATTTACGTTCTGTACACATTGTATTAAGTGTTGGGAAGAATCCAGAGGTGATTTGAAGTAACCAGGAGGATATGGCTGTGTTATGTAAAAATACTTCACCATTTTGTGTAAAGGGTTGAATACCTTTAGATTCTAGAATCTACCAGGATCCTGAAACCAATGCCTCATAGATGGCAAGGAACATTCTTCACACAAACTGGGGAGTTTTAAAACAACAGTAATTTCATGTTTTCTCCCTCTTCTGATGTCTATTCCATTTGCCTTTCTGAGTGAGGATATACCATGTGTGTCTTTCTCCTTCTGGGATACCTCACTCAGAATGATATTTTCTAGTTCCCACCATTTGCCTGCAAATTTCATGATTTTCTTGTTTTTCAATTGCTGAGTAGTATTCCATTGTGTAAGTGTAGCACAATTTCTGTATCTATTCCTTCATTGAGGGACATTCTTTCCAGATTCTGGCTATTACAATTGTTTACTCGAACATATTTTGGATATATGCCTAGGAGTGGTAGAGCTGGATCTTGAGGAAGCACTATTCCTAATTGTCCGAGAAAGCACCAACTTGATTTCCAAAGTGATTGTACAAGTTTACATTCCTACCAGCAATGGAAGAGGGTCACCCTTTCTCCACATCTTCTCCAACATGTGTTGTCCCTTGAGTTTTTATCTTAGCCATTCTGATGGGTGTAAGGTGAAATCTCAGGGTTGTTTTGATTTGCATTTCCCTGATGACTAAGGACATTGAGCATTTCATTGTTTCTCTGCAATTTGATATTCCTCTATTGAGAATTCTCTGTTTAGCTTTGTATCCCATTATTTTATTGGATTACTTGATTTGTTGCTTTTTAACTTCTTTGAGTTCTTTATATATTCTGGATATTAGCCCTCTGAGGGCCTCTGAAAGATTCTACCCAGCAGGGTATCGAAGCAGATGCTGAGACTCATAGCCAATATTTGGGCAGAGTACAGAGAATCTTATGAAAGAAGGCGGAAGATAGAAAGACCTGGAGGGGACTGGAGCTCCACAAGGAGAGCAACAGAACCAAAATATCTGGACACAAGAGTCTTTTCTGAGGCTGATATTCCAACCAAGGACCATGCATGGAGGTAACCTAGAACCCCTGCACAGATGTAGCATATGGCAGCTCAGTGTCTAAGTGTGTTTCCTAGTAAGGGGAACAGGGTCTCTCTCTGACATGAACTCAGTGGCTGGCTCTTTGATCACCTCCATCTGAGGGTTGGGCAGCCTTGCCAGGCCACGGAGGAAGACAATGCAGCCAGTCCTGATGAGACCTGATAGGCTAGGGTCAGATGAATGGGATGAGGACCTCCCCTATCAGTGGACTCGGGGAGGGGCATGGGAGGAGAAGAGGGAGGGAAGGTGGGATTGGGAGTGGATGAGGGAATGGGCTACAGCTGGGATATAAAGTAAATAAATTGTAATTAATAAAATAATTTTAAAAATTAAAAAAATTAAAAACAACAGTAATTCCTTTCTTTTTTCTTTTTCTTTTTCTTTTTTTCTTCCTTCCTTCCTTCCTTCCTTTCTTTCTTTCCTTCCTTTCTTCCTTCCTTCTTTCCTTCCTTCCTTCTTTCTTTTTCTCTTTCTTTCTGATATCAGGGTCTCAAATCAAGGAATCTGCATGGTCACACTCCTATGTGGACCCTTCCTCAGCCCTCCCAGTTTCTAGTGGTTGTGCAAACAGTAGTCATCCTGTGAGGTGTAGTCGTACCACTCTTATCTCCTCTTCTTTTGTTTCATGGCATTCCTCCCTGTAAGAATCTGCTGTGTACTCTCTTCTTACAAGGGCACCAGAGATCGGCTTAGGACCTATCAAATTGCAATAGTCCCCACCTCAGCTTCATGGTACTCTTAAAAAGACTCCCTATCCTAATAAGCTCACATTCAAAGATGCCCAAGATTAAGACTCAGTGTATCTTTGGAAGACACTGTTCCACCTACCACCTCTTTTCAAGAATAAAATTGAATCAATGGACCCTTGAGTTCAAAGGTCTCAGCTCTGTTAGCTCTCCCTTTCTGCCCCAAACCTCCTCTAGCACTCTCATCTCTATTTTGTTTCTCACATACTCTGACTCTTTAAGGAGCGTTTTCCATCAGTCTTTGCCCTGCTTGGAATCTGTTCCCCTGAAGTAGACTTTCTTTCCTTCAAAACTCTACTCAGAGAGCCTTTTTTGGCCACTCAATGAAAATCCACTAATCTTTCGTTGCGTTTTTCTGTTTGCCTCACAGACTCATCACCAACTGTAATGGACTTTCTACTTATGGCTTCTCTCCTCCATGATGAGGTATGTTGCTGAAGAGGAAGGACTTTGACTATCTCATTTGTGCCTTGTGAGAACTTTCTGGACAGAGTGGACACTTACTAATATTTGTTGACGAAGGACGGTAAGTTTACTATGGCACAGCCTTGTAGAAGGTTGGTCCAGAGCCACATCTAGAGATTTGTCTTTATTTGGTAATGACATTTCCTTGGTTTTTCACACCGGCCACAGAAGTAGCCTATGTCTATCACACCAAATAGGTTCAGCCTCTTTGGAGAGGTATTACTTGCAGGTTTTAAGGAAACTGTGATGAACTTTATGCACTTGTATCTTGACATTAAATTTGTGTTTTTGTATTAAAAAAGAAAATGTATTGTAGATTTTAGCTTGTCTTTTGCCTACAGGGTTTAAGAATTTATTTCACTTCACACTGCTGTGAACCCTATGTCTTCCTGGAGTTTTCAGCATACTGTAAAAAGGACCCAGGATATACAGCAACTCAGTTTAAAAAAAAGAGGCTTTCCTGAAACTTATTTCTTCAAGATGCCTTGTATTTACTAGAGGGTAGACTTAGGAGAGCAATTGGGTTTTGAATGATACATCAGTAGAAGGATAAAAGCAGTGTGTGTTCACTGTCGATTGTTACTAGTACTGACTAGCATGACATTGAAGGTACTGACATCTAATTGCCTCTTCTTCCCGGATCGGGAGTATGGGCACTCTAAGGGCATCTTGTTCAACAATCTCTTTTGGATCCTTGTAAGTGAGTGAATTTTTCAGTTTCTTTGGGCCCTGGGGTGTTATGATTGGATATGGCTGGCCTTCTGCGAGACTATTGTTGGTATTTGATTGAACTCTGCTTCTGTAGATATTAGCTCATTAGGAAGGAGGGATCAGTGCTTTCTCAGTGATGTGTTACTTTGTGATAATAGATTATTATAACGCAAAGCTGTTCCTTGTGTTTTCATAGCCTCCTGCACCCATTTGCTCTTTTCACTTGCACACACTGTGAAGCAGCAGAAAACTATTACCAGATATGGCTCTTGATCTTGGACTTCCTAGCCTTCATAACTGTGATTCCAAAGAAACTTCCTTCTTCTCTTTATAAATGACTGACTTGGGTATCCTGTTACAGTGACAGAAAATTACCTAAGACAAATGGTAGGCTGAACTTTTATGTAAGAAACTAGATGGTATATATTTTCAGCTTTGCAGGGTATATAGGCATAGTCACCGGAGTGATGTAAACTGGAGATAACATTCAAATGAATGGGCAAACCCATCTTCCAGAATTAAAATTAGGCCTAATTTTCAAAATGTCACGCAAACATTATTTACTTCATATTCTAAGTCATCTAAGCATATAATAATAGTTCTTAGCACATAGGCCATATAACAAAAAGGTATTGGACAAAGTTGGCCTTTGAGCTTGCTCTGTGGGAGGTGTAAAGGCACATGTCTTAAGATAATTGTGAGAATCAGTGGGCATATGCTGCAGCTAATGTACCAGGCTTAACACCATGGTGCTTACTCAACAGTGCTCTCTATCTATTTCTATCCCAAAGGAAAATAGGCACTTCTGTGACATAAAGCAGGAACTGGAGGCCCACTGACCACATAGGTATAATTGGAGATCTGCTGCTTTGATGCTCACTCTCCCACTAAGGCTCTTGGCAGTTTTCTCTCAGCCATTGATTGAATATGATGTGGGTACAACATTTACAGCCATTTTGTCTCTTCTCCAGATTATCTCTTTTTCATGTTCTCCTCTCCCTCCCCCAGTTTTTTCTTTTTAAGGATACCTGTATTTCTTCTCTGAAATTGCCAGACTTTGAGAGGCTAGGTAACCAGGGAGTAGGATGAACTGATCAGAAAGATTTCTGCAAGTGAAAATGTGGAGGAGAAGCAGTCTACGGTACAGAGGAAGAATGACATGGTGGGGGAGGAAAAATGACATGGAGGTAGTATTTCTTCCATAAAAGTCCATCATGTAGAGCTAAAGGCTCAGACACAGGCTCTGGAGTCAGTTTTACGATTTCCAGAGTGTTGTGACTAGAGGGTCTCCTCACTTCTTACACCTGGTAGTTAGGGTATAAGGGTCATAATGGTGTATGCATCATAATGCTGTGAACACTTCTGATGTACTATAAGCACAGCCTTGGAGACATACACAGTATGGAATGTTTGGCAAATGTAAGCTTTTCTCTCTAACCCCATGATAGAGCTGGAACCCAGGTCCTACTGCATAGAGGCAAGCATTCTAAAATCGAGCCACACCAACACTTACACATGTATATATACCAGATCACCAGATTCTCCTTTTTCACTCCTCTGATTGTGAACACACAGTTTTGGTCTACAACATCACTATTGTGAATAGTGCTGCAACAAACAGTTATGTGCAAGTATCTGTGATATGTTAATTAAGAGTCCTTCCGGTAAATATCAGGAATGTTATCATTGGATCTGGTAGGTCTATTTGTGGGTTTCTGTTATTTGTTTGTTTTTAGAAACCTCCATACTGATTTCTACCAGCAACATTAAGGTCATCAAGAAGAAAATCAAATGCTCTGCCAATTTTTCCCTTCATAGAAATTACATTTTATCTTGTTTCTTCAATTAATACAAAACCCCAGTGCTCACACGTGCACACTTTTGAACATAAACATCCTACCAAATATTGAGAACAAGTTCAGTGTACTTTGAGGATCTAGTTTTCAAAATCTAGTAATCGCCTTTTATTCGTACTTTAGCCAAATATGTGTATATATATGCTTATAAATATGTAAGTATATTAGGTGTATTTAAAATGATGTTTCTAAGGATTCTTTGTACTAAGGTACAGACCACAGTATTATGTTAATAATCCTAACCACTGCTTGTGAAGATGTAAGGCATGTACATTTACATACTGCAGGTAACAGAGTTGAAGGTTATCAGACCTATATCTATAAAAATTATGGGAGGTTTAATTCATTTCTATAATTTGGGGATATAACAGGAACTAATCTGAAACAGATAAAATCAAAAGCATGGAAAAGATCATTGGTGAGACAATTAACATTTTATTATAGAGACTTTGAAAATAATTAAATTTTAAATCTAAAACATTATGTGAAAATTTTGATATTATACATACAAAGATACTCAAGTCAGATAAAAGTATTTGTTATGGAGGCTTCCCTAATCAGGGGAGATTAAGCATTTAAGCCTTAGAAAAAGGGAAGAGACACTAGAAGTCAGTGACTGTGCAAAGGTTTAGTGAGCCCATAAGAGAGAATCCCAGAGATGAATTGTATCTCTTTGGTCCCAGCTTTCACAAATGTGAAAGTATAAATTTCAGTTGTCTAAGGCACATAATCCACGGCATTTTGTTCTGGAAGCCTAAGCAGACTAATTTAGGGCTAAAGGGAAATGAGCTCAGCATGTGTTTTGAAATAAAAAAGTAATTGACAGACAGCAATGATATCTACTACAGAGGCTGAAATGAAATCCCCACAGTAGCAGGACATCTGTCTAGCACACTGAGCATCATTTCCTCGTCTTTGTGTCTCGCTTTTATGCTATCCTTTAAAAATTGTTTTATGTAGTATAATTGAACTATAATTAATATACTGTTTTAGTTACTCGTTATTACTGTTGCAAAATACCTGACAAGAAGGATTTATTTTGGCTTATAGTTTTAGGGGCTATAGTCCACCATGGTATAGAAGGCATATTATAGCAGGGATAGGAGGCAGCTGTTCACATTACATCCATGCTGATGAAGCACAGACAGATGAATGCTTGATCTCTCTTTTTCATTCCATTTGGGTACCACAGCTCATGGGATGGTAGCACTCACATTGAGGATCAATTTTCCCACCTCAATTAACCAAACCTAGACAATCCCCTTACAGGCATGACCAAAAATATGTTTCCATGGTGATTCTAAATGCCATCAAGATTATCCATCATCTCTACCCCTTGTTAACCTGACACATAGATGCATCACTTTTTAACCCATAAATTTCTATGTTGAGTTAAAATTCCTTCCAGTAAATATCAGGAGTGTTATTACTGGATCTGGTAGGTCTGTTTGTCCCCACAGGCCCATGACAATCTCAAATACATTCAACCAAACTTCAAAAATCTTGTCTTGTTTAAAAAATAATTTCAACATTATTTTAAAGGCCCAATTCTAAGTCCTTTCTGAAGCTCAAGGCAATCGCTTATCCGTGTACTCCTATAAAATAAAAAAGTTACATCTGGATGCAATGGCACAGAGTAAATATTCTCATTCCAGAGCCTAGAGAATTCATTTCACTTCAAGGCCTAACTTCAGCAGGGGAAACCCCAAACCCTGCAGTTTTATATCCATTTCTGGGGCTTGTAATGAGCTTACCAGGCCCCAAAGGGCTTAGGGATCCGTATTCTCCACTTCTGCTGCCTGAAGCACACATAACTGCTCTCCCAGGGCAGCTTCCCTCCATGTTGGTAGTTTTGTCCCATGTTCCTGGCATCTCCTACATTCTCAGTCTCCACTGAAACTTAGGCTTCTCTGTAAAAGCTTTATACAATAGTCTCAAAGGTCTTCTTTGCTGGAACACCAACTTTGCCTTAAGTCCTTCCTTCAGTCCTGTTTGGAAAAATGATGTAAAGCTTCATGAGTCCCTCAGCCCTGCATCTTTAATGACTCTAAAACAAATGCCATGTGGACAGTGCTACAATATTCTACTGTCAGCTTGAGATGGAGTCTGCCTCCTTGGACCAAAGTTTTATCAGCTTTGTGTGCTGGCCCTGGAGATCACTTTCCTAGGAAGTTGTTTTGAGTGGGGATTCCTCCCTTCTATGGCTTCCTCAGTTTAGATGCTCCCTTTTTAAAATTTATGGTTGTGTGTGTGTGTGTGTGTGTGTGTGTGTGTGTGTGTGATTGCTGCATGAGTGGACAGAGGACATTTTGAGTAAATTACTTCTTTCCTTCAACATGTGGGTTCTGGGACTGAACCCAAGACATCAGGCTTGGGGTGAAGTACTTTTATTCACTAAGCTGTTTTGCTCTTGATGTTCTCCTTTAGATGAATTTGTATTTTCATAATATGGAGCCTTTGATGGACATAGTATCTATTCCTCTTATCCCATTTTAAACAATTGCAGCTGTATTATTACTTACACTTTACTTGGCACAGACTTTTAATGTGATCACATGACTTTCCTTGCCAAACTTCACATTTTTCTTTCTTTCTACTCTCTATTTTGATCTTTGTCACCATAGGCATGAAAGCAAGCAGTAATCACCACATAATCTGAATGCTAACTTCTCGTGAAAATTTCTTCACCAAATTTAGTTTTCAATGTAACTTCTCAAGTTCTGTGGACATGGCAGAACATCATCAGAAAAGAACAGCATTGGTTTATAGACTTGTTCGCCTTTGAAACCTTAAGAGCCTGGACTGTACTGTTTAAGTTTATTGCATAGTTCTCATCTTCTAGGTCTCCTCTAGAATGGTTAAGCTGTATTTACGGGCATGAACTCAGTGGCAGGCTTTCTGATCACCTCCCCCTGGAGGGTGCCGCCTTACCATTCCACAGAGGAAGAAGACCTATCCTGATGAGACCTGATAGGATAGGGTCAAATAGAAGGGGAGGAGGACCTCACCTATCAGTGAGAAGCACAGGGGGAGAAGAGGAAGGGAGGGTGAGATTGGGAGGAGACCAGGGAAGGCTCCACAGCCAGGATACAAATTGTGTAAATTGTAATAAATAATAATAAAAAAGAAAAAAGTGAAACACTAAAAAAAAAGAAAATATTTAAAATCAATCTCTCAAACACTGAAAGATCTTCTTTCTCACTCAGCTTATAACGACTTTTCTAGCTCAAGCTCACAAATTCTTCGACATCTCTTCTGTAAATCAGTTCTGAAGGTCTGAGAACCACACAGTCAGGTTTACCAAGGGAATGTGCCCACTTCTCCACACCTAGGTATTAGGTTTTTCTTTTCCATCTTTTTTTTCTGATGAAAGTAAGAGAAAAGGGGGTTTTCCTGTCTCAGATTTCTGGGCGGATATGCCCACCATGACAGGTAAGGCATGGTAGCAGGAGCAGGAGGAAGCAGTTGGTCACCTCGGATCCATATTTAGCAAACACAGCTCTATTTCTTTTTAATATTTTTTGGGAACCCCCACCCTCACTCTATGAAATGGTACTACTCACATTTAAGTAGGTCTTCCTACCTTTATCACCAAATTGAGATAATCCTTTGAATATATACTCAGAAAACCTCTCTAGATGTCATCAGGCTGACAGTATTGACCACCATACATACCGTAAACCTTATGCTGCAAAGTGTTTTAGCCTATTTTCAACGCAAGGCAACCCTTACCACAGTTGACTACTAAAACACGGGTCAGTACTTTCAAGGAAACCTGTAGTAGCAGGTTTTCCCCATCCTTCTTCCAGCCCATGGAAATTTCTCATGTACTTTTAGTTTCTTTGGCTTTGAATATTCTTGACATTTTGTGTAAACTGGAATTATACAACTCATTAGCCTTGTCTTTTGACGTTTTAATGACTAGTTTCTGAGATTCTTTCTCTGTGCCAGCTCCTGGAGGCTCTCCTAAGGCTGGAGACAATTTGAGGGCTTACCTGAGATGTTTCTTGACTTTTGATGACCACTGACTTCCAATGAGTGGTGTCCAATATCTTGAAAATTGATCTTTCTTAAATTTTGTTATTGCTTTTTAGTCTCTTTTGCTCTTTCTTTATATATATTTACACACACATATGTGTCTGTATGTGTGTATATGTGTTTCTGTGTGCACATATGTTTGTGTGTGTCTGTGTGTGTATGTGTTTGTGGGTGTGTGTACATGTGTGTATGTTCTGTGCATATGTGTGTGTGCACATGCATGCGTGTGTATGTATGTGTATGTTTGTGTGTGTATGGATGTTCATGTGTAGTGTTTCAGATGGGAGTTTTTTTTTTAATAATATGCTCAGTGGATGAACAAGAAAGATTGCTTAGAGGTGACAGGAGAGGAACTAGGGGAAAAAAGACCTAGATTTTATTGAACAAAGTCTATGCCAGGAAGCGAAGGTGAAGCTGATCAGAGCACCAATCCCTTTTCAAACCCTGTACTTTAGAAGCACTTCTTCTTTGGACTCGTCTTCGGAATGCCTGTTTTAGACAGTCTTTTACTTTTATGCCACCATTTCCTTCTACCTTAATATCTGATGGATATTTATTATTGCTTGCATTGCAATTATTTTTAGGCTCATCCTTCTCTTATGTAAACTCTATCTGTAAACAAAATGGTGAGGCAGAGCTATCAGTCATGGGCTTATTTGGATGAGGACTGACAGGCAAGCTTACCTATCCATCCTACTCTCCATTTCCCAGTCAACTTCTCCCAGAAATTTACTTTGTGTCTTTTCTTGAGGTTGCTGAGCATTTCCAGCATCCCAAATGCTTGCTCGCTCTCTCTCTTTCTCTCTCTCTCTCTAAAAGTCATATAAGAAGAGTTTATGTCTAACAACTGAGGTCTCGACTGAGACTCAGAAGAAAGGAAATGAAGAGAAAGCTAGGTTGTGGGTGAGATGCACCATCGGTAGTGAGCACCTGCTCAGAGCTAGGGGCCACAAAGAATCTCCAAGAAGGCCCCTTCATCACCATGGACCCTAAAAGCAGAAGGTACTGTTCAAAGAGCAGGTATTGCTACACAGCTCCCACAAGCCAGCTCCAGTGAGTAAGACAGGCTTTGTTTATCATTGCCTCCCCACCCAAACCACACTCAAATAAGCAGCGAAAACCTCCAGACCTTAGTCATCAGGCGAGGTAAATTACAAACTTCTAAGAGTGTGGCTTCTCCGAGATACCACATTTTCCTCGTATAATGAGCCTGCAGTTTGTGGCAAAGAATGACTTAAGAACAAGTGAACTCACTGTCTAAAAGGAGAGTTTTTATCACTATCAATTGCTCTCTGACTGACAGGACTGTTATTTCTTTCAGTAGGAGAAAGGGCTAAAATACAGAGAGAAAACCTAGAAATAAACACAGCCTGCATAATGGCAAGGTTTTGTGTTGCCAACGTCAAAAGAGCAAGTTCCTGGTTAAGAGACCTCACTTACTCCTGTTACAGCAACTTTGTAGCTTCTGAGGCCCTTCAAGCAGCTGCCACAGCCACTGTACCATCAATTTGGGGCTGGGAGGCATCAATGGCAGAAGCACCATCTTCGCAAACCAGGGGCTCAGAGTTGAACAGGAGGAGGCTGGTGAATGGAACAGGAGGAGTCCGCATGCAAAGTCTTCAGGTGGAAGTACTGTTCTAGCATATATAGAAGGATCCAGTGAATTCCTCTTTTGGGGGGAGTGTCACTCAGGGTTTCCCAGAAATGACATTTGAGGTAGATATGACACAATATATAGGAATAACCACCCAGAGGGGAGGAAAGGTGTTTTTATTGGCCGTAACATGGTGGTAAGTTAAGTTTATCTGGTGACCAAGAAACTTGACTGGGCTGGAATGCAGGACACAGCGGGGAGGCAAAAGTAAGGATGAGACAGGCTCACAGAGTGCGCTGATGCATAACAGCAAGAGAGGAAATGCCTTGCAAAGGTGTTACACAGAGGCTGATGTTGCCAGATCTGGAATTTAGTTAATCACTGGCAGGATGTTGAAGGTGTGTGAGGTATGAGGGATACCATGCCGTCCAGTAGCAGGTTATTTTAGGAATCTAGGTGAAGTATCTTGACATGACATTGAGGCATGGTCTGAATTTCAGGAAGTTCAACAACTTTCCTTTCACAATGTTTGCCCCCAACTGTTAATTTTGTATTGTTACTAGAAAATTTCTTAGAGGCAGCAGCAGAAGGCACATTGCAGATGGCAGAAATATTTTTCACAGCTTTTATGGTGGATAACAATATACTTGACATTTTTCTCATTAAATGTGAGCTTTGCTGTATGATTAAACACGCGAGGCATCTGTGATCTAAAATTACAAATGTGAAAAGCAACAGCTCAAATGTTTCAGTCAATAAACACACAGGAGACAGTCAACATGTAGCAGCTCCATCATGTGCTGTCTTCAAGGAGCTGCTCAGCTGACATCGACACTGTTTTTGGCAATGGCCTCACCTTCACACCAACAAGAACGAGGAAACCAAAGTCCCAGACTGCTAATTACAGCCTGGGAGTCCAATAGGAGTGAGTGGTTTCCATTAGGAAATCTCAAGGCTGAAGGCTGACAGAGCTGGTAGAAAAGAGAGGCTTTATTGAGGCAATTAGTGAATTACCAAGGGGGTCCCCAGGGGAATAGAACTACACTGAGCAATCCACCATAATGTAAAAGCCTGGGAGGTCAGGGCCCAAGTCCAGTGAACAGCAAGCTGTATACACATGCATTTGCTGAGGTAAGCCTCCTTAGTTTGCATGTAGGGGTGTGTGTGTGTGTGTGTGTGTGTGTGTGTATGTCTATCTCACACTTTGCTAAAGGAGAGGTGCTTCTGAGTAGTATTCTCTTATCTATCTTGGCTATCTAACCCAGGGGCCTAGATCCTCAGTGACATCTGATACATGACCATGACATAGAAAGAAAACTGGCATATGCAAATCCTAAGAGGCTGAGGGTAATCCACACATGGGAGTTACAGTCAAGTACATGACCATATCCCAACTAAAATAAAGAATAAAGAGGAAGGATGTATCACAGTGGGCTCATTTGTGTGTTCTGGAAACAATGTACAATGAGGGTACCAGAGATTCTACAGAAGGCCAAGATAAAGGAGACAGAAGAAGGTGAGAGGGGCAGCTGGACCAATGGAAACTCTTAGAATGTTGGCCATCAAAACACAACCAGATCAAGGAATTCACAACCTATGCACAGTAGTACCCCATTCCTGAGTTATGCTAATAGCAGAATGTCTATTAAAGACATTAGAGCTAGGCTGATGCTTAGAAGCTCAGCCTCTCTAGTGCACCTGTTAAGGTCCGTGTATGTGGTGCTTAGGTTTCCATAACAAAGCACCTTTCCTGGGCAGCTAACATAAGTTAGGCATCAGTTTTCTCCTGGACCTCGAGGCTGTATGTACCAGGTCTGGGTGCAGGTAGTGTGTGCCTTTCCTAAAACCTGTCTCCACCCTGTGTCCTCACCTGTTCTTTCCATTGTCTGTGTTCTAATTACTTCTTAAAGACGTCAGAGTAGAAGCCCCACTAATGACCTCAGTTTAATTTTACAACCTCTTGAATTACTTTGTTTCCAAATGCATTTATACTGTGAGATACCAGGGGTTAAATTTTTAACATATGAATCAATGGAGCACAATTTAGGTCTTAATCAGTAACTTCAAAACCTTTGTGTGTAGCCAAACACAATGGTACATACCCACAATCCCAGCAGTAAGGGCAGAGTCAAGGATTTAAAGCCAGTCCGGACTATATAATGAGAGCCTGTTAGACAGAGTGAAAGAGCTAGGAGTGGGGTGGAGGGTGTAAAGAGAGGGAGGGAGGGGTTGGGAGAAATTGAGATTGGGAGTTTTTGGTTGGGGATATAGCTCAGTGAGTGTTTGCCTATACCCACAAAGCCTTGAGTTTGGATTTCAGAACCGTACTGAAAATAATAACTAAGACCCCAGTGACCCCATCTTCCACCCTCCATGGGCTTATTCAAGATGCTCCAGTCATCATTGATGTAGTTATTTTTTAATCTGGGGTATCAGAACTTAAAACTAAGAGCTCTGAAAGTCTCCCCATTTCTGCAAGGGCCTATCAGGATGTGGTTGATCCTCAAGGCTTTGGAAAATCAGCAAGTAGGGGAGAAATATGTTTTCTAAACCTATAGTTTAGGCAATCAGGAGGAAAGAGGGTGGGGATGGTCCAAGTCTTCTTTTCTTCTTGTAATATTATGGAATATTGAGAAGGAGCGAATTCTCCTAGATATGGTGGGAGTTCAAAATGACAAAGATATTTTCCTTCCACCAGACCTCACACATGCTACCTACCCTCAAGTAATCCATCAAGAGCAAAGAAGTCTGGCTCCTCTTCCTGCATTTTCTCAAGCCTCCTAAGTGGGAAAAGAATAATGGTGAGACACTCATGCACATCCTTTCAGTCATGTTTTCATTGGGTTAAAGTTTCTTATGAGTGGCCCCACCTTTATCTTGTGGTTAGCTTGCTGAGGTAGGGTTTAATTTAGCTTGTGACCAAATGAGTAATCGTAGGTTTCTTAGCTCCTGAAGGCTTCAGCTACAGTCTCAGCTGAGAAGCCCACTTATGCCCCCTGGCGTGTTCAAGGGAGCCCAGTATTTCCTGACTGGAGAGAATACTTTGTTGCATGTTGTCTCAACTCAGTGAGAACCCAGGATGGGAAGAGGAGTCAGTAATGAAATGTGTAGATCACCATCTATCCCTAAATTGTCAATCATTCTGTTATGAGCCTTTCATATGTTATTGTGACATGACATTTAAATCAGATAACATATCAAGTATTATGAATTTAGCCAGTAGCAAAAAGTAGATGCTTAAATGTTACTTCTGTTCCCATTCATGGACAGCTCACTTCAGTGGATCTTTCTACAGCTTTCCTTGGGAACAGAGATGTCCAGTACCACCAAGTTCAAGCTCAAAGGAAGAAAAAGGACTTGGTCATGCTCCAGGCATCAGTGATAGAAGACAAGGTAAAGGGACCTGGGACTAGAGAGGTAGCCTGGTCCTTACCATCATGTTCATGTTTGCTGTACTCACACTCAGAGTGGGCTGTTGAGATACTAAGTTTAGCATGCTTTTGATCCATTGAAACCTCTCTGATGACCCCTGCTTAAACTGTACTGATGCCAAAAATGTCTTTGCAGTGATGGCCCACAATTCTCTCCCCTCTAACATGTTCCTGATCTTTGTCTCTACCTCCTGCTTCTGTCCATGTTGCCCTGGGTATGCCAGGCTAGCTCCTCAGGCTTGCCCTCCACAACCTTCCTTCCTCAACCACAGAGATGATGCCTACTAAGTCCCTTATTACCTGTGGATCCTCACTCAGATGCTACCTCCTCAGTAGCTCTTCCCATCTTTCTTTCTTATTTTTATATGTACCATCAGCTAAATAGTCTATATTTTTTTGTACAAATTGCTTATTTTTTTGTAATTGCTCCTCTTTCTTCCTCCCCCCTTTGATCTTCTTTCTAGTTTAATGATGAACATGTGAATATGCATATCATATAAATATATAAATACACATATATAATTTAAAATTTCATTTCTACATACAAGATAAAACATGATTTATTTATCTGTTTGAAATCAAAATGATTTCCAGTTCCATTCATTTTTTGCATATTTCAGTAACTTCTTAGGGCTTGAAAATAAACACCATGATGGTAGGGATATTTGACATTTTTGAATATTTTTTCTACTTATTCCCTGGTATTTCTGTTATTTAAGTAGCAACCACAGATAGAGTGAGTTGAATTTTTGAATGTTCAGAGATGGAAAAGGCCAACGGTAGACACCGAGCACCTTAAGTCTCACTATGGCAAAACCAACTGAAGTTTAGTCTAAGACAGTCATGTAACCATACCTCTGCTAAATTGCCTAAGTTATATCAAATGTGGACTGTAGGCAAAAGTAAGAAGAGCTTTTTCCTGGGACACTGTGTGGTTATTATACTATAAAGGTTTCTGGAGCTAACTGTTTGATGTGGTTTCATGGACACAGTTTGGGAACAAATGAAAGGAACAGTAGCTCCCTCTGAAGATTCCTGAGTATGTGTTTAAGGCAAAGATATCTTATGAGATTAAAAATGGCAATATCATAGATACAGGACTCTAAAACACAAAACTTGAGCTTTCTGTGAGACAAGAGTACTTTGGTCATCATCAAGAATAGAGAAAGTGGAGCTTGTGGGTAGACATCTGATGGAGTGAGAGGTAAAGCATTCCCCTCTTTTCTTGGTATGTGATGTCTCAGAATGGCATGTGTAACACAAGTGAATGTGTATGAGAGGAAAATTTGGCAGTGACTTAACCAGTGCATAGGAGAGATGGATCTGTTAAGGCAATGACTAAATCTGCCTTTTGACAACTCTATTCCCATTGCTGGTGTGTCATAGATGTTCAATCCATGGTTCTAGAGTAAGACCTTGCTGAAAAGTCAGACTTCAGTGCAACTGTTTCTTTGGTTTCTAAGCTTTTCCTCAAAGATCTCTAATATGGAGGCTTGAGGCTTGTTACTAGACATTGGTAACAGTCTAACACACATGCATGTGAACATAGGTGAGAGCCTGTAATGTGTTGTGCCCATTTTCCTAAGTATCTTTGCTTCTCTCTGGTTTGCTTGGTGACATTTTGCCTGCATGACTACCACCTTTTATCAGTGAGAAAAGAATGGCCCCTGTGCCTTAGGAAATAAGCTACATATGTTCAAATTTCAGCTTAGTCTCCCTTCTACGTGATCTCAGGGAAGTTACTACATTGTCTCAAGCTTCAGTTTCCCAATTTGAAAAGGAGTAATATGGTTCTGTTATCATAGGATTGATTTTGGAATTAGGAGAGACAATCCAAGGAAAATTCTTAATGATGTGGGAGGTGTTCAAGGAAGAGTTGATTCTTTCTGTGCCCCGTGCATAGGGTGAATGGTGTATAAAACGAACCCTTTACCTCCTCCAGTAAGCAGGAAAGAGAGTAAAGAAGAACCAGGTGGAAGCTGGAGTTGGTCAGGTTTGTCTTATCTAGGAGCAGGAAGAGGGCATGAAGTTATTTCCAAGGACTTTAAGTGTTAAATAGATGAGCTGAGAGAGAATCTATAAAATCCCAGTTCCAAATATGAAAGGAGAGTGCTTTCAAAAGGTTCAGGCACACTTTTTAAGACAGTGGTTCTCAACCTTTCTAATTCTGTGACTCTTTAATACAGTTCCTCATGTTGGGGGGTGACCCCCAACCATAAAATTATTTTGTTGTTACTTCATAACTCTAATTTTGCTACTGTTATGAATTGTAATGTTAATATCTGATATGCAGGATATTTAATATGCTATAAAACCTCAGTCTTCAGAGCTAGGTAATGGAGCTCAAAGTTCAGAACAAAGGAAAAACCGGAGTAGAACCAAAAAGGTAGTAGAAGGAAGAGCTGTCCATGTGATACTGCCTACAATGTTGTTACCTACAGGCTCCTTGCTGGCTTGCTTGAGTCAGAATTACTTAAAAGGTCAGAGACAGGGCACACAATGAGAGAAAGCAGCAAAGCTGTCCGCAAGAACTCTCTGGTGAGCTCAGATTTAAATGGCACATGAATAAAACATAGAAAAATGGCATGGCATAATATTCTATGGGGAATATGAGGGAAGTGTGAGTTTGCAACATAGCTTTAGGAATACTAAAGACTAAAATACCCTGAGGACACAGACTTTCCTAAAAGCTACCAAAGGGGCTTAGACAAAGAGCAAGGCTTGACCCTGGCACAATGATGCTGATGGCAGAAAAGACAGATGAAACCAAGTAGCAGCAGCAGCAGCAACAATAACAACAAACAACTCTTTGGCTCTAAGAAGCCCTTACAGCAGTAACATGGGCAAAAATGAAGCAACATGGTAATGGGAGAGGATCAGGGAGAAAGTCTCAATCCATCTAATTGATGGATGGAACCTCAATTTAAATGTGTAAACCAAAATTTAGAGATCTACATATTTCTTTTAAAAATCTATATTTTCTTACAATGTTATATGGCTTGGTGTTGTTTGATGCTTTGCACTGGATCATGAAATCTGAGGTGCTGCTGACTTTGGTTGGGAATCTCCAGTTCCCTAGAGTCTCCTTCCCTTCCCTGTTCACTACTTGGCTCCTATAGACATTTGAGTTTGTGACCTGTTACATAAGTGCTGTAAGTCCATCCAAGTTTCTGGCTCAGATCCCAGGGGCCTGTGAGACCTTGTAAACACTGAACCTCTGTGGGTGATCTTAAAGGAATCCTGGAAAACTGAATTGATGTTATGAAATGAAAATGGGTGGCATCATTGCAATGTTCAAAGAGCAACAGAGAGTAAAAAAGGTCCCTGTACAAACAGGGGAGAATTACTGAGCAGAAATACAATTTTTATTTTCATAAGCACCAGAGATAATCTAGAACATGTCAGAGATGTCATCCTCACACTGCCCAGTGATTTTGATAAAAGTAAGTGACAGCTATCAAATCATGCATATAACACAAACCTTGGAGGGATATGCAAGCCAATCCTAGTAAAAACCCATTAAAAATTGTAGACTGAACCCCATTGACTTTTCAGAACAGCACAATGAGAAGAAAGTAAGGTTGGGTTTTGATCAGAGTAGGTTAGTTGGACTTAAGCATTGGCTGCCAAGGATGGCAATCTGAACTCTGACTTCTTGATTAAAGTTGAAATACCTAGAATAGGGAATAAGATCCAGCCTACTGTCTTTCAAATACAGCATAAGTGCACACTTCAAACATTTCCAAGAGCTAAGGATGTAGCTGGTATCTAAAGCACTTGCCTCATGTGTACAAAGCCCTGACTTCCATCCCCAGCACCAACTGTTAGATCAGGTTGATAAGGCGATATGGAAATAGAAGAAAGCAGACTGCCATCGGCAGAATGTAATTTTTCTTCTGATCAGAACAATTGAAAGGCCACGGGCTCCACAGTCTCTGCATAGGAGTGGTGATTGTGGTGTGAGGGTCTTGGGACGTCCTAGGATGGGAAAAGGGAGAGTTTGGTAGGTCAGCTTCGCTGCAGTCTGGAATTGAAAGATACCAGCAAGTTTGGTATATGGACCACCTTATCAGAAGTCTCCACAAGTGTTATCCCTCAAGTCAGTGTCTAGAGTGTCACAGTCCAGCTGAGGCTTTTAGGCCATTATCGCTTTACCAGCAAAAAAGCATTTCTATTCTGTTTTGTGTCCCAGTAGTTTATTATGAAAATAGCAAGTTTTATAGAAAAATTGGAAATGTACCATAGTGAATAATTGCTTATTCACCATTTGGTTATTTTTACAAGTTGTCACATTGACTTATTCATTCATATACATATATATGATTATGCATACTACATCCGGGTCTGTATGCAGCTCCTCACAGGCATACACATGTATGTGCATATCTGTGTCTCTACTTTTTTTTCTGCGATATTTGAAGAGGTTGCAGGCATCAAATCACTCATCCCTGCATCTTCTAATAATAAGGATGACCTCTAAATAAGCACTGTACTAGCAATACGTGGGAGAAAGTGCAGGAAGATTCCTAAGCACAAATAACATCTTGGCTGGCACAATAGTGGTTTTAACATCAGGTTTGAAGCACCCTCTGGTTAGATTTTAATTCTACTCCATAAAATGAAGCCCATACCTAGTGCCATTGTTCAGCCCAAACCCCTTTATCTAGGCAGATGGTAGGCTCTAGGGTAGAACCTACCATGTTTATTCTGCTGAATGGGCATACCTTTATGTCACCACCATAATGTATCTCTCAACCACCGTCAGAGAAGCTTCTGTTTGTAGTAGGTGATGATTAACGTAAGGACTTACAACTGTTCAGGAGTAGAGAATTAAGAGACTGGAATGTTAAGTCTTAAATTAAGTATTTATACTTCACTCTTTCCTACAAAGGCTCAGAGATCATTGTGGAATAGCAGGCGGAAAGAATATAAGAACCAGAGATGATGGGTTACTGCAACTGTTTTCTGGACACAGCAGGGTACCTACACATATGAATTCACAGTTGTGACAGTATACATGAGTCCCACGAACCTCAAGCCAGAGCAAATCCCAGCGTGGAAAGGAGAGGTGGAAATGAAGTCCTAACTTTAGCTGAGGAGGTATAGGCAATTGATAACCTTCTGGGAGGAAGAGTGTCAGTTTTCTTTAAGAGTGTTGCTACTAGTTGGTCAATCATGTTCCATCTTATAGAAGGCCACACATTCATGACTATATGGATAGCACAAATTGGTCTTGATGGGTAGAAAAAGAGAGAGAGAGAGATAACAGTTTGAGGTTGTATTAAAAATGTACTCTTGTCTTGATGTGTTTTTTTTTCTTTTCCCAATACACATGTAGTTTGGGGTTTAACAATCAAATCCTTGATGCATACCGAATTCATTCTTTCAAAACATACATATGTATAGCTATCCAGTTTCCTGTATATCATTTGTTGGCGAGGCTATCATTTCCCCAGTGAAGGTTGACTTCTTTGTTAAAGACCAGTTGGCTCTAGATGTATGAATTTATTTGTTAAGCTTTTTTTTATGCCCAGTTTTTATGTCACAGTCATACTGTTTTGGTAACTATAGCTCCGGAGTATGTTCTGAGGTAAGATACTGTGATACTACAGCTTTGTTCTTCTGCTTGAGATGGCTTTAGATAGTCTATCTACTTATGTGTTCTTGTTTTATTACCTTGTAGTCCTCCTGAGTTTTAGTTTTGTTCGTTCTGTTTCTGTGAAGAATGCCATTGATATTTTGATGGGAATTTATAGTGAATCATTAAATCACACTTCGTAGAACAAACATTTCAATAATGTATGTCTTTCTGATTAGTGATCATGGGTTGTCTTTCCACTTTTTAGTGTCCCCTTCTGTTTCTTTAATCAGTGTTTCATTTTTTTATTTTTTCTTGTGAAAATAACTAATTTCCTTAATTAAATTTATTCCTAGATTTATATGTGTGCTCACAATGCATGTTTGAATGTGTGCATGTATGTGTGTTTGTGTGCACACCCATGCATCTGTGTATGTGCGTGTATTATGAATGGGAGTGTTAAAAACTTCTTTTGTAATAAGTTCTTTATTGGGATTTAAAAACGTCACTGCATTTGTTTATCAGTTCCAGCAGGTTTCTGATGGTATGTTTACATTTGTTTCTATGTAAAAACACACAGTCGGTAAACATCTACAATCTGTCTCCTTTCTCTTTTCAATGGGGATAAAGACGGATATCTTTATCTTGATTCTAACTTTTGCAGGAAATTTTTAGTGTTTTCTAAGGATGTTGGCCATGAGTCTGTCACATAGCCTGTAGTGTTTTGGGGTACTTTAATTCTGTGTTAAATTTTATCTAATTTTTTTTTCTATATTTGTTGAGATGATCCCATGCCTTTTGCCTATCTGTTGATCTCATGTATTTTGTTTCTGTGCTTGTGTTGAATCTCTGTACATTCTTAGGATTAATGTTACCTGATCATAGGGTATAATTTGTTGATGAGCTCTTAGATTTGATTCGCTGGTGTTTTGTAGAGAATTTTTGCATCTGTATTCATCACGGATGCTGTGGTTTGGTTTGTTTTTTGTTGCCGTTACCCTTTCTGGTTTTGCTGTCTCAGTGGTACTGAACTAGAAGCAGTTTGAAGGGGCCCTTCTTTCTCAGTATTCTGCAGTAGACTTGAGAATAATTGGGATAGGCTTTCTTTCAAAATGTGGTCAAATTCAGCAGTTAGGAATTCTTGTCCCTAGGCTTTTCTTTGCTTAAAGATTTGGGTTTTGCTACTGATGCTGTCTTGCTACTTAATGGTCAGTTCTGATTTTCATGTCCTCATAGTGACTTTTTTTTGTTGATTATATGTATCTAGAAACTTGTGTACTTATTTTGGGTTTTCTAATTTGTTGGCATATGTGTTTATATTAGATCCTGACAATCATTTATAGTTCAATGATTATATGATCTTTTTACACTTGACTTTTAATCTATTTGAATGTTTTCCTTTTAATTGTTAAAGTAGTAAATGGCTTGTTGATTTCCTTTATGCTTTCAAGAAATGTTTGTTTCATTGTTATTATGTAAATTTTTTGTATCTCAGTTTTCTTTTTTTGTTATTTCTATTCTACTAATTTTGAGTTTTGCTTGTTCTTGCTTTTTTAAATTCTTTAAATTCTACCCTTAGTGCTTATTTGACCACTCCTCTCTGGTTGTTATTAATATTCCTTTTAGTACTATGTTTAGTGTGATCCCACAGGTTTTGGTATATTGTGTTCCAGTTTTCATGTGTTTTAAGCTATTTTAAATTTCTCCTTGATATCTTCATAGATTACATTGGTCATTTGAGACCATATTTAATGCCCATGTTTTCGTATTTTTAAAGTTTGTTGATTTCAGTTTAATTTGATTTTTGTAAAAGAAATAACTGAATTCTATTTAAAAAATTTTGTTAAAAATTGTTGACAAGTAGTTTGTGCTTTGAAATGTCTGTTTTGGAAAATATTGTCATCTGCTGATATGGAGAATGTGAATTCTGCTGCTGCTAGATCAAGTGTTTTAGAAATGCCTGGTTGATCTATTCAGTATACAGCATTGTTAATCTGAATTTTTTCATCTGGCTGATCTATACATCAATGAAAGGATGTGCTGAAGTCCTCCCCCCAACAATAGATTATTAATATTTATACCAACAAGCATAATGAGACACTGTACGATAAGTGAGTATGAATAAAATGAATACGAAGAGGTTACAGTGTAATGCAGTCCACTGGGGATGTGATTTAAGGGACTCCTGACCGTGGGTAGAACTTGTCCCTCAAAAGTGCCTTTGTTTTGTTTTTCTTGAGACAGGGTTTCACTGTGTTGCCCAGGATGGCTTCAAACTGGCGGCTTTAAGTGATTACCCTTTTGTAGACCGCTCAAGTAGCTGGGAACTGCAGGCATGCACTGCCTTCCCAGCTTCCCCAACAGAGTTTTGATAAAAGCATAGTTTGGTAAAAGTGTAAAGCAACTGAACTTTTTCTGTTTTAACTCAGTTGAAAAATAAAGTATGAAAGAGGAAGAAAAAGAAGCAGCAAATGAAAGACCCAGCACTTAAAATACTGCCTAATAATCATAGACTTTATTCCTTGACCGTTTTGTTTCATAGTTGTCTTTGTGGTTAATAAATGCCTCTAAGATCTAAAACACCACAGAAACAAAGAAAATGTCTCATAAATCCTTTGTTCTTATTTTTTAAATAATTTTCTTTGTTATATTAAGCAAGTTAAGTCTAATTCTGTAAGAAAGCACAGCTCACTTCTGGGTATCCTGAACCATGCGGGGTTTTTATTTTATCTTTTATTTTTATTTTTGGTCTGTAATTCTGAAGAAGGAGCAGAAAAAGGTAACTTAGCAAAGCTGTATTTTGTCATAGCGACCCGAGAAGAGTTTATAATCTCTGTGGCCTTCACTGCTTCAAGTGTGAGCTTTTGTAAGGTTAATATAAAATCTAGCTTATGCCATAGTTGCTAAGATTCCCAAGGTTTTGTCAATTGGAAGCTTTGAAGAGTGCATTCTCAAAGAGAGAAAAGGGTTTCTCTTTCATTTGGACTGGAAGTTACTTGCAAAGCCTGGTTTTGCTCCTTTAAGAACCCTATCCTAGACATTCTGGCCAACAAAGGGGACACTTTCCTTGAGAAACTAGGAAATTCCATGAGGTGTTTTCCTGCCACCTCCTTCATGTCCTGCAGTGAGTGGGAGCAGTCTGGTAAGCAAACACAGACAGCCCTCATGTGAACCAGTCAGAGGTTTCCCTTTGCAGTGGAGGATGGGAGGCATCGCTGAAGATTTTAATCATGGGGTTGACTCTTTCTGGTCTGGGTATGTGGCTCGATCTGCAACCACCCAATCTTGACCCAGGGAGTAGGTGGAGTGGAAAGTCTGATTACAGCTTCCAGTCCCCGGTCATCACTCCTACTGCTTCCTCCAAGGTGTCAGTTTCACCAACTTTAAGTAATTGAACAACATTAAAACTAAGCCATTAAAAGGCACATAACCCGTAAGACATTGCTTGGAAAAATAACCATTCGTGTATATTTATTGTACAGCCTTATCATCTCTCTCCTGTGTGTTACATCTGTAAAGATGAATATAGTGGACTCGTTTTGTGGGTAACGGGAGATAGGTGGAAGAGCTGCATAGAGAAAGCATGATGTCACTAGGGTGTAATAGAATGATTATCTGCCTAAAGTGCATTAGTGAAATAAAGAAGACGCTTGAGTAGCTGTGGTCAGGGAAGGCCTCAGGGAGGAGGTGACATGCAAACTGCGATAGAGAGTTTTATAGTAGCACACGGGAAAAAGAATTGTGATAGAATTTCTGAAGTCAGAGGTCAGCAGAACAAAATAAAAACAGACAAATAAGAACCAAATGAACAAAAACCAGGTATCTAGTGTTGACATTGTGAAGTACAGCATTTCATGAATAAGGGGAAGAAAGACTGTACAGGCATTTGTATCCTACACTGGCATGTGTCCCATGTTTGTACAACTGTGTGTGTGTGTTTATGTGTAGTATGGTATACTTAACTTCCACCTTAGTCCCATCTATTGGGAGTTTCCGAAAGGGATTTGATTGTCACCAGAGTGACAGGCAGGCTATTTCTTCCAAATGCAGTTTTTCTGATACTTGAACCTCTCTACACAACCGTGTTAAACTGCTCCTCGTACACAGAATTAAGGCGAGTATTTTCCAGAATCTCTTTCCTTGAGTAGCTCTGGGCTAGGTTTGGTCAAAAGTACAAATTGGAAGGGATCTGAAAGCAGAAGTGAAGTAACAGCATGGCACTGAAGTTGTTGTGCTTGGATACGGGACAGAGAAGCTTAGGGGTTCCATCTGCCTCACTCTGTGGTACACCCACCTTTCCTTTTTGACACTGCAGCCATTGTTGGCTAAAAGTGGCCTGAGCCTTATCAACAAACACCTGTGTGGATCAGAGCAGTAGTTAGCAAAGACCCCCAACTTCTCAGAGACCTTCATGAACCCGTCTGTGATCACAATTATTGCCTGGATGTGTTGGACTTTCAATTGCCATGTAAGATTCCACCTGCTGGTCATTTCATTCTTAGGCAGCTGGTAGTGAAAGTCTGTCAAACCTTCACTCCCAACTTTTTGCATATTGGGCGAGTCCTAAATCCAGTACAACTATCATGTTCCCATTATGTCTATGGCTGTTTCCTGACCCCCACCCCACCCCCTGGGGTGTAAGTGGAAGGCTCACATTTCTGAATTAGAGAAGCAGGCCTCCTTCCATCCACTGGTCTGGGCTTACTAGCAGTGTCTGGTCTAGATGTTCTAGTCCTTGGTAAATCCTTCTGTCTTGGCAAAGCTGTAACATCCTCTTAAGTTTCTTTCAAGGTCCTGTTGCAGAGGGTTTCTGGAAGGGGAATCTGAATTTTATAACCAGCTGTGATGGCTAATCTTGGTTGTCAACTTGCCTGCATCTGAAATCAACTAAAACACAAGCTGCTAGGTGTTTCTGGGTGATTTTCTTGATCAGATTACTCAAAATGTAGACACTATCTTCTGCTGGCAGCCCTGATAACAAGACATAGAAGAAACCTTTATTTTTAGCCTGCCTGCCTTCACTCTCATTTGTTTGTTTTGAGACAGGGTTTTTCTGTGTGGTCCTGGCTGTCCTAGACTCACTTTGTAGACCAGGCTGGCCTGGAACTTACAGTGATCTGCCTGCTTCTTCTTCTCTGAGTGCTGGGATTAAAGTTGTGCACCACCATCCCCACCTTACCTTCACTCTGGTTGGCAAATTCATCTATCCTTTTGGTGTGAAAATTCCTTTACTAACATTCTTTCAGCTTCCAGTTTAGAGTGAAAACTAGCACCTTTCCAGGAATCCTTTAGCACTTTAGCACCAGATTGGGACAACTGAGAGATCCCACAGCATGGACTGAACAAGGTTCGCTACCTTTCCAGTATCAAAGTATCCAGACTACCCCATGTAAACCAACCTAAAATCAATCAATCAATCTCTCTCTCTCTCTCTCCCTCTCTCTCTCCCTGTCTCTCCCCCCCCTCTCTCCCTCTCTCCCTCTCTCTCTCTCCCCCCTTTTCTTTCCCCCCTCTTCTCTCGACCTCAGTTTTGTTTCTTTGGAGAACCGTATACAGCAGGCTCTTTATCCTCTAACCACCTGGTCATTCTGCCCACAATATTCTGGTGTGTTCTAGATTTCCCCGAGGCCCTTACTTCATTTTCATCATTGCAGACAAGGGTGCTGTGCAGAATCCTCTTGTTCTTGTGTCTGTGCTGAGCTGTGTTTGTCTCTTGTCAGTCCCTTTCCATGGTAAATTTATTTTGTTGTCACCATTCTTGCCGTTTTTGTTTAGGTACTTTGAGACACGCTTACTGAGTAACTTCCCTGAGCTGGAACTCTGGTCTGCTTGCCTTTGTGATTTAAAAGAAAAATACGTTTGATCCCTATAACCTTCCAGCATTGTTGTTGATATATTCAAGCTGCTGCATAATCCAGGAAAGAAAAGACAAGAAAGTCAATGAAGAAGGAATGAAAGGCAGTTATAGGATAGGTTCTGCCTAAAGGAGGCTCATGAGAAGAAAGAGGAGGCAACCTCAGGGCTGGAACACATGCCTGAGGTCAGCATTGGCCCTCAGAAGGAGACACTTGGCATCTCCACCTGCAATCCAGGAAGTATGCCTTCATCTGTGTAGGGAGAAAGGGGCTTTTAGCTGCTTCTGCTGCTTCCCAATCCCTCGATCTGGAGCCTTATGGGTATCCAGCTGGAAATGGGGTAGCCCACACTGGGGTAGCCTGCCTTAGGACAGCCTGCCCTGGAGCAAGAAGACGTAGGGTCACCTTCTGCCATTCATCTTAGATAAACATTAAAGCTGATATTGTTGTACTACCTATCTGACAAGGTTCTGAGAGGGTTTGAGGGGGGATGACAGCGCCCAGGCACAGGGCCTGGCACATGTCAGTGGTGTCATATCTATCTTGTCCACATTCAACACGTCGGTCTCTAACCCCTCTAATTCTGGCTGAGAACACCCCTTGAGCTGCTTGGTGCAAACATTTATAACCTATTTTAAGTATACCTTGGGTGCTCAGCTAGCTTGCTACTTCCTGCTTGGGGGCTTCTGGATGTTCTTGCTGTCTTTCATTTGGAGTGTACTGGTAGATAGTGAGCTGTGGCTCACAGAAGTTTCCATGCAGGAAAAAAAATGAGGGTCAATGTTATCAGGGGATCTACTTGGCTGTGTGAGTTATTTACACTGATCAGACCTTCCTGGGAGTGACTTAGAAACGATTACTAATATCTGAATGTGGGAATTATTCTCTGACGGTTGTGGACTTATGAAACAAAGCTTAGTGATTGATAGAGCCTTTGCCTGTTTTCTGCAAGGCCCATGGTTTTGCATGCTCCACCATACTCCTGCTGATAGTGAAATAAGATTGGCACATTCTCGAAAGGCACAGCAGCCCAGACCATCCAAGTTTCTTAATATTCATATGCGGGCATGTGAATCACAAGAATCAGAAACCCCTTCAAGCTCCATAAGGCAGTGGGTACCTGACAAGGCCCAGGTGGCCTCTAGAAGTAGACAGCGAGCAGGAGCAGTGATTGCTATGGTCCACAGCTGTCCTCATGGCTTCTTTGTCTTTTCTTTCATCTCTGCTTTCAGTCCCTGAGATATTTTCCAGCTTCAGTCTGCAGAAACATCATCTCCCTGCATCAGAGCATGCAGCTCTGCATAATAATGAACTTGCTCCTGCAGGCTCTGGGGACTGACCCAAGCCTCCTTAGTGCTCAGCCCTAACTTTTCTCAGGAAGAGAGAGTCTCATTTGCCTGCTCAGGCTGTGTAGACTCCCCATGCTGCATCTCCAGCTGTTTCCTCCAGAGGCTCAGTTGGGTCATGAGAATCCAGCAGAACAACAACCACTGGAGGTGTGTATGCCATTATTGTGGGCTGGGGCTCCCATGTAGAGGACAGGTGCTGTCCAAGCGAGTCTCTTGGAGGTGGGAGCTAAGGCAGTGAGGCTTTTGAAATCTTGGCCTTATGTTTATGCTGAAGCATCTGTGGACATGCCAAGTTGTATCATTTCATCATGTATCAACTATACAGCTATGGGAGTATCTTCCCGAAGAGTAGAATCCTAGCCTGATGTGCACTGAGGTCCAATCTTACTCCACAGACGTAGCCGTGACCATAGTAATGGCTTGTGGCCATGAATATATAAATAAGCCTTAAGCTGAAAACCCTACCATGTCACAGAAGCAAGGTATGTCTCTTTGAAGTACAACCTTGCATTGTTCTGGATATGCGTGGAGTCTTTACCTATATTTCCAAATGATTTCTAATTGTAGAAGTTGAGGTGGAGCCAGCACTAAGTAGCTTTGGAGAATTACAGACCCCAGATATGCGTAGATAAATCAGGGCCCAGCTCCCCTATGTATTCCTAGCTTCTCTTGCTCTCTCAGCAGATGCTAAGTTAGCTGGCTGTACTCTGATGAACCCAGACTTTTGAAAGCTTTAAGACTGGCCAACTTGATCTTCCAAATAGCAATGGATCCATTAGAATGAGAGATAGGATTGTCATGCATACTGTTTCTTTAGAATCTCCTCTGGAAATCACAGCAGTGATGTTGCTTGCTCATGCTCAGAAGCCATGATATATTTCTTAAATGTAGGATGAGTTCCCAAATCAGGCACTTCATATTCCAAATTCATGTGGCCGCATATGAATACTCAGAGATTTCAGAAACAACTGGGCAGAGTTGTTTTAAAGCACCTAAGTTGTCATGAAGCAGAGAAGAGATTTTGGTTCCATTTGCTCTTGCTTTTTTAGTGAACCACCAGAAACTTGGTGGCATAATATAATCACTTAATTGTGATTATGAATTTATGGATTAGGAATCAGATAGGGCCCAGGGCAGGCTTTTTGCTCTTTAGGTTGACATATCTCTGCCAGGAAGACAGGAATACAGAACTGGTAAATTCCTTCTTAGATGGCTTTCTCCTGCACTGTCTGCTAACTGGGTCAGGCTGGCTAAAGTGAGGCCCACCTGGGACCAGAACACTCATGTAGTATTAGGATTTGAATCTGAAATGTCTCCCACAGGCTCATGTTTTTATGTTACTATTTTGGGGGACTATAGGGCCTTTAGGAGGGGCAGAGTAGCTGGTAGAAGTAGGTCACTAGGAACAGGCTTTCGAAGGTTAAAATCCTGACTCCTCATTCCTGGTCTGCCACAATGTGAACAGCCACTGTCACAAGCTTTCACTGTTCTCTGTGCATTCCTGGCAGTGATGGATTGAGACTCTTCAAAATCATGAGCCACAAGAAGCCTTCACTTCCCTTCCTTTTTTTTTTTTTTAAGGTATTTTGGTCCCAACAGAACCAGTATGTGTGGCTTCTGCATGTAGCTCAGGCTTCTCAGAGCATGTCAGATTGGCCATGAGTGAGACCATCCAGAGAGGGACAGTCTAGGAACAAATATTACAATAGAGCTGCATTGACTTTTCTGACATAACAACAAGCACCTTTAGGAGCATAGGAAAGGACACAAACGGAGATGCCCATCCATAATATGCCTACATGTTAGGAAAGCATCAGTGTGACAAATATATGCCATATTCGGAAAATACAACCCCACCCCCTATTCTGGAGCTAACATTTTTTTCTGACCTCTAGACTGTAGGGGTCAATCCAACCTAAGGGGGTGTAAGTAGTGGCAGCGGTATAGCATATACGTTGTGCACTTCTCCGGCACAACAGATGTCCTAGTTGCTTTTCTGTTTCCCATTCTGTGGGAGTTTTAATGAGATGTCCTCTACAGTCTTGAGTATTTGAAACCTTGGTCCCCAGTTGGCAGTGTTTTGGTGAGTTTATAAGGTGTGGCCTAACTGGAAGAAGGATGTCACTGAGGATGGGCCCTGAAGTTCCAAAGCCCCCACATAATTTTGTGTTTGCTCTCTGCTTTGTGCTTTAGGATCACCGTGCACACACTCAGCTTGTGTCTTGCCACCTTATCTTCAAACCATCATCATGGACTCTAATCATCATAAGTGCCAATAAATTCTTTCCTCTATAAATTGCCTTGGTTATGTTTTAGCATAGCAATACAAAAGTAACTAGTACGTATTTCAGTCTCTCTTACAGAAATAAGGATCACAAGCTCACCGTATCACTTCTGTGCATACAGGACTGACAAGGACTAAGCATTTTAAAGACTAGTGTGACAGTTAATGTTGATTAATGTTGACAGGACCTAGAGTCACTTCCAAGACAAGTCTCTTGGTTGATCTAGATTAGATGCAAATATCTGGGCATGCTTGTGAATAATTAACATGACCAGGTAAATCAAGGTGGAAAAACCCATTTTAAAAGTGGATGGCAGTTTTCTGGGGCTTCTGGACTACATGAAAGGAAGACAGTTGATTGAACACCTGGAACACCTAACTGTGGATGAAACATGACCGTCTCTTGCCACCAAAAGATCCCCATCACCAAAGACTGTCATGTTGAACTGTGAGCCAGATAAACCCTTGCGTTTTGGAGGATTTGCTGAATGAGGGTCACTGAGAAATGGAAGCTTAGCCTTGAGGTGATATTGCAGAGCTGTGCCTTATTTAATAGCTCACAACAATTCCTGTCAGAGCTGGCATGCAGAGCTGGTGCTTGAGGTGTACCTGAGTTATAATAAGCTTTAAGGCATTATCAGGTGACTAAGGGAGCCTGGAAGTAGTTGGATTCTTTGGCTTTAGGGAAGAGACAAGGAAGCAAGAATGTAGAGCTAAAGTGGATGTTTATCTTAGAGAAATGTCATTCCCAAGGATCTAATATCAAAAGCATCTAATTCTCTAGATCCACCCAACTCTTCTCTACCCCAGTGTTGCGCTCCAAGAACCTGAACAGTTAGAGTGACACTAATCTACCTTTCCTCTGAGATCATATTTGGCTGACTTCTACAGGAAACAAGGGAAGAAGGAGAGAGAAATCAGATGCTCATTTCTCAGTAGCCCCCTTGATATCCTCATTCTCATATATGTAGGCATGCACTCATTTTGGGATATGCAAGTGTGGAACCTGGATGTCAAACCAGGTATCTCCTATTACTCCTCTCCACCATAATTTTTGTTACAGGGCCTCTCTCTCTGAACCTGGAGCTTACCATTTCAGCTGAACTGGCTGGACAGGGAACTCCAGGATCCTCCTGTCTCTGCTTACTCCCTAAAACTGGGGTTACAGATGTTTTCACTGCTACACCTAGCTTTTATGTGGATGATAGATATCAAAAAGGTCCTCATACTTGTGCAATAGGCACTTTGCCTTCTGAACCTCTACCTAGGTCCTGAGTTTACTTTCTTTCTATGACACTGGGCACTATATCCTTTGGGGTTACATAAGACACTAGTGCTGTGAACCAGAAAAGAAGACACTATAAACCTATCATAGCTCCTGTTGTTTATTAATCAAGGATTGTCTCATGTACCGAAACTTGCTATGAAATTTGGGAGATTTATAAAAAAGTATTTTTATTAATTATTTGAGAATTTCATGGGGAGTATTTTTATATATTCACTCCCTACCCCATACACACTTCTTCACCTGTCCAGATCTACCTCACCTCTTTACTCCCTAACAGATTCTTGTTCTTTTGTTTGTTTAATTAGCTCACTGAGTCTGCTTTGTGATGTTTGTAACATTTGTGCCATTATTGACCTATTGGGCATCAGTAGCCCCACTGGTCATCATTGAAGTTCATGGGGTTCACAGATAGATGGTTGATGACCTTGTCACCACAGAAGTTTGCCTAGTACTTTCTCCCACTGTGAAAGCTAGCCAGCAGGGAGGAAGTTTCCTCGTTTAAGTACCAACTTGATTTCTTCATATCCTGAGACCCGAATGTGTAGTGTCTTCAGCAATAAGGTGGGCAATCAAGAACAATGGAAACAACGTATATTCTTCTAGGCCTAGGAGACCTCTGACTAACAATTCCAAGGGAGGTATCCCATATCTGGAATTGGGCTTTTTATTTATGTTTTCCAGAAAGAGCGTTATCCCTCAGTGGGTTAACCCCAATTAAACTTTTTTATGGGAATATATAGCTATTTGGGAAGCTTATAAAATAGTAAGTTTTCATGTTTTTTCAGCTCTCCTTAATATTATCCTTCCCCTACAACCTTTGATGCCCTTCTGTCGTGTCCTTCAACTTGAACTGCCATTGCCATTATTCTCCCCATTGCCTTCATATCACCTGCATTCTGCTCTGCCATCTTAGTTGAGATGTTTTTAAAATACTGGTTTCACATCATTGGTTGTTGTTGATTCTTCTTATTCATTCATTCATTCATTCATTTATTCTCTTCACATACCAATCACAGCTCTCTTCCTCCTTTCCTACTGGCCCTACCGTTCTACCCTCTTCATCCATTCCCCTCTCTCCTTCTTTTCAGAAAAGTGAAGTAACCTGCCCCATGCCAACCTGCCCCAACACATCAAACCCCATCGGGACTAAGACACTAAAGAATGAAAGTGAAGAAGATACCAGAAGATGTAAAGACCTAAACTCATTGGTTGGTAGGATTAAATTGTAAAAATGGTCGTCATACCCAAAGCAATTTGAAGATTCAGCACAATCCACATAAAAATTCTCACATTGTTCTTTACAGAAGTTGAAAAAAATAATCTCAAAATTCATATAAAAGTATAAAAATACTCTCAGAATAGCAAAAAACAAGTCAAAACTTGAAATGAAAACCTCAGGGAATTAAACAAAGGTTCATAAGAAAGCGTTATCAATGTTAACAACAACAACAAATACAAGAACACCAGAACTTTCAGGAACTCTGGAACACTATAAGAAGACAAAACACAAAAATTATAGTTATAAAAGATGAGAAATTCAAATTAAATGTGGAGAAAATATTTTCAATAAAAATCATAGAAGAAAATTTTCTAAAGATAAGGAAAAAAAATTCCCATTGAGGTATAAAAGGCATACAGAATACCACATAGACAGAACCAAAAAAGAAACTACCCATATCATAGAATAATCAACCCCCTACATGTACAGAACATAGAATATAAAAAGCTGTAAGTGAGAAAGACAGAGTCCCCTATGAGGACAGGCCCATAAGAATAGCATGCAACTTTTCAATAACAGACTCTGAAAGACAGAATGATCCGCACAGAAGTTTTACAAGTTCTGATATATCACAGATGACAACCTAGACTATTATGCCTCACAAAACTATCATTCATAACTGAAGGAAAAAGAAAAACAGACTAAAGATATTTGTGTGTATTAAGACAGCTCTACAGAAGCTGCTGTAAGGAATACTTCAAGTTGAAAAGATGATTAAACACACCCAGGAGGGCAAAGGTAATAAATAACAATTCCAGAGCAGTTGATCAGTGAAGGTATAAAAATTCCACCACCAAAACAAAACAGTAGAATTTAATAAATATAGTTCAACAAAACTCTTAATATTAACTGTCACTGGGGGAAATCTGGGCAGGAACCAGCAAGAAAGTCCCCTTACTGACTTGCTTTCTATTATTTGCTCAGCTTAGTTGTCTTCTACAAGCCAGGACCACTTGCCCAGGAGTGGCATTTACCACAGTGGGATGGGTCCTCCCACACCAACCATAATTAAGAAAATGCCCCACAGACATGCCAACATGTCCACCATATGGAGACAATGCCTCAGTTGAGGTTTGTGTTTCTTGCCAGGTGACTAAGTTTATTTTAAATTGACAAAAGCTAATCAACACAACACTACTTAATGAAAATTGTGTCAAATAAGAAACACAGAAGGAAATTAAAAAAAAAAACAACAACTCCTAGAACTGAACAAAAATGAAACACAGCATTACCAAAATCTGTGAACATAATAAAGTCTTAAGAAGAAAATTTATTTAAATTCACCTTTTGAGAGAAACTTATATGGAACAGTGGCTGGCCTAGAACTTATTATGTAGAGCCACTGGCCTCAAACGCTCAGAACTCCATCTGTTTCTGCTAGTTAAATGTGTGTACCACCTCACCCAGACTCACTTATTTACTTACTTACTTTCTTTCCCTCCCTCCCTTCCTTCCTTCTTTCTTTCTGCCTGTGTGTTGCATAATATTTATTAGTGGGAGCATCAGTCCTTCTTGGCCACCACCTTCCTTGTAGTATGTTGCTCAGCTCCTTCTGCTTCCTCTTGATGCGGATGTGCATTCCTACCCACTTCTTGATGAACTTGAGCGTGCACTTGTCCTTAGACACCTTTAGCAGCTCCATGACACACCTCTCATATGGCGCAGAGCCGCACACCTTCCTGATCATGTACTGCATGAACTTAGTGTGCTTGGTGAGGCGCTGGCTGGGCCTCAGCTTGTGACGTTCTTCATCACCTTGTCCTTGTTGAGACCACAGCCATGGGGTAGCACAGGGCTATGGCTGCTACTCTCTGATGGCGGCCAAGACAGGAAGCCTCACCCAGGTTTTAAAAGGAAAATTTATAAAACTAAGTGCTTATGTTAAAAAGATTGAGGGATCCCATATTAATAACTTAGTAATTTCTCAGTGGCCTTGGAAAAGCAACAATAAACAGCAACCAAAATGTAGAAAGGAAGAGATAAATCACAGCTGAAGTTAATGAAATAGAAATAAAATAATATAAAGAATCAATGATATGACTTGATTATTTGAAAATATTATGAAGATTGGCAAATCATTAGCAAAGTTAACCAAAAGAGAGAGGACACACATTAATTAAATCAAAGGCAAAAATGGAAAGATTATATCATGTGCTGAAGAAATTCAGAGAATCAAAAGAAAATACTTTAGTAATCTGCACTCCATTAAGCTAGAAAAATATGAAATAAATGGATGAGTTTCTAACAATATATGATCACCTAAATCAAATCAAGGTGAAATAAATAAATACTCGTAGTAACTAAAATATCTCAAGATATTTAATATCTTAATATCTTAAATATCTTAAGATATCTCAACTAAAAATGTCTCAGAGCCAGGTAGACTGAATACAGAATTCTAGCAGACCTTCAAAGAACTAATGCTAATACTACTCAAATTACTCCATAAAATTTTAAAGGAAATGAACATTTCCAAATTCTTTTTATGAGGCCAGTTTTACCCTGATAACAAAACCAGGCAAAGATGCAGCAACAAAAGAAAAAATCTTTTTTTTTGATGATCATAGATACAAAATTTCTCAAATAAAGGACTTGCAAACCAAATTCAAGACTATGTCAAAAAGGGCCATCATGATAAAGTCAGCTTTATCTCAGAGATGAGGGTATTATCTAAGTTCAATTTATTTAAGAACAGTGTATGAGATAAGGGGGATACAAGTAGGAAAAAAAGTCAAAATATTTTCAGATGATAATGTTCTGTACATAAAAGATCGCAGAGACTCCCTCGGAAATATACTGTGGTTGGTAAACACATTTAGAACAGCTGAAAGGTACAAAATCAACACACAAACCCAGCAGCCTTCGTACATACATAAAACATACTAAGTGAGAAATTAGAGAAATAATATAATCCCCAATAATCTTTTAAAAAGTAGCTATTTTCTAGCCCTACTTTGGTCTTCCAAATCTTAAGTTTGCTTATGGGATTGTCTCCTCCTCTTGGCCCACTTCTCTTCTTCTGGGACTTGCCTGATCTCAGACAGCTGACTACAGGTGGACTCCAGCCAGAATTTATAGTACAGAGACCCAGATAGGCTTCTTGTACTGCTTTCTCTCAGCCCCTCTGCACTGGGGTTTCCAAGTTCCATTTCTCCTTTCCAGGCCAAGTCCCTTTGTGCCTTGCCTGGTTCCAATATCAGGGGTCTCTCTACCCACTACAAGTGAAACACAGACATAGATCCCTGCCAGGTGACTAGGACCCATTATCTGTCCTTGGGTCATGAGACCCAACCAAACAACTTTTGATAGAAGCTGAAGTCCCAAATACTAGGCAGAGGAAATTGAGATCCCAATCCTGCTATGAATTAACTCCCTTCCTATGTAGTCTCCTGGGAGAAAAAAGGTGATTTGAACAAAAGAGAAAGAAAAACTCAACCAACAAACTAACTCCAGTTGCAAAAATCCTAGTGCAGAAATAAAAACATGAATTTTAAATAAAACCAAACAGAAATTATGCTGGACATGGAAAACTAAATAAGTCAATTAAAAACTCAACGGAAAGTCTCACCAATAGAATGTTGAAAACAGAGTCATGGAAGACAGGAAAAAGTAGAGAAACTGGGTCACTCAGTAAAAGACAATGAGAAATTTAAAATACATATATGAATGGAACATAAAGAGTTTTGGGTCACAATAAAAAGAGCTAACCTCCAAGTTGTGGCATAGAAGAAAACTACATCAAAGACATAAAGTAATTGAAGAAAATGTCTCAAGCTTAGAGAAAGGAATACCCACCCAAAATAGAATACCAAATAGATAAGAGCAGCTGGAGATTCCCCATGACATATTATAGTTAAAACATGAAAGCACAGAATAAAGAAAGTGTATTGAAAACAGCAAGGGAGAAAAGTCAAGTCACCTATGAATCAGTAACATCTGATTATTTCACAGGCCATAGCTGTCAACACGAACTTATCATACTCAGCAAATCTACCTAATAAAAGCAAATGAGAAATAAACACTTTCCATGATAAAAACATATTAAAGGAACTTATGACTTCTAAGCCAGCCCTACAGAGCATCCCAGAAGGAATACTTTAATCCAAAGAAGATAAATATACTGAAGAGTTTCCAGGGAGCAACTAAGCTATGCCAGGATAGATTACCAAAAGTAACTAGGAAACACCAGAAAATCAGCAAAACAACAGGAATTAATTAATTAATTTTTTTTAATTTATTTATTTTTATCTCAATCACAGGTTGGGTACTTTGAATCCCAGGCGTAGCTCCCTCCCCCATTCCCTCCTACCCTCCCACTCCCTCCCTCATCTCCTTCTTCCCCGCCCCCTCCAAGTC
>CM053754.1:5180125-5211077 GCA_028658305.1 Pachyuromys duprasi
GGGTAGGAGGGAATGGGGGAGGGGGCTACACCTGGGATTCAAAGTACCTAACCTGTGATTGAGTTATTTATAAATATTAAATTAAATAGAAAAAAAAAGAAAACTATAAAAGCAAGACAGATACCAACAAATGTATTTCAAGCTCTGGAAGATGACAACTACCAACCCATATTAGTATATCCCAAAAGACTGTCTATTACTATTGAAGGATAAGGTAAGACTTTCTAGGTTAAAGAAAGTTATGGCCACAAAGCAAGTTCTGAAAACAGAAGAGATGTTTAAACATCTTCAAGAGACTACAGGAAAAAATAAACAGCACAAAGATAGCTGTTAAGTAGAATAGGATTAAAGAAATGCCAAATAATTTAAGTAGAATAGGATTAAAAATTTCCAAATAATTTTAATTAAATTTAAGTAATTTAAAATAAAATAAATGATGGTAATGAATACACTTTTCAATAATAACTGTGTATTTATGGATTCTCTAGTCAAAAGACACAGCTAGATGACTGAATCAGAAAACAGGATCGTTTGTTGTTAGTTAGTTAGTTTGGTCATTCCAAGAAATATAGCTCACCATCAAAGACAGACACTAGTTTGTGGTGAAAGGATGAACAGAAATATTCTAAGCAAATAGCTGGAAACAAGCAGTCATTTTAATCCTAATGTCTGACAAATTAGATGTCTTATTAAAAATACACAAAAGAGATGAACAAGACCACTTCATACTAGTCAAGAGCACAACCCTTCAAAAGGCCATTACAGTTATTGGTGCTCCCAATTTCAGTAGGCTCCCAGGTGTCTATGGGGGTGACCCTAGCTGAAACTCCTAGTAGTAGGGGTTAAGGAGCCTGAAGCCACCACTTACTTCCTGTAGCCGGGTGGGACTCCCAGTAGAGGGAGGAGGACACCAGCCCATGGATAAAACCTTCAACCCAAAGTTTGTTTTTGCCTAAAAGAAGTGGAGCAGTAAATATGGAGCAGAGATTGAGGGAACGACAAACAGGTGCTTGGCTCAGCTTTAGACCCACCCCATGGGGGAGAGCCAACCCCTGTCACCATTAACGATACTCTGCTGTGCTTGTAGGCAGGAGCCTAGCATAACTGTCTTCAGAGAAGCTTCATCTAGAGTCTGATGGAAACGGATACAGAGACCTACAGTCAAAGACGAGTGGGAGTATGGCTAAAAGGGAGCTACATGAGTCAGGGACACCATGAGAAGACCTGCCGCATCAACTAACCTGGGCCCACACAGTGTCTAAACCAGCGACCAAAGAGCTTGCATGGACTGGGCCTAGACCCGCTACACATATGTAGCAGATGTGCAGCCTGATAAATATGCGGATCCCCTAACAGTGGGAGTGGGGCTGTCTCTGACTCTGTTGCCTGCCACTGGATCTCTTTCCCCTAGCTAGGCTGCCTTGTAAGGCCTCAGTGGGAGAGGATGCACTTCATCATGTTGAGGCTTGAGGTGTCAGAGTGAGTTGATACCACTTGGGGGCCTCCTCTTCTCTGAGAAGAAGGAGAGGAGAGAATAGGAAGAGGGGTTCATGAGGGTAATACTGAAAGGAGGGGAGGGAGGGGGCTGGAATCAGGCTGTAAAATTATTAATTAAAAAAAACCCACTGAATATTAAGCCATGTATTAATCCCAATTCAGTATAGTTGGTGACTGCAGTACTTCACTTTCGCCAATAGATCCAGACAAAAATAAACAAACACTGGAATTAATTATTCCATAGATCAAAGGGACCCAACAGATATTTAAAGACTATTTAATCCAAATAGTCCAGAATGCATATTCTTCTCAGTAGCCTGTGAGAGTTAATTCAAAACATATAATATGCTAGGAACCAAGATAAATTTCAAAAACAAGGGAAAATTGACATTTCTTGTGTTTTGTATGATTGTAATAGAACAAAACTAGAAACCATCAGAAGAGATATTACTGAAAATATTCAAACTCATGAAAATTAAGTAACATACTGCTGAGTAGGGTCACTGAAGAAATAAATAAGGAAATTAGAAAAATTCTAGAAGTGAATGAAAATGAAAACAATGTAACAAAACATATGGGATAAAATGAAGAGACCTAAGAGGGAAATTTAAGTATGTGCTCTAAGTACATGCATTAAAAATCAGAGAGCTATTAGGAAAGTAGCTTGACAGTGCACCTTACGTCTTTGTTTTTAAAAAACAAGAAAAAACAACCCCAAATGCATAGACAGATCTACCAATGGAATAGAAGGAAAGAAAATAACAAACAGAATCATTGAAATGATTCATAAAGAAGATTGAGAAACGCTCATTTAAATTAACCCAGAGAGATAAAAGACCCAAATCAGTAAGATGAGAAATGAGAAAAGAGACAACCCAGAACGTACTACTGAAATTCAGAAAATCAGAAGGGCATACCTTAAAACCTATATTCTACTAAATTGGAAAATTTGAGAGAAATGAATTTCTAAATGCATAGAATATATCAAAATTAAGACGAGACAAATTTTTAAGCAAAAAATAACAAAATAAAATATAAGATAAAACAAAACAAAACAAAACAAAAAGACCCCATCTCATTGAAGTTTGGACCAAGGCAAACCAATAGAAGGAAAGATCCCAAGAATTAGAGACCCTCTCATTCATACACAGGAATTCCATAAAAATACTAAACTGGTACAGACCCATGTAGGCCCTGAGCTTGCTACTTCACTCTCTGTGAATTCATTTGAGCTTTGCTCAGTTGATTTAGAGAGCCTTGTTCTCCTAGCGTCCTCCATCACAAATGACTCTTAAACTTTCTCCAATTTTCTTTTCACAGGGTTCCTTGACCTCTGAACATCCCATTTAGAGATGTGTGTTTGAAGGTCTCTATCTCTGTCTCTCTCTGTCTCTCAGTCTCTCTCTGTGTGTGTATGTGTGTGTAATCTCTGCCTGTGGGTCTCTGCATTTGTTCCCATCTACTTTAGGCGGAAGCTTCTCTGATGGTAACACTGATCTAGGAGGATAGCAGATTATCATTAGGAGTCATATATCACTACTTTTATTTTATTATATTAGACTGGTAGTATTTAGTTTTACCCTAAGTTTCTTGGCTGTCTAGTCTCTATGATTCTTGGTCACCTGAACAGTGTCGGGCATGGGTTCCATCTTGTGGAGTGAGCCTTAAGTGAAATTAGACATTGGTTGGTTACTTTCACAAGCTCTAGCATACTTTCCAGGCAGGAGAGCATTGTGACCAAAGGTTTTATGTCTGGATTGTTATTTACATTTCTCTTTTGGCAGACTGCAAAGTATCTCCCTGTGCCAAAGACATTAGAGTGTAGAGGTTAAAGTTCTGTGTAGGAACCAGCTAAACCTCCTCTATGAGTTGTGTGGTGTTATCTTCAGCAGTGAGGCCTTGCTGTCAGATTTTGGAGAGTATGCTACTGTCTTGACAACAGCCTGAGTTGTTTAGGGATTTCCTTGGGACTCTTGGCAAACAACTCAATTGGATATAATTTAGTCTTGGTACCAGAAGCTTCATTTGGTAACAAGAGATGGCCAGTTGGGATAGTATCACCTTCATGTATTTTAGGAAGTTTTTACTGTACTAGGTTTCTTTTTTTTTTTTCTTTTTTCTTTTTCTTTTTTTTTTGCACTAGGTTTCTATACCATACCACAGATGCCCTTCAATTCTAGCTGTCTTTCTCTGCATTCCTTCCTTCTCCCTCCTTACCCTCCCTCTTTCTACCTACACAGTTTTTACTCACCCCCCTGCCCCAGCCCACATATAAAACAATTTAAGCAAACATACAACAAACAATTATTTGAGGCAATAATAATAATAAACCCTCATGAGTAAAAGGATCCCAGGCCTAAATGGATTCACTGCAGAATTTTATTAAGTTGTTAACTAAAAACAGTGATTACTAAATCATTTAATAAAGTTTAAAATTAGAGAATGCTTCCAAGCTCTTTCTATGAGGTCAGCATTATGCCAGTACCAAACCCAGATAAACAGAGTTTAAACAAGTTGCTCATGAATGATAACTACAGATATTCTCAATAAATGTTTGAATCAGGAACAAATCAAAAAGATCATCCATCACATTCAACTTGATTTCATTCCAGAGATGTGGGGATAGTTTAACATTTGTAAATCAATAGCTGTATTTTTGACACAAATGGCCTCAAAGGTGGAAATCATATGGTAATCCCAATAGTTGCAGAAAAGCAGTTGACAAAATTCAACATCCCTTCATGATAAAAACTTTATAGTGGTTAGGATGAGCTGTGTCTCAATACAACAAAGCCTACATATCACAAACCCATAGTCAGCATCTTACTAAATGGGGGGGAAATAAAGAATTTCCCATAAAATCATAAATAAGACCATAGTGTCCATGTTCTCCACTATTCTTTAATATAATATTCTATATAGGGAGAAGGACTTCAAAATGTCTTATAAATATGACACCACTATGGCAATTGTAAACTAACAGCAGTTCTACCTCCTGGCACTGAGCCTACACAATTTGGAGCCTCCCAAGTCAGCTGTGGGTGGAAAGGGCCTCACAAGATCTTGCCACCTATGGATGAACTGTTGGTAGCGGATTCTTGGAGAGGAGGTGTCATTGTATCCAGTTGTGTTCCTACTAGTTAACCCACCAGCCTCTAATGGATAGTTCAAAATCGATAATGAGAAAGTCAGACTACAGAGTATAATCCTTACCCCTTAATCTTTTATGAGCATTACACACCCACATACCCACATACAAACAAACAAGGAGGGAAGGAGAGACAGAGATGAGAGACAGATATGAGAACAGTTAGACAGACAGTCATGTGGTAGGGGCAGTGTCAGTTTGGAAGATGGGAGTAATCCACATTGGGAAGGGACAGGAGACTATAATGAAAGGTGAATATGATCATGATACATTCTACACAATTATGGAATTATATATGAACTAATTTAAAAAGAGAGAATTAAGATACATGGCAGCAAAATAAGACATAGTAACCCCAAGTTGAATCCTTGGCCAAGAGTGGATTTTATTTTTATTATTGGAAACATGATCATAATAACTGGTGAAATTTAAGTAATATCTATAGACCATAGAATATTTTTTTCTTTTTTATGGTTGACATTTTAATATTAGAAAGATAAGCAAATGAGCAATAAACAAATTGGAATGGCTTACAGAATGATGCAATTTCAGCCTTTTTACAAAAGCTGAAGGTAGACCAGCATGGAGTGTCCTCCAGGCCACAGCACCCTCCTTCATTCCAGCTTCTACTTCAGACACTTCAACTCATAGTTCTGATCATTTTCCTCATTTAGCTCTTCCCCTTCCTCATCTATATCTCCTCCTCTTCTTCTCCTTCCTCTCCCCCGATTGTCCCTCCTCCCTCTTCTCTTCCTCTCCTTTTCTTCCTCTCTCCTTCCCCTTTCTTTTCCATCTTCAGTAGCTCCTTTAGTAAAGTTTAATGGAGATTCTGAAATTATATACTTAAATAAATCTGAGAGCCTTTGCTTAGCACCTGCCACTCCAAGGGTAGCTTCAGGCAGGGAGTGCTGCTTTCTGTTCTCAGGGATTTCAGGATGGGAAAAAACAAACAAATAAATAAATGAATCATGGTAGACCTCTTTTAGTCTCAGTATAAATTGTCCCATATCCCTTGTGATTCTGTTTTTTCTTAATGTTTTTTAAAAGTGGCATTCTTTTCTTTTTTATAGTCTACCTGGCACCTTGTACAGCCCATGATTTCTGGCCCATCAAAGGAAAAGGAATCAGAATTATTTGGTCCTGGCATCATCCTGTGTCTTTGTTAACACTTCATTTGTGAAATATTCAATGGGCTCAACGTGAAGTTCTAAATTAAGCACAGGCTGGGCAGCATCTGAGATCTTTAATGCCTTCCAGGTGCTTCAGACTAGGTTTGCTATATTCTGGGACCTTGTCACTGGGCAAAAAATTATAAATCATAAATCCCTTTGAGGCCTTTTTTTCCATCCAGTTTCACTTCTTTGTTCATGGTACTTATTCGGATCCTCCAGAATTTCTTTTTCCCCCTTCTGTTTTTATTAGTTCTTTAAGAATTTCTTACAATTTATTATAATATTCATCCCCTTCTCCAGCTCCTCCCAGACCCACCCTTCTTCCAAAACAACTGAACTATGTCCTCATTTAATTTTAAACCCATCAAATTCAATTTCTGCTGCCCACATACCCCTGGATGTGTGACCATCACCAGTGCATGATCAACCCACCAGAGGCTGCACCCTAAAAGAAGATGGACTATCTTGCTGCCAGAAGCTATTAATTCTTAATAGCTCCTTAGCTTGGCAAGGGACTTATTTCCCACCTTCCCTTCTCCATGCTGGGATTTTGCCTGGCTGCAGCTTGTGGAGGTCTTGTGTACACAGTTAGAACTACTGTGAACCCACATGTGCAGGTGCCCTGCCATGTACAGGAAACAGTGCTTCCCTGGAGTCCTCTTATGCCTCTGGGTCTTACAATGTTTCTGGCCCCTCTTCTGCAGTGATCTTTGAACCTTAGAAGGAGGGGATGTGATACAGATATATTGTTTACAGGTGAGAACTCGGCCATCTCCTACTCTCTGCACCTTGACCAGTTGCGGGTTTCTATGTTCATTGCCACCTACAACAAAAAGAAGCCTCTTTGTTAAGGATTGAAAGATGTATTAATCTCTGGGCATAATGGCAAATCGTTAGGGGTCAGTTTATATACTATGTCCATTTAGCAGAGTAACAGTAGAGTTCTCCTTAAGGGCCCATGATCTAGCTAGCCACAGGTTCCTGAACAAGTGTAGGTTGCAACTTGTAGATTGGGCCTTAAATCTAATCAGAAAGTGGTTGGTTACCCCCATGAAATTTGTGCACTAATTTACTAGTAGGCAAGTCTTACTAGACCAGTTGTTGTGGATCACATAATTTACACCTGGGTAGGATTGGTGATTCCTTTTTCCTTCTGATAGCATGCACAACACCTTACAGAACTATGAAAATTAGCCAGTAGAAATGAAAGCTACCCCGTGAGGACCAGCTTGATTTCCCCATATTTTGTGACTCAAATGTGCAGTGTCTTCAGCTATAGGGTCTTTCCATCCAGATCTGGATGGTAACCAATAGCATTGGTAGCAGCTTATAGTCTTTGCACGTGCTGTGTGTGTGCGTGTGCACATGCGTGCTTATTGGAACCAACTGACTGGCCAAGAACTCCAAAGCTTGCCCCAAACTCAGAGTTTCATTTTCTTCCTCTAGTTTCCACTGACATTCTTCTGCTGGTTGACATATTGCATTAACAATCTCAAATCACTTGTTTAATGGAGACTGAATTACAATAATATACAACCTTTCAAGATTATGAACTTTCCCACAGAATCTGACTTCTGTCTGTGCCCATCTAACTTGAATATGTATGAAAGAATTTGCTCACTTTTAACTGACTTAATACAAGAGTTTTATGCATCTTATTGATGTTTCTATCAGAGCATCAAACCTTTTTTGAAGGGCTGGGAGAATGTGAAAATTTTGCATTATCTAAATGGACAGCTTGTATACTGAAATTTTTCTTTATTATTTTAAAAAATATATGTATTTTAAATCATACAATATTTTGATCAAGTTCAAACTGTTCTTCATTGTCAACATCTGCCATCTTGTAAGAACTTTGAATGACTGTGGCTAGAACAGGATCCAGGAATCCAGAGTTTCTCAGAGCTATAGTGGTCCTGGGAAGAGGTGATGCCAATAGGAACAGTGCACAGTAAAAACATCCTAAGAGTGCACCCCAGATGCTCATCGGCATTTTCTTCCATTTTAAAAATTAATTTTACGCCTGGGATTCAAAGTACCCAACCTGTGATTGAGATAAAAATAAATAAATTAAAAAAAAATAAATAAAAAAAAATAGAATTTAGGGAGAAATGATTCTGTGGGAAGAAGCATTAAAGAATAAAACTGCTTGCTGCTGTGCCCATTAAAAAAAATAAAAATTAATTTATTTGTTCTTAATCACATTTTATTCACTTTTTATCCCAGCTGTAGCCACCTCCTGCATCCCCTCCGAATCCCACCCTCCCTTGCTACTCCCCAAGTCTACTGATAGGGGAAGTCTTCCTCCCCTTCCCTCTGATCCTAGCCTATAAGGTTTCATCAGGACTGGCTGCATTGTCTTCCTCTGTGGCCTGCTAAGGGTGCTCCCCACTCAGGGGGAGGTGATCAGAGAGCCAACCACCTGAGTTCATGTAAGAGGCAGTCCATGTTCCCATTACTAGGGAACCCACTCGGATACTGAGCTGCCGTGGACTACATCTGTGCATGGGTTCTAGGTTACTCCATGCATAGTCCTTGGTTGGAATATCAGTCTCAGAAAATACCCCTGCTGCTCTCCTTGTGAAGCTCCTGTCTGCTGCAGGCCTTTCTATTTCCCCCTTCTTTCATAAGATTCCCTGCACTCTGCCCAAAGTTTGGCTATGAGACTCAGCATCTGCTTTGATACCCTGCTGGGTAGAGTCTTTCAGAGGCCCTCTGTGGTAGGCTCCTGCTAGAGAGGATATGGAGAAAGGGGAACCCTTCTCCATTGCTGGTGGGAATGTAAACTTGTACAACCACTGTGGAAATCAATCTGGTGCTTTCTCAGAAAATTAGGAATAGTGCTCTCTCAAGATCCAGCTATTCCACTCCTATATCCAAAATATGATCAAGTATACAAGGAATTTGCTCAACCATGTTAGCAGCAGCTTTATTTGCAATAGCCAGAATCTGGAAACAACCCAGATGTCCCTCAACTGAGAAATGGATATAGAAATTGTGGTACATTTACACAATGGAATACTACTCAGCAATTAAAAACAAGGAAATCATGAAATTTGCAAATGGTGGGAACTAGAAAATATCATTCTGAGTGAGGTATCCCAGAAGCAGAAAGACATACATGGTATATACTCACTTATAAGTGAATATTAGACATATAATATAGAATAAACATACTAAAATCTGTACACCTAAAGAAGCTAAGCAAGAAGAAAGACCATGGGTAAGATGATCAATCCTCAGTTAGAAAGGCAAATGGGATGGACATCAGAAGAAGGAGAAAACAGGGAACAGTACCAGAGCTTTTTTTCCCCCTGCATTTATACCATTGTATTGCAGGTATACATATTATCCATCTATTGTTGGTAGTTTTATGAAATACAGTATACAGCATTTACGGAAATGAAATATGTATTCTCAAAGGTTTCAAAAATAGAAAGCAATATAGCAAATATAATAAAATATTAACATAAGAGTAATTTAGAGGTGCTTCCTCTTCCGTTCTCTTTGGCCTCGGCGGCAGAAGCAAGATGACGAAGGGAACGTCGTCCTTTGGAAAGCGTCGCAATAAGACGCACACGTTGTGCCGCCGCTGTGGCTCTAAGGCCTTCAGAAGTCGACCTGTGGCAAATGTGGCTGCCCTGCCAAGGGCAATAGGAAGCATCACTGGAGTGCCAAGGCTAAGAGGTGAAACACTACCGGGACTGGTCGGATGAGGCACCTGAAAATTGTCTCTCGCAGATTCAGGCATGGATTCTGTGAAGGAACGACACCTAAACCCAAGAGGGCAGCTGTTGCAGCATCCAGTTCATCTTGAGGATTTCAATCAGTCATAAAATAAATGCTCTGGTTTCAAAGACAAAAAAAGAAAGTAATTTAGAAAAGTTTTTTTTTTTTTCTAGTAAGTTGTGGAATGTTCCCTATAGTCTTGGCTTCTTATTTGTACACTTGGTCCCCAATTGGTGGTGCTGTCTGGGGAGATTTTAGAGATACAGCCTTGCTGAAGAAAGCATGTCAGTGGGGGCTAGAGTTTATAGTCTTGCTTTAATCCCAGTTCTCTTTTTCTGTTTCTGGAATGTGTTTGAAGATGTGGTCTCTCAGCTTCCTGCTATGGTTCCCTACTGCCATGCCTCCCTACTGGTATGGACTTTTCTTCTGGAAACAAGCCAAATGAAACACTTGATTCTATAAGTTGATTTTAGTCATGGTGCTTTATCAGTGCAATGGAAAAATACAGCTGCTATGAGAATTCTTTCTGCTGTTGTAAACTTTTTGTAAATTTGAAATTATTTCAAATGGAAATGTTTTTAAATGTCAAGCAATTTAGAATAGAAGATGATATTTACAATGTGCATAGCTGACAAAAGGTCCATATCTATAACTTTTCCCATCTAAAAACAAGACAAGACAGGGGTTACTGCTCAGTGGCAGCTGCTTAGAATGTCTGATTCCCTGGGTTCAAATACATACACACACACACACACACACACACACACACACACATAAACACAAATACACACACAGAGCACATAGTATTAAAGAAATGGACAAGAATACAAAAATAAAAAATAGAAGAAAATGTGAGGCACTTCATAAAAAGTGGATGCTCAAGTAGCCAGGAAATAAAAACACTTCCACCTCACTAACAAAGTAAGAAATGAAAATTAGGATCATTGTGAGATGACACCGTTCACCCACAAAAATGACCCCAGTTTCAAGACCTGAAAAAAAAAACAAATATTGGCGAAAATGAAGATCAATGAGAATTTATAGATATTGTTAGTGGAAGTGAATGTTATAATGACTTTTATAAAACTGACCATCTCTGTGAAATGCCAGCACACATGTACCTTATGAGTTCAGATTTCTCATTACGTATCCTGTAGAACTGCATTCATACATTACCTAAGTGTCCACTTCTTTCATAGATAACAAACAGTATTTATAAGATACCTAATCAATCAAGCAATCAATATGTATGTTATAGAATAGATTGTTTGCCAAATAAAAGGCCTATTGTCAGGTATAGGATGCATCCCTGCAAGTTATTAGTTAGGGATGTTCCAGAGATATCTAAACAATACAGGCTACTGTCATTGTTCTTCATTGACCATTTCACCTTATGGTAAGAACCTACTTTTGTCATAGAACATGGAAAAATCAAGTTGGCAGTATACCCAGGAAACTTCCTCCCTGATTGATACCTTCATAAGTGCCAGAAAGTTATACGTAGGTTGTTTTAGGGGAAAACTCATTAACAGTTTTACCTTCCTGTGAAACTATAGACTACAATAATTGTCAGCGTGGCGGGAGATGCCCATGGGTTCAGAGGTGGTGTGGCTATTATGGGGATAAAAACTGCTTTATGATTGGATATAAGACCAGTGCCACAGGAAGAGGCGTACTCATCATATTGTAAATCTGACCAAGAATCCGTAGAGCTAACCTACTACTTTTATCCTGCTAAATGGACAGGGTGTTAAACTGCCTTCTGAATTTATCTCTATACCCATAGATCAGTGCAGTGCCTATGTCTCATCAGAGAAACTCCTTTGTGAAGTGGATAGTGGTTAACACGGAAGCTCATAGGTAGTCACAGGACAGGGAATAAATGTCAGTAGAGTTCTCAGTCGTAGTGGGACAGTTCTGTCACCCCTCTCTGGCTTGGAGACCACCACAGATGATGTGGTAGAAGATGTAAGAGCCAGCAACTTCCACCCATGACCACTGAACTAATGAAGGCACAACAACTGTGTTTGTCTGCAAAAGACCTTCATAAGATCAAGCCAGCCCACATTCTAATTGATCATCCCACCTCAAACTGACCCCACCTCTGAGGAGTGGTAGATAATTGATGGTTTCTAGAGGAGAGAGTCAGTTTTCTTTTTGGGTGTGTCCCATGGCAGATCAACACACAGTACAGTTGATGGGCCTATGCCTATGAATATATGGGCAGCAAAAATTTCGCTCTGGTTATTAAAAAAAAAACTGGTTATTTAAAAAGAGAGAGGACATGAGGCAGGGAGGTAATAAGTTAATCTGTGAAGTGTTAGGGGGAGGAGTCGGGGATGAATATGACCAAAACGTTTTGCATGAAAGTTTCAACAAACTAATAAACATTATAATGAAAATATTAAGAAATAGGGAAAAGACATAACAAAAATACTGAAACTACTTAAAAGATGATTCTGTTATAGATTCGGAAGTGTGAGTAGCTAAAAGATAGTCACACAGTCTATATAGTAACATCGATAGCTGCGTCATGCAGATATACGTTCATGTTTCCAACTGTCCTGCTTTATATCTATGTTAAAAATCACTCCATTTTATTACGGCTTATTTTTGGAACCAGAGAAAATGCCACTCTAATAATGACGTTTGTTGGGCAGATATAGTAAAGTTTCACATTGTATGTTACATGGGCTCGATTTGGTAACATGCTTCAGTATAAATTTTTAGCAGAATCTGTTATTTATTCATTGCTTAGGTCTTGCCTCCTCTAGAAGAGAAAATATTCTCAACCTCATTTGTCATAATAATTTTTTAAAAAATATTTTAGACCACAGAGTAGTCATTTTTCACAGCCAGTGGTAAATTAAATGTGATGATCTATCTCTGTACTCACCAGTGCTTTCATATCCCATTTTTTCCACTCTGGGTTTTGTTTTCCTCCTACATAGAAGAGTTTTCTAATTTGCCCTTTCAGTTAGTTGTAAGTGGTAAATTCTTAGTCTTTGAACTTCAGAGAATGGCTTTATTTCTCATTCACATTTGAGAAATACTCAAAGTGTTCAAAGTTTAAGATTGGCAATTATTTGACACTCTGGGAATGATTATTAATGCTGATTGTGAGATTACTGCCACTCTGTTATTTTTTTCTTGTTATCTATGTTCTTCCTGGGTTACTTGAACACGTCTCTATGTTTTCATAGTTCATAAACATGTGTATGGATGGTTTTGTGTTCATTTACCCAATTAAAACTCAGAGTTAGTTTTTTGAGTGATCAGATTATTTCTTCAACTTCTCAGCCATTGTTTCACGAAATTTTTGTTTCCTCTTACTCACTTTGCCATTTTAATGGTACTCCTAAAAGTATAGTCTTAGTTTTTTTGAGACAGGGTTTATCTGCATAGCCCTGGCTGTCCTGGAACTCACTTTTTTGTTTTAATTTTAATTTTTATTTGTTTCACAATTTATTTATTATATATCCCGATGGAAGCCCCCTCCCTCTTCCCCCCAGTTGCCTTCTCCTTTTCCACTGAAAGGGGAAGTTCTCCTCAATTCCTATCTGCCCATAGCTTATCAAGTCCATTAGGACTGCCTGGATCCTCTCGCTCTGTGGCCTCCTAAGGCAGCATCACCAGGGTTAAGTGATCAAATATCAGGAACTGAGTTCATGACAGAGCCAGGCCCTGCTCCCCTTACTTAGGAACCCACATGGAGACTGAGCTGCCAATCGGCTATAGCAGAGAGTCTAGGTCCTTTCCATGTATGGTCCCTGGTTGATGCATCAGTCTCTGCAGGAGCTCCTGGGCTCAGGTTTTTTTGTTTTGTTTTGTTTTTTAAGCTCTGTTTGTCTCCTTGTCGAGCACCTGTTCCTTCCATGCCCCTCTATCCCACCCCCTTCTTCCATAAGACTCCCTGATAAAAGGTGTGTGCCACCACTGTCTCTTAAAAATGATTATTTATTTATGTGTGTGTATGCTTGCAGGAGTTTATGTATACCAGCAGCATGCAAGTGCCCACACAGGCTAAAGAGCATTGAAGACTCTGGAGTTGCAGTTATAGATGATAGTGAGCCATATGATGTGGGTGCAGGAAACCAGACGTCTGCAAGAGCAGCAAGCATTCTTAACCACTGTGCCATCTCTCTGTCCCTGACTTTGTTCTTTCTTGTTCAAGTCATAGAAAATCGCTATCTCTTTAGCCTGAGTTCTGGATAAATCATTCATTTCCAGTTTCCAGATCTCTAATCTCTTTTGGCAAACACTTTAGAATTTATTCAACTCTTTAGTTCATTGAATTTTAAATATGTGTAATTTTTACTTCTAAGATTTTTTTCATATTTATGTGTACTGTTGTTTCTTTTTTCCAGTTTTTCTTCAGTTTACTGAAATATAGTTTATATATGTCATTTAAGTTTACGGTTTGATACTTTTGCTTTTTGGCAATTGTAAAGCCTTCTGACCACCACCACAACCAAAATGCTTCTTTGCAGTCATTCCATTTCTCAGACTCAGCCTACAAAATAACAGCTGTAATTTCCATTACTGAAGTTTTTCCCATTTAAGGACTGCAGATAGAAAGAATCATATACTATAGATCATCTTTGCTTTTAATTTCTTTTCTTTTGAAGTATGCTGTCATTATTTATGTTTTTGCATGCACCGGTAATTCTTTTTTTTTCTTTTTTTTAAACATTTTTATTTTATATTAATCACAGGTTATTTACTTTGTATCCCAGCCGTAGCCCCCTCCCTCATTCCCTCCCTATCCCCCCATCCCTCCCTCATCTCCTCCCTGCCCCTTTCCAAGTCCACTGATAGGGGAGGACCTCCTCCCCTTCCATCTAACTCTAGCTTATCAGGTCTCTTCAGGAATGGCTGCAATGTCCTCTTCTGTGGCCTAGCAAGGCTGCTCCTCCTTCGAGGGGGTTGGGGAGGGGGAAGGTCAAAGAGCCAGCCATTGAGTTCATGTCTGAAATAGTCCCTGTTCCCCTTACTAGTGTACCCACTTGGATATTGAGGTACCATTTGCTACATTCAAGCAGGGGTTCTAGGTTATATCCATACATGGTCCTTGGTTGGAGAAACAGTCTCATAAAAGACCCCTGTGCCCTGATATATTTGGTCCTTGTGGTAACTCTTATTATTTAACTTTAAATGTTTTTGAAATTCTTGTACACGAGTGCTGTACTTATACCATCCTCACTTCTCTCATTATCCAACTTCTCCATGCCCTCCCCGACTCCCTCTAAAATTCATGTCCTCACCTTTAATTATCAGTGTTACAAATATACATATATACATGTACAACTTACTAAGCCTGTTTAGTATACACATAGACATACAAATATATATTGATGTGCACATGCATACATATATATGCATCTATTTTATTACATACATGCATATATATGCACTTATTATATGTGTTGTCATACTTACATGTGTTTATGGCTGTCCACTTGGGACTGGACAGCCTTTTGGGTCATTCATCCCTGGAGAAAACTTATCCTCCCTCTCTCAAAAGTCACTTACATCCTGTAGCTCTTCATCTAAAGGTGGGATGTCCTGAAATTTCCCCATCCATGTTGGCATGTCAACTGTTGTTGCCAATAAGCAGGCCTGTCTTAGGCAACCAACTTGTTGAGATTTCGTGGGTGCATCTTTCCTTTCACGTCTAGAAGCCATGCATATATGTTTTCAGATATATTGATCTGTCTTCTTTCTCTCTCCCTTCTCCTCTTCCTCTTCCTTCTTTTTCTCCTTCTCCTCCCCCTGCTCATTCTTCTTTTTGGTGTGTGTGTCTAACTGGTTTTGGTATAAGAGTGGTAACTGACTTTGTAGAAGGAGTTTGGAAGTGCCACTTCTATTTGTTTTTCTTTTCTTTTCTTTTTCTTTGACTAATTTAAGAAGTACTACTTGTAGATACTCTGTGATAGCCTGGTAGAATTCTGCTGAGAATCACCTGGGCCTGGGCCTTTTTTTTTTTTTTTTTTTTTTTTGCTTAAAATGCTTTTCATTTATGTTTTGGTCTTCCTGTTCATTATGGATCTGTTTAAATTGTTGATCTTTTCTTGGTTTAACTTTGGTGGTTTGGATCTCAACCATTTCTTTTAAATTTTCTAATTTAATGGAGCACAGGCCTTTAAATTAATCCCTTATAATATTCTGAATTGGTTTTGCTATTCATTGTAATGTTTCCCTTTTCATTTTTGGTTTTGTTAATTTGGGTCTTTCTTTTGGTTAATTGGGCCAATGCTCTGTTCATTTTAATTTTTTCCTCAATTTTTGAGGTTGAAATATAATTACATCATCTCTCCCTTCCCTTTCCTTGCTTCAAGCCCTCCCATATAGTCCTCCTTACCCTTTTTAAAATTCATATCTTCTTTTTAAAATAACCAGTTCTTTTATGCGTTGATCCTTTGTATTGTTTCCTTTGTTTCTATTTCATTAATTTCTGCTTGATTGTTATTATTTATTACTGTCTGTTGGATTTGGATTTTGTTTGATCCTGTTTTTTCCAAGTTCTTGAGCTTTATGATTAAGTCACTTATTTGTGTTCTTTCTAATTTTTTAATGCAGGTGCTTAGAGCTATATATTTTTCTCTTAGGGTGGCTTTTAGTGTGTCCCGGGGTTTTGTTGTACAGTGTTTTAATTTTCATTTAGTAGGAAGAATTTTAATTTTTTTCATTTCCTTTTTAACTTACTCATCATTTAGTATTGTGTTGTTTAATCTCCATAGCTTTGGTAACTATAGAGATTTGTTTGTTGTTGATTTAAAGCTTTGTTGCATTGTGGTCAGATAGGACACAGATTTATTTTATTTTTTCAAGAATTGGTTAATATTTTTCTTGTGTCTCAGGATGTGATCTGTTTTATGGAATCTTCCATGGGCGGCTGAGTAGAATGTATGTTCTCTGGTATTTCAGTGGTATAATCAATCCATCTGTTAGGTTCATTTGATGAATGGAATAATTAAATTCCAACATTTTTTTTTTGTTTAGTCTTTGTCACCTATTATTTCTGAATTGGAGTTTATCTGTGCCTTTAAGTCACATAGTATGCTTTTTATGAAATAGTGTGTGTAGAGTTTAGTGCTTATATGTTTAGGGTTAATGTTTTCTTGGTTACTTGTTTCCTTGACTGGATAAAGTATTGTTATCCCTTCTGATTTGTTTGAATTTGAAGTTTATTTTGTAAAATAGTAGGAGAGTGACATTGCTTATTTCCTGGTCCCATCCACTTGGAATGTATTTTTTCATCCTTCATCCTTTTACTTGAAGGTGGCTTTTATCTTTGCAGGTATGATGAACATTTTTTTTTCTGGCAAATAACAAAAAGATGAATTTTGGTTTTTAGTTCAGTCAGCTAACTTGTGCCTTTTCATTAGGGAGTTGAGGTCAGTAATACGTAATGCTATTGTTGAACGGTGTGTACTGATTGTTGTCATTTTCCACTGTTTTGTGTTTTATTGAATTATAGTTCCATTTGTATTGTTTCTGTGGTCTCTTGGCTATGGTTATCCTTTCTTCAATATGATGTATTTCCTTCACTATTCTCTGTAAGGCTGCTTTGGTGGACATAAAATCTTTTACTCTGTTTATATCATGGAAAGTTTGTCTTTCTTCTTCATCTTGCAGATCATTTTTCTGGGTACAGTAGTCTAGGCTGGCATTAAAGGCATGTACAATTATATTCCGCCAATCCCCTGTAGTCTGTCTGACCACAGTGGAATAACAGTTCTTAAAAGATGAACTAAAAAATGGCTAATTTTTAAAATGTTTGAGATTCTTTGTGATTAGGGAAATGTAGACTTGATTTAAGATCCATTCCTTAAGATGAAGGCCTGGCACCACAATTTGACTGAGAACTGTCAAGGCTAGGCCCTAGGAAAGAATCTATTGCTGTTATTCTGCTAAATGAACATAATGCTTTATCCTTACACCATTCAACTCTTATCAGAGAAGCTTCAGTTTGTCGTAGATGATAAACACAAAGACCACAACTGGCCATGGTATAGAGAATAAGAGACTACAGAATGTTCACCCCAGTGGGAACATATATACTGCCCCTAATTCTTCAAATGCTCATGGATTGAAGTAGACAGAATTGACAGGGTCTGAGAACAAGAAGTGGTGAATGACACAGAAGTACATAGAAACTCGTAGTGGTTTTGACAGTATGTACAAGACCTGTGCCAGTTTAACCCAGACCAAATATCAGACCATAGAGAGGAATTGGGCACGAAGTTCCACCCCTAGCCAGTGAGATATTGGTAATGTTAGCTTTTGCGAAATGAGGGGGGATGAAGTTATTAATGAAGGAAAATTGTTCACTTAAAAGTGGGACAGGGTTTGTTTGTGTAGCCTTGGCTGTCCTGGACTCACTTTGTAGACCAAGCTGGCCTCGAACTCACAGAGATCTGCCTGTCTCTGCCTCCCTGAGTGCTGGGATTACAGGAGCGCATCAAGCATCTGGCTCTACTAATACATACATACATACATACATACATACATACATACATACATACATACATCATTTGAGCTTTGTTTAATTTGTAGGAAATTTGTGCAAACTTTTCAAAACTATCATTTGAAAATCATTATTTAAAAAACATGCTTACAGTTTATGTATGTATCAAGTTTCAATGAAACAACCCAGATGGATTATATTATAAAAACCTGTTATGTGGCAGCATGTTTCATAGTCAAAAAAATCAACATCATTTAGTAAGTGGTGAATTTATTGAGTAATGTATGGAGAATGTGGTAGATAAAACATACCCTGGGGGAAAAATGGGATATTTCATTTTGTTTTGAGACAGAATCTCACTATGTATACCAGATTGGCCTTAAACTCTTGATCTTTATGCCCCATTCTCTCAAGTGTTGGGATTGAGGGTGTGTGCACTATGTTTGACTTTATAAAATCTATTTTTGGAGTGGTTTGGGGTTCATAGCAAAAGTGAGTATAAAGCACACAAAATTCCTATGTACTCCAAGCATATCCTTGACATGCGTATCCTCCTCTACTATCAACATACTTCATCAAGGTATCACTTGTAATAAATGATAAGCTGCTTTGATAATTGATGGTCAGCTAAGAGTCCACATCAGCTATAACCTTCGGTATTGTATATTTGGTTAGTTTGGACCCTTTTTAAATGGTATCTGCACATAATGCTCATCTAGTCTAGATGCAATTGCATCTAGACCTCTAGAATGCAATTGCATTTTGCTTACTATTTTTTTTTCAGAAAAAATATTATTAGTTACAATTTATTTGTTTTGCAGTTGTAGGCCACTCCTTCATCTCCTTCTGGTCCCACCCTCTGTCTCTCTACCTCCCATAACCCTCTTCTCTAGTCCACTGATAGGGTAAGTCCTACTCCCTTACTGTCTGTACTGACCCTAGCCTATCAGGTCCCACCAGGACTGCTTGGATCCTCTTCCTCTGTGGGCAGGTTTGGTTGCACCACAAGAGGTGTGCCATGATTTTACCAGAATGTCATTTGGTGGGAATCATATAGTCACTTGCTCTTGATGGGAAAGCAAGAGTGGCCACTTTGGAAGATAGTCTGTTCATTTCCTAACAAGGAGTACATGTTCTGACCATTTGATTCAGCACTTGGTGCTCTTTGGTAATTAACCAGATGAAATGAAATTTTATGTCCACCCACAAACTTAAATGTGGATCATTGTAATTGTCAAAACTTAAAAGCCACAAGGATCTTTTTAAATAATAGATAAACAAACTAGCAAAGCTGGAAAATGGAACATCACTCACCACTAAAAAGGACTGAGCAACCAAGCCATGAAAAGCGAAGGAGAAAACTTCATGTTTATTACTGAGTGAAAAAAGCCAATCTGCAAGGACAACATTCTATTTGATTCCCACCAAATGAGTGTTATTCATCAGATACTATCCACTTATAATTTTTTTCTAAACTCTCAGTGTTACTCCAGTGATCTACACAGTTCACATTATCTTTCAAAAAATACCTTTTATGCTTTGACAATTTTACAGATGTAAACAATACATTTTGATATCTATCTCCAACCCCTCCATCCCACTCCTCCAGTGCAGTTCTAACATGCCACCTTTCCTACTTACTTCACGGCTCCTTCTTTCATTCTTCAACTCACTGAGTCCAATTAGTACTTCCCATTAGAACAGTTACTGATGTTGTTAGCTTGGCCTTGTGAAGTTCTTGTGTAGATTACCATAGCTGGAGTAAGTTGATGGGTTTATTGGCCAATTCCATGTTCAGAAGGCCCCATTTCATAACACTTTCCCTATTCTCTGCCTCTTACAATCTTTTACCTTTATTTCATTATGTTCATTGAGTTTTGGGGAAGAGGAATGTTGGTGTAGATGTCTCATTTAGGACTGAACGCTCAGTAAACATGTAAGTGTCAGAACTTGGATCAGCTATGAGTCTCTGCATTAACTGCTGACCACTGCAGAGGGGAGCTTCTCTGACCAAGGTTGAGGATATTATAAGATAGGTTTACAACTATCTATTTAGCAAGACAACAGTAGGCTCTGCATTGGGGACACAGCCTTCTGAACCATGGGATTTGACCAAATTTATACTATCAGGGTTAAATTTCCATTTATTGGAACAAGCCTCAAATCCAACCCCAAAGTAGTTGGTTACCCATGTAGCCTTTGTGCTACTTTTGTTCCAGTGGGCACATTTTGTTTTGTAGGTTGGTCATGTAGCATGCATTGTCTGCTGGTTGGCAATACCTTTGATATCTTCCCACCCCTAGTATCCTGCCTAGTACCTTCCAGCACCATTAAAACTAGACAATGTGGAAGAAGTTTCCCAGTTTGTTTGTGATTAATTTTGTTTATGTCCTACATCAAAAGTGTGTAATTTTTTAAAAGCACTATGGTATTACCATGTTATTAATACAATGAAGAGTAATGGCAGTAGTCTAGTAGAACAACTTTATTGCCAACACACTTAAGCTCAGATCATGAATGTATTTGCCCTTCCCATTTTCCTTATTTCATTCCTGTTTGACTATTCACCTATTTACTTGTGAAACCTTTACGTGTGAAAGTATATGTGTGTAGGTGCACATGCCATAAAATGTGTGAAGCTCAGAGGACAACCTGCAGGAATTGGCATTCTCCTTTTATCATGTGGGTTCAAGGAATTAAACTAATGTTATCAGACTTGGCAGCAAGTGCCTTTATCTGCTGAGCCATTTCACTGGCCCCATTTACCTATTTTGAAGCATTTGACTTCCTATGTCAACTATTCTGAATACATTTCTGACAATAAATTTTGGCTTATTATTTTTGATGTGTTTTTTCCCATGTCTTCTTCCTTGAGAAGAAAAAGTACATTAGCAATGTGGATTCCAGTCCTGGTTTTACTTCATATTTTCTGCATGAATTTATAGAAATGTTCAGTTTTTTTGACCCCCTAGTTTCCTTTTCTGCAATGGTGGGTATCACAATAATAATTGACTGCTTGCTGATGTTAGGTCAAGGGTAAAAGCTAGGGATTACAAATGCTACAAATCCTTTGAAAATGGCGACATTTTAGAAAAATATCACATTTAACCCAGCAAAGTAGTATTTAAGTTTTATGATTTAGAAATTGATATTCATAGAGGCCTATCACATAGGTAGATGAGTCTGAACCTAATTAAAAGGCAGTGTTCCACTCTTTGCTCTTCTCTGACAGTCTGATCAGCACGGCAGGTTTCTCCATTGGCATTCTTGGCTCAGCTCTAAGAGCTCTGTTTATGCTGCATGTCACTTGGGACAATCTCAAAGACACAATATCACAGGAACTGAACTGAACCACTGGAAAATGTGATGGTAGGAAAATAGGCAAACATATTTTCCCAGTTTTATTTGCCCCACTTTTGCCCCTTAGATTAAGTGAGTCAGAAATTAGTAAATGTGAAGTTCATTTTTGGAGAACGTAATTTGTTTTGAAATAGCATTATCTCAAACAATATCACAGGTCTCTTATGCATAAGATTTAAAAGCATCACTTTTTTTCTGTTCTGAGGTGAAGGCCAAGGGAAGTGTTGCTACATCGTTAGGCGTGGCATTTCCAGATAAGAGCCAGACACATCTCCAAGCTTATTTTCAATGAGTCTGAAAAACAACAAAGTTAATGTCTGTATATTTTTCTCCTCTTTTGGCACGTTAGATTTCAAGCTGTTTAAGAGAATTTTTTCGGTTTGTTGCACTTTATTTCTCTGGTGACAGGCACCCTCAGCAAAACACATGGCGCAGTTCATCTTTAGGTTGAATCCATGCAGTAATTCTTACCTGTGCTGTTCTACCCTGACATTTCTGGAGACACGGTCTCTGTTTATCATGTTTTCCTTATGGGTACAATACTCTATCTCTGAAGCAAGAGTGACTGGAAACCTGATGGGGAAAGAATTTGCAAGTACCATACTAAAAAGCCTCAGAGAAAATAGTGGGAGAGTCCTCATAAATATTCATTATGCTCACTGAGAAGGCAGAATGCTGAATAGGATGACAAATGAGACCTCCCGTCTTAAATGGATAATAAGCAGTTCTACAAAATGACTTTCAACCATTCTTTACTTGGTAGAAATGCTGAACACCATCCCAGGAATTTTAATGAGATGCGTGTCCATATTTTATCTCTAAGACAGGTGATATGCCATATAAGAGACATCCTTACCTGTGTTTGGTTCTCCATCAAAACATTCAGAGATTTCCTGATGATAAGAAGCAGAATTTATGATTACTGATTTCTGATTCTATCTGGGACTAGGACATTTGATGTGAAAATACCCTTAAGTATTTTCTATTGCTTTCAGTAGTGATAGTTGTATCAGTCAGTTTTCTGTGGCTAACACCATGAGGCAGGGACCCAGTAACTTGTAAAGAAAAGATGCTTATGTAGGCCCATGACTCTGGAGATCCAAAGTCTCAGGGCTGCTTTAGTGATGGTGTTCTTGCTGGTTGGGTCCTAAGGCTGAGAGAGAAGGAACACAAAGTTTGCAGGTTACTTCTCTTTCTCATAAAGCAGAGAGGAATCAGACACAGAGACTGTACTCCAATAAACTGATCTAGTTCTGATTGATTCCCATGAGTCCAACTCTAACCACGTGACCAGATCAAGTTTCCACCCTTTTAATGCCTCACAATGAGGATCAAATGTCAACATGAGTTTCCAGAGGGAGTATACCACATTCAAGCCATAGTACCCACAAAGTAGTACTTTTCAGATCCCACCTCTTGCAGGGGACAGCATAGTGTTCAGGTGCAGCCCATCTGGGTTCTAGTGCTGGCAGCTGCTGCCATCCTTCTTGGAGTCATACACTTCCTGGGAATGGTCTGCATCCATTTTTCTTTATAAGGATCGAATGAGGTGTTGACTGTGACGTGCCTGCTTGGTCCAGCATAGAGATGGTATGATCCTTCTCTGTCACTCTCAGTGGACATCATCAAGGCCCACCCATAATCAACCACACCATGAAAACAAGTGGACCCTTGAAACTAAAACAATGGCTCTCTTTTGAGCTTCACACCATCCTGAGTATCCTGATGAAACCTCATATGGTCCTGCCACTGCTTGTTTAGGATATGATTATCCTTTGCCCAGCATAGCCACACTGTATATGCCACCCAGTTTACCTGTCACTTAGCAGCGCAATTGGCTGTGAAACGGACTGGTGTGAGATCACCGTGCTTTTGTTCAAACAACCCTTATTTCACTTAATAAGGCCTCAAAATGCAAGAATAAAAAATGCTGGTGATTTAGATATGCCCAGGAGAAGCCACTAACATGCCTCTTTTCAGAGAAAAGGCGATGAGTGGGAGGAAATAAAAGACAGTATATATAAGCTTGGCTACTAAAGAAGGTTTTATACATCTGGGAGAGGTCTTAGAACATCTGTCCCATATATGGGGCATATAGGGTATAATTCACTTAATGTTGTTATTTAAGAAGCTTTTGAGGTATACCTGAGGAACAGGGTGCCTGGAGGTGTTGCATGGTGTTTGGAGCTATTTATCTAGGAATCTACACCCCCATAAACAACCAGAACAGTAGGGTCACCAGCCACCAGAGGAGGTCTTTCTTTTGGCGACACACCTAAATGTGATCTTATCCAAAATTACCTCCTGGATTGGTTGTAAGTAACACTATATTTACAAGGGTGACATTGTCCTAGCCTGTTTCTACATTAATGCTTCCCAGGGTCTCCTTCTAAATCTCCCAACTCCATGAGTCAGAGGTGATGTCAAAAATAACTGCAGGTACTGAATTCTGAGCACCTGCCTTTGCTTGATGTGGCCTTTGGGTGCTTTACACAATCATACTTTTACTTTCACAGTCACATAATTAATTCTGCTTTGTAATTGAGAAAACTGAGCCTGCAGGTGGTCAGTAAATGACTTCAGGCACCACAGTGGTCAGCAGCGATCAGCTTTGCTTCAGCAGCTCTTGATTTCCTGTACATTCACATTGCCCGGTGAGCCGTTTTATAGGGCTTTGCCTGATACCTGCAGCCTTGATCTCAGTGTGTGTGGGTGAGGCAGAGGTGTGAAACTGATACTGGATCTGATCTGGACTGAGAGGCTTACTGCACCCTTCTCTGACCCCCGTAGCTGCTGTTGGCATTGTTGCATATTGCTTATCTTCTTGGCTCTAGCTGGATCCAACATTGGGCCCTAGGAGACGGTCAGCCCTCTCCCTGCTGTCTTTCATTAGAGTGGATCTTAGCTCAGCCAGGGAAGGCCAGGAAGCAGGGACTGAGGTGCCTGCTGAAAAGAGAGCCATCTCGTGCTTGTCCAAGACACCTTTATGCCAGTTGCAAGTGTTTTATGTTTTCTTCAGATATTTTTCCTTTTTGTATTTTACAAGAGAATTGACCTTTCTCTAACCCATCTGTTCTAACCCATGTGTTCACTCTTCATTATACATCCAAGTTTTATCTTTTTAGAACTTAGCTTACTATTTCACAAAACAACACAAGCCTTGTTTTTCATTAAATATTAATATCAGTGTAATAAAACTGAACTGTCAAGAGTTTTTAATCTCCCACTTTCAATTATTAAATCTCATTTGAGTTATTGATGATGTCAATACAATGACATATGAAATGTACATTGCTGGAGTTTTAGCATCACAAAAAGTAATGTTGTGCTATGATATCATCTTGTGAGTTCTTCATGTTTACTTATGACATAGAAAAATAGATCTGAATGTAGATTTTTATACAAAATGCTATTATGAGAATGTGCATAAACCTACATTTGCAGACCATTACCAGTTATAAGGCAAATATATGTTTTAATGGAAACAAGTATTCACATATTTCTCTGTATTCAGGGTAACTGAATGATTTTTCCATTGCTATGGCAAAAGTACCTGAAATAAACATAGGAATAAAGTTTTGTTTGGGATTGTAGTTTCAGACGTTTTTCTGTCTATGGTCACTTTGCTCTGTTACATTGGGTTTTTGGTGAGGTACAACATGAGGACAGACAAAGTTGCTCACCTCATTGTAGCTGGGAAGCGAATCGGAGGAAGGGAATTATACTCAAAATCCACTCCAGGGGCATGATCCCAGGGACCTAGTTGTCTTCCATCAAACCATATACCCCAAACGTTCCAGCACCTCCACAATTCCATAGACTAGAAGCAAGCCTTCCATAATTTGGATAGTCCAAGCCAGATGTGTAGCAATAGTGTCCCATTATGACTAGTATCTGTATCAGAAATCCGGAGACCCTCAAACTAGGAATTATACGAGAAAGAACAAAAGAAAAGAGGCGAGGAAAGACAGAGTCAAAACACAGACCACACAGCTCAGTGCTGAGGAAGCTTGTTGAAGTTCCAACATCAATTATGCTCTCAGCTTATTCTTAGCTGTAGTGTTCCCCTGTCATAGATGGATCTTTATTCAGGTCCTATTCACACTACACAAAGACCTGTGTGTTTCCAGGGTTGAAAACAAAATGGCTGGCGTTTTACAGCAGGCTCAGACAGTAAATCATGGCCCAAAGATCTGACCAACAAATGACATTAAATCTCCAGCTGCCATATGGGCAACACTAATTGGATGCAGTGGTCCTGGTTTTTTTGTTTTGTTTTGTTTTGTTTTGTTTTGTTTTGTTTTGTTTTGTTTTTTTGAGAAGAGAAGAGAAAAGAGAGGAGGAGGACATGCATGGAACTGGGAGGGGCTCTGGAAATGGGAGGGGTTATGTTGGGAGATTCCAGGGAGAGCAAGAGGGTGAAAATGGGGAATGAATATAATCAAGACACATTGTGTACATGTATGAAATTCTCAAGGAATAAATAAAAAGTATTTTTTAAGATGACAAAAAACCCAAACAAATCCAAACCTCCAGCTGCCTGACCACCCAGCTGCCTGGCCACCCAGCTGCCTAGCCATGAGGTGAGATAGAGAGCTGCAGTTTATACACTGCAGAGAGTGAGGATTTGAAGGGATAAAAATGTTTAAATACCTTTACTGATGAGATGCAAATACCAGGTGCCCTGGCTATTTCCAGATATTTTTCTATGGATGATTCAGGGCTTCAAATGCCTTCAAAACCAAAGTGTTTCTCTGGAGATTAAAGAAGGAGTAAAGTAAAGCCAGGATGGCAATCCCCTGATAAATTGATGCCAGCTTTTAAACTTGATAAAGATCCACCTGCCAAAGGATAAGAAAAATGAATCTGCTACTTACTCTGTAAATAAATGTTAATTTTAGACTTTCTCCCTGCTGGAAATGTTCATTGAGTGCCAACCAACCATATTTTGTGCAATAAGTAACACACAGAAGTTAAAATGCTGAATTAGACAAAGATGGTATCTGCCTCTAGTCACTCTTACAGGACAGGTAGACATAGATCAAAACTAAGAATTTAGAACACCTGAGTTCTATTTTTTTTATCTAATCATTTGGATCTAACTTAGTTCCTTGACCAAGTTGGGCTTAAAATTAAGAGTTCCTGGTCCCTCATAGAGAGTTATTTTTTCCCCAAATGCAAAGGAAATAATTGGAAATATGAGCTAGCATAGTTTTTGGTGGATAAAGACTGACCAGGATTTTCTTCCCTCTTGTGGGTTAAGTACAATGGTATGTAGAGAAGCAGAAAGGAATGCCAGAAAGCCAATGATCATAGTGATCAGTTTAACACAGCAAGCATAAAAGGATGAAAGTTCTACAGTGGCATGTTTTAATACACGAACCTGCATGCTTCGTAGTTGCTTTACATGTATTTCTGTGCCTGGCTGAAAGTTTTAAAAGTTATAAGCAGCCATGTCTGCCTAGTGTGGAGACTGGAATTAACATTTCCTGAAATTGGCTCATCTCCTTTTTGGGGCAAAACGTTTAAATACAAACATAAAAAAAAAGGCTCATCCATTCTTGAGAGAAAGCAGGTTATTGAGCCATGGTGATCGCTTTTGTGACTCAGAGACATCATTGCTGGGTGGGACTACTGATTGCCCCCTTCCCCTTTGGAAACTTACTTGGCACTTTCTGGTACCATGAAAGCTAGTCCTCAGAGGATAGGCATTTAGGTTAATGGCAATTCAGAGGCCTCTCAGATCTTTATCTGAAGTTCATGTTGTCTTCAGCAATAGGGGCTTACTTTTAGGGTCAACCAAGAGCAATAGCAAAAGGCCATATGTTTTGGGAGTCTCCTGAATAGCCCTGACCAACAGCTCAAAAAAGGGCTTCTCATGCCTGGTATTAGGGTTTTTGCTAGGTAGTCTTTGGCTCTTGGAGGGAGTATCATCAGCCCAGATGAGAAAAGTTCATTAAGACCATATATCCTCACTTAGAAAGACAAAGGGGATGGGCATTGGATATAGGAGAAAACAAAACAGGACAGGATCCTACCACAGAGGGCCTCTGAAAGACTCTACCTATCAGGGTATCAAAGCAAATACTAAGACTCATAACCAAACCTTCAGCAGAGTACAGGGAATCATATGAAAGAAGGGGGACTAAGTATGACCTGGAGAGGACAGGAGCTCTGCAAGGACCAAATATATCAGGACACAGGGGTCTTTGATGAGACTGTTTCTCCAACCAAGGACCATGTATGGATATAGCCTAGAACCTCTGCTTGGATGTAGCCCATGGTAACTCAGTATCCAAGTGGGTACCCTAATATGGGGAACAGGGACTGTTTCTGACATGAACTCAATGGCGGGCTCTTTGACCTCCCCACCCTGCAAGGGAGGAGCACCCCTGCTAGGCCACAGAGGAGGACTTTGCAGCCATACCTGAAGATACTTGATAAACCAGGGTCAGATGAAAGGGGAGGAGGTCCTCCCCGATCAGTGGACTTGGAAAGGGGCAGGGAGTAGATGAGAGAGGGAGGGTGAGATTGGGAGGGAATGAGGGATACAGAGTTAATAAAATGTAACTAATAATAAAAATTTTTTAAAAATGTAAAAAGAGCATATATGTATATTTCTACATGGAATTACATATATTCTGCTTTTTAAAATGAATAGTTAATAGTATAATTCCTTATGACTTTTTCAGAGATTGTTTTTGGTATTTTAACTCCTCTTTCCTTTTATATTTACATCCCTATTCTTTGAAAAAACCCATTTTTCCCATTTCCCTGATCAGGTATCCTGCTATTCTCCTTTTTGTTGCTCCCCAAGACCCCGTGCCCCAATACTCCATCAATGGTCTTTTTTAACTTTTCTAGCGTCTGTGGTTACTTCAGGATATGTACTCATATCTGAAGATTGGGAGCTAGGAGCCTTTGATAAGAGATCACGCAATGTTTGTCTTTCTGACTCTGGGTTACCTCACTCAATATGATCTTTTTAGATCCTACCCATTTACCTGTAAAGTTCATGATTCCATTTTTTTCTTTATAGGTGAATAGTGCTTATGTACCACATTTTCATTATCCATTTGTCAGGTGAAGGACAGTTAGGTTGTTTTCATTTCCTAGCTATTATAAATAGAGCAGCAATGAACATGTCTGAGCAAGTATCTGTGGAAAATGATGCCAAGTCCTTTGGGCATATGCCAAGGAGTTGTATAGCTGGGTCATATGGTAAATTTATTTTTATCTTGTTGAGAATTCTTCACACTCATTTCCATAGTGACCTCAGGTTGCAATCCTCTCAACAGAGTAAGGGTTCCCTTTCTCTTTCGCAGTCCTTCCAGGATTTGTTGTCAGTTGTTTTATTAATCTTTGCCATTCTGACTGTGGTAAGATGAAATCTCAAAGGTGTTTTGATTCCCATTTCTTTAACTGCTGTGGACGATGATCATTTTTTAAGCTATTTCTTGACCTTCTTCTTTTGAGAACTCTGTTTTGTTCCCAGGCACATTTTTCAAATAGTTCAAAAGATTTATTTTTATTTTTGTTTATGTATACTTTTTGTATATTGTTTGTGGTCTGTGTCCCATGTGTGGGTGTCCTGAGGCCAGAAATGGGCATTAGTCCAACTGGAGCTGGGATTACAGGTGGTTGTGAACCTGATGTGGATGCTGAGAACTACACCTGAGTCCTCTAGGAGAACAGCAGGCTGTCCGAACTGCTGAGCTGTGTCTATACCTCCAAGTCTGTCCTAATATTGGGAAATTTAGAACCATTACTATTCAAGGTTATCATTGAAAGGTATATATTAATTTTTGCTATTTGCTGATGGTATAATGTTTGTTGTTTTTCTATTTCTCATTTGTTTGACTAATGCCCTAGCATGGTTTATTATTTACTGTAGCCTCATGGATGTGCTTATCATTTCTCTAGTGTTATAATTTTCTTTAAATATTTATATACACACATACATATATATCAATAATTAAAGAAATGAGACCATGAATTTGAGGGAGAGGAGAGGAAGAGGCTATAAGGGAAGTGTTGGAAAAGGGAGGAAGAGAGGAGATAAACAAAACCATTATATTATTATATTTTTAAAAGTTAAAAGAACCTTACTATGAAGAACATGAAAAGACATCATATAGTGAAAAATTTCTATAGTGTTGGCTTTTTGGTCATGAATTAATTTAGTTTGTATTTATTATGAAAGCTTTCCCTTCTCCATTAATTATCACAAGTAAGTTTGTGGGTCGTGCTCATCTGGGTTAGCAGTTAATGTCTTTCAGATTTGGAGTATAGAATTCTGTGCTCTCCAGAGTTTTAGTTTTTTTCTGTTGGAAAAAGCTAATATAATTCAGCTTTATATGTGACTTAGTGCTTCTTCTTGAAGCTTGTTTTTCGTTTTTCTTGTTCTCTGTGCTTCATCTCTTGTCTGATATGCCGTATGGAAGTTCTGTTTTTGTTTTATTTGTCTGATGTTCTAAATGCTTTCTGAAGTTGTATGATCACGTCTGCTCTTAGGTCTGGGAAATGTTTTCCTACCTTTAGCTTGAAGCTGTTCTTCTGTCACCCTGATTTATAAGCTTGGTCTTTTAATACTGTCTTACAGATCTCAAATGTTACAGTCACATCTTCTTGTTATTTTATCTTTGTAGATGACTGAATGCTCTAATTCATCTAACTTCAGTCTCTTTTTGAGGCTTTCTACTGTGCTTTCTACTTGGATTGAAGATATCCTTCTAAAATTGCAATTTTATATTTTATCTCTTGAGTTTCTCCTTCATATACTGTGTTGATCCTCATATCCCATTCAGGGGTTTATGTGTATTTTCTTTGAATTTATTTGGGAGTTTATTTGCATTCTTTTTGATTTAAATTGAACAATTTTTTGTAATTATTCTTTTGAACTCTTTGTCTGGGATTTTTTTTCTTATGTTGTTGCATTGCTACTTGCACATTTGACATTCTTTCACTGGTTTTAAAATAAGTTACAATCTTTTATTTGAGGCACCTGCAGTGTCCAAGTGGAGTTGGATTGTAGTAGATAGACCATAGACTAGTAGCTAAATTCATACTCCACATTGCCAAAGTTCAGGATATGACCCCAAATACAATTTTAAGAAAATAGTATTAATTATAGAAGCCACCACAGCTACTGATGAGTCCACTCTGCAATATGATAGCTGGGTAAGAACAATCACCCCTTTAACCTTGTAACTATTGAGATAAGGGTAAAAGGATACTATGCTTTGGACTAAGATATTAGCTACTAAAGTCAGGAATGGAAGTAGGCTGAGTGAGGTTAGGAATTAGTGTTAGATCAACTGAGAAAAATACTGAGGAGGGAAAGGTAGATGGGAGTAGGAAGTTGGGATACTGTTTGGAAATAGAAATTTCAAATATAATTAAAGTCCTGGAAGGTTATATTTAAGAAATAAAAAAAAAGAAGCAGATACACACAAGAGGAGCAGACGGCTGGAAATAATCAAACTCAGGGCTGAAATCAATCGATTAGAAACAAATAAAACTATTCAAAGAATCAATGAAACCAAGAGCTGGTTCTTTGAGAAAATCAACAAGATA
>CM053754.1:5211577-5237793 GCA_028658305.1 Pachyuromys duprasi
ACAGCCTGGCTAGATCCCAGGGGAGGACATTGCAGCCAGCCCTGAGGAGACAAGATGAGCTGGGGTTGGATGGAAGGGAAGGAGGTCCTCCCCTGTTGGTGGACTTTGAGGGGGCGGGAAGGAGATGAGGGAGGGTTAGGGAGGGGGGGAGGAGATGAGGAAAGGTTGGGGAGGGTGGGAGGGAATGAGGGAGGATTGGTAGAGTCTTTCAGAGGACCTTTGCGGTAGGCTCCTGTCCTGTTGCCTGTTTTCTCCCTATTCTGAGATCCTTCCCATTTGCTTTTCTGAGCAAGGATTGAGGATTGAGGACCTAGGGTCCTCCTTCTTGCTTAGCTTCTTTAGGTGTACAGATTTTAGTATATTTATCCTATATGTCTAATATCCACTTGGAAGTGAGTATATATCATGTGTGTCTTTCTGCTTCTGGGATGCCTCACTCATGATGATCTTTTCTAGATCCCACCTGAGTGTTTAACTTTTATGTAGTGATTTTCCTACTATTTATTTTACATGTTTTCCTCTCTAAATGTTAAATTTGCTTCTTATTTCATATATATTGGGATGATAGTCATATATTTTGAGCCTTTGAGCATATTTGAACAAATTTATAATAGCTGTTTAAAGATTCTTGTCTTTCCTGTTTAAATATTTCTCTGTGTGTAGTTAAGGGTATGAATGTATATTTGTATGTATGCATGCATTTATGTATATGTACCTGGATCTACATATGGATTTCTGCATATGTGTATGTGTATGCATGTGTGTAAAAGTGCATGTGTATGTGTGCATGTGCATATGTATATATATATATGTGTGAGTGTATATGTACATACATGTACATGTATACATACGTGTATATATGTGTTAATGTATATGAGTGAATGTGTGTACATATGTATGTGAATGCATGAATGCATATGTGCATTTATATTGTACTTGTGTGTATGTGTGTAGATGGTTTCTATTCTATTGACTAGGTCTTTTACAGTTTTTCTTTCCCCAGTCTGTCTACTAGTTTTGTTTTGGTTCTAGGTAAAGGAATGTCAGCATGACATTGATATATGAACCTTTAAGGGCCACTTCTCAATGTCAGTGGCTACAGCCAGGCCATCCTCCTGTTAGAAGAACTGGAGTGATGTGTGGCCTCTGAGAACTGTTTGCCTGGATACTTCCCAGTCCTTCCTGTGGCGGTTCTGTGCTGGCTTCCTGGTATTTCACCTGTGTGCATCTGAGTGTTACCTGAATGCCGGGTTGAACACCTGCACAGGATTGTCCTGCTTTTCTATCTTCCTCTTTCTGACATTCTACCATGCAAATTCAGGCAGGATTGACTGAACTTAGCTTTTTCTTCTTCCCAGCAAAAACATTCTTTTAATAACAGTATTGGAGTCTAAAAATTCCCTTCACACAGAAAAGCAGGGTTATCATGTATTCACCTTCCTTCCACCCCTCCTTCTGGTATTATAGTTCTGTGATACTTAGGTCTGATTCCCTCAAAAAATCTTTCAAAAGTTTTTCACTTGTTATATGTAGTGGGAGGGTAGTCAGACACTCCTATTTTTGATGACATGGAAATCATACTATGCTTTTGTTGACATTAATGTGTTAACTTGTATCAGACTCTGTTAAAAAAGGGTTTACCATTGCTCCATTTCAGCTCATTTCTGAGGTAGAGCTATACAAAGTTTGTATGCTTCGAGATTTGTTCTCCCTGTGTCTCTGTTCAGTCTTTCCAAGAAACTGTTCTCTGTGTCACTCTGACTGTGGGCTCAGGGCACACGTTTCTACCTTTTATTATTATTAGTCACTGTCACACCACTGTGACCAAGATACCCGACAGAAAAGAACTTATGAGACAAAAGATTTTTTGATCTGTTTTAGAGAGTCTCAGTCTCTGTGAACCTAGCAGAGACTCCCCTTGTGATGGCTCACAAAGAAGCAGAGAAAGTCCTGGAACTAGGGACACATAATTTTCGAAGGTATGTACCTAGTGACCTTCTTCTACTAGCTAGGGCCGACTTCCTATAGGTTCTTTCTTCCCAAATACAGGACAACAGGTTTGGGATCAAGTGTTCAACGCACGAGCCCATATGGGACTCTTCTGATTCAGGCTGTAACACTCCTAAAGCAGCTCAGGGTTGCCTTGTTCTTATAGGCCCATGGCTAACCAAATGCCTCTCCCCACATCCATTTTAGGGGGCATGGGGTGAGAGCAGAGCAAGAGAGGAACTCAATAGGAAAACAAATGTAATGTTGTTTGAAGAGGACAGGCGGAGAGCAAAACCACAAGCGTCCCTTGCCTGTGGTGAGGAGAACCCAGACAGACAAGGCCTCCTCATTGGCAAAATATTTTGAACAGTATGGTGCTTTCTCTGTATAGAGTATGTCTCTTCAGTTTTTATGTTGACAGTTTTGTTTTTGTTGTTTTTTTTCTCAGACCCTTATTGTGGCTATCTTCTGTGTTCTTGAGATTAAAGACCTGATCCATAAGCTCTGGTATGTGCTTTATAGAAAACTATCATTCTCACCATCCTGGGTCTGCTTTCTCCCTGTATCCCTTGGCACTACCCATAAAGCCTTTGTTGGGGGGGGGTCTCTCAGAGGTACAGGCATTCCCATTAGGGAATTGCTTCTGTGCTGTATCCAGACCACCTCTCCTTCACTTCTGTCTGCCCAGCAAGGGTCAACAGCAGCTTAAATGCCATCTTCTTAGGAAGCTTGCTTGATAGCCCAGATGTGGCTGAGACATACTCCCCTTAGGAATTATAAAGCTCTGTGAGGGATGAAATTCCCGTGCTTCATTCACAAATGTACCTGGGACCTATCAACCTGGGTGCTTAGAGACTAACCTCTGAACTGATTGCTAAATCAGATTTCAGTCCAGTTCAGAAGCTAAGTACACAGTCTGCTAGCTCAGACCCAGCAGAGCTTTTTACACAGATGTGCAACTTGGCTGAACTATGCAAGCCTGTATGCCTCAGTTTCCCCTTTGAAAAGGAGGAGAAGAAAACCTGTCCCTAGAGCATGCATGTCATGAAGTATGCAAGGGCTGAGTGTAGCACTTGCTTCCCGTGTCTTGTGATCGCCCTGCAGCGGCCATCATGGTGAGCTGTCCGTACTGGACAGTGGGAGTTGGTGGGAGCCTGCAGCCTCTCATGTCCGATGGTTCTTATTGTCTGTTTTCATGCATTCGCTGTGCTTTGCTGATGACACATGCTGAGCATGTTCCTGAGAATGGGTTTCTCTTATGTGTCAAGAAATCCGAAGTCTGTCGTTTGTCCTGCCTCCTGTCCGTCTCTCTGCTTATCACATGTGTGATTCTGAGCTGGGACTACAAATGTGTAGCATGACATTTACTTCAGTTCCAGTTGGCAGAATGGACAGGACTCAGAGGCCACTTTTTTAGGTTAGGAGAATGAGGGTTCTTAGGACTCCTGGGGCCCTTTGCAGTTACTTACCTTCCATTGTAGAAAACAAAACCTCACAGTTATTTTTCAAATATTAAAATTATTTGAAGAGCAGTTTCTCAAAATGCTAAATAGCAAGAATATAACTAGATGAAACACACCTGTGTGCAGCTTTAAAATTTTGATATTTGAACCTCTTGGCCATACTCAGTCACCTGAAAAATTCCTCTTTCTCATCTCCTTTTCCCAACCAGTAGAGAACAATTTCATCAATAGATAAAAACGTCTGACTTCATATGCCCGTCTTGTCTTTAAACTAGAAACTGGCGAAAGCTCCCAGTTCCACTGATTCTGTCCTTTAAGGGAAGATTGATAACTGTCATGCTCCTGTATTGGCTGCCAGATTTACAGCCCATGTTTGGGGAGTGATTGCTAAAAGATCCTCACTTTGCAAATACACGAGAGTGTATAAATTAGATTGCTAGTGTGCAATCCGATTTGAAGCGCATTCTTGTACTAGTATAAATAATGAAGGATGCTAAGATGCTCCCATATATTTGGTTGGATATAATTAAAATCCCAAAGGTTGTGGTTTTTAAAAGCTGCATTTGCCTGCTGTCTGCCGGGAGTTTGAGGTCCTGGAAAGCGAGAGGGTTTTTGTCTTACTCTTTGCTCTGCTTCCCTATATCGGCTATCCTTTTCTCCTTTGTAGCTCTTCACTTCCAGTTCTCCCATAAATCCACAATCCATAAACTTGAGTGCCAAGAAGGGCGATGGGGATGACTATTGGTCCTAAGGAGCTGAGTTAGGGAGCAGAGAGATGAGAGAACTGGTTGAGTAAGATATAAGTGATAGAAATGAAGCCAGAGCACTACAGTGTCCATCAGGATGCTTAGCTCTGCAAGGCAGGACCAGGAGTCTGAAAGGTATCCTGGGAGAAGATCCATTTCATTTCAGGGGAGGTCACATCAAGCTTTTGTGAACTTTCTCCAAAAATTCATTCCCTCTTCCCTCCTCCTTCCTTCTCCGAAGTTCATCTTGCGAGTCCGACAGTGTAGTTCTTTTTCCTCCTGAATTCCACTTTGCTTCTGTCTCTTAAATTTATCCTTCCACTACCTCTCCAATCAACATTGGGAACTAGGAACAGATCATGCTCACATGTAAAATGTAAGAATTGGTCATTTTTTCATATACTCTTATGGGTGAGTAGGACCCTTAAGTTATTCAGAAATACCTTTTATTATGTGACGGTTGTATCAAAAGCTACGGCATATCCCTACAGCTGAAGAGAAAGGAATACTAGGAGCTGTGTATCATAATAAACTGTTGGGGCCCTGGAATCCATGCATAGGTATCAGGATTCTAAACTATTGAAAATTTACTTGAGGAAAGCTCAAATCAAGAACATCAAAGCAATCAAGGAAAGCTTATAGTCCAAAGTTGAGGTCTCTTTGAAACATTGTGTGGGCCTACTAGGAAAAGGGATGATTTTATCAGGAGTGGCTCATGTTGGCCATGCCTCATAGAGGCAGGTCACCTATAATATATGTAGTTTCAGACCATGTTTATTTCAAAAAAATTCTTCACCTTAACTTACATCTTTTTATTTGCTTCCAACCAGCTAATGCAAGTACATATCTGACTTCAGCAAGCACTAATAATCTAACATTTTTGGCTTTTTAAAAACCTGTTGGTCAAATAATATGATTTAGAAACAAAACTCAAAAATCACTCACCCAGGAATAAGTCCTGAGAAGTTAAATTTTATTCTAAATGTTGGGTTTCATTGTTCTTGTCCTTCATGTTCTCTGATCTTGAGGGGTTTTTTCCTCCTCATTTAAAAAGAAATGGTCGTGTATCCCATTTCAGAAGGTAAGCAAAATATTCATTGTTTCATATATTACGGCAAGAGAACAGCAAGTCTGAGGATGGAGGGAAATGGAGACACCCTCTTATTGACACTTCTGAGGGTCAGGAAAGATGAAGTTTCCCACAGGGACCCCATGTGTAGTGTGGAATAAAACACAACACTGTTGCTTTGTATGATAAGCTCTAAATTAAAAGAGCTATAAAGAACAAGCTCTTCACTTCGTCCCTCCATGGCGACAGCCCTAATTATAGAAACTTGCTCCTCTGCATCAGCTCACAGCCACCAGGCCAGTGGGGAGCATGTCAGGTACAGTTCTCAGAGTGGGGAGGGTGAATCCTTTCTCTTGGAATATTCTTGACTATGTTGTAAAAATTAGGTGTTTCAGAGCATCAGTGTTTATGTGCAATTGAAAAACAGCCTCCCTAGCTGACAGTGTGCTGCATCCTACAGACCAGCTGTTTTCCTTCCACAAAACTGAAATATGATTCTGAGTGCAGATATTTCATCTAGCTGTTAGCAACTCTGGAGCAACACCAAGCCATGCCTTTTATTATTTGTTTTCTCAAGACAGGGTTTCTGTGTGTAGCCCTGACTGCCCTGGAACTTGCTCTGTAGACCAGGTTGGCCTCTAACTAGAGATCTGCCTGCCTCTGCCTCCTGAGCACTAGGATTAAAGGCGTGTGCCACCATTCCTGGCTTATGTCTTAATTCTTGGTGTGGTCAAGGCCAAGGGTAGGCCTGGTGTGGAAGCCTGGAAGATTGCTGGCCCAGGAACCTGTAATGGAAAGTCTGCTGTTGACCTCTGCTCTGTGATGGACATCTTGCGTGGACAGAGAGTGTTGGAAACTCACAGCACTAGAAGATGCTCTCTAATTAAAACGTGGTATCCATGCACGTGGAGCTTCACATGATCATCTCTAATAATGAAATCAAAGTAGTTAGCACTTCCATCACTTTACGTATTATTTTTACATCTTGGGAACCTTCAGACATCTCTGGTTATGTGCGGTAACCGTAGACTACCACAGACTGCCGTCACCTGTGCTGCAGAACTTTAGAACCCATTCTTCTTGCCTCTGCCCACTGATCTAGATTTGTTTTATGATGGTGCCCAGGAAACTGATACAGAAGATCCAAGTGAAAGTTGAATTTCCAAGCTCCCCTGCATTCCTGGTGTATTATATCTATTTCCATGTGTTACATTTGCCAGGACAGCAATCGCATTTATAGGCTCTGACCCATCCCCAACTCCAATACCATAGTTTGTTGGTGATTGGGGTGCACATAGGAGACATGTGAGCCCACAGGTGTGAGAAGTAGCAATAAGTTCAGTCTCCTGTGGTTCAGCAATGTGCTATTGTAAAGGACTAGAAGACACATCCAAGTCTTCTTGCTTCAGCTGGGTTCTCTGCAGAGGAATATAGGCGTCCTCACTTTCTTCCAGGGTTCTTTGGCTTCCCTTCCCTTGTTTTAGGGACAGTGCACCACTAGACTAATGACAATTTTAGTGAGTCCAGCTCCCTCTCCTGAAAAGGAGATGCCTTCTAGGCACTTGCGCATCACAATGAAGCAAGTGAAGAAGAGCTCCTCAATTGTTTTTTTTATCTTTAGATGTAGGGCTGTGACCACATGTTCAACATCTCTGGACATGCAAGGGGAGGCAAGAACATGTATTATCATAATTCCATCTTTCTGTTGGAGAGGCAGGGGTGTTGGAGAGGCAATTATATGGCAGGGCCATCTGTCTCTCCTGGGGCAACCCAAGGTTCTGAAAAATACCCAGCTCTTTGCTTCAGGTATAGCCATATGCTTCTGTATCCCTGTTTCTGGATTCATAAGGACAAAGCCATTTCAGGACACAGATGAGCTGGGTATGAAGCTTGCAACACTCATTCGTGCTCCTTTCTTTCCCTATGTACAGGTATGGTTCCAAGCCCTGTTACTATTATAATCACGAAGAAGACAGTTGGCTGGTTAAATTTGCTGTCCACAGTGAACAGGACACTGCTCTGCAGAGGTGCCTGAGCCATGGGGATGATGGGAGCAGCCCAAGTCTGCAGTAGGAGCTCCACCTTCTGTGGGCAGTGCATTGTGATGCCACAGTAGATAGCACACTTATGCAGACACTTGGCATCGTTGACTGACAGGAGAAAGTGCCAGCTGCTGATGGCTTGTATCCACTTCATGTACTCACTCGATGTCACTAAATGCTTATTCTGGGTCTGGAACCAGGAATATAGCAATGAACAAGACAGTCTTTGCTCTACAGAGGAAAATAGAAAATGAAAAACAGACCAGAGAAAGATTTCAGAGAAGAGTGAAAGCTATAGTAACCGTAACACAGGATGATGGATGGTCATCACTACACTGGGGAGAAGGGATCCCAGGAGATTTCAGTGTGTCAGGGGAAAGGACCTTTGATAAGAGGCCCTATTGGCTTATCGGAGGAGGGCTGATGAATTTATGGACAGCTCTCCCAATCAATGAGATAGAGACCTTCAAGTTCCAGCAATTCTGAGTTCTTATTGACATTGACACCCTCTATTCCTTCCAGGGCCTGTAGAGCAACTCTTCCTATTTCTTCCCCCTGCCTACCTTCTGCTCAGTCCTTGATTGTTGCAATATATATCAATTTACTGTGAGGATTCTATAGCTAGCTAAGATTTAACTAACCAATGACAGTGAAAAATAGAGAATTTCAAACTCTTGCCTCTTCTGACTCCTCAGTAAGATACTAGGTTGGGGAAGTAAGACCACACCATACCAGGCTGGCTTTAAATGTGTACTCTTTCTGCCTTGGCTCCCTAAGTGCCATTATTACAGATGTGTGCCACCAGGCCTGGGCTGTGAGAGAAAATTTTGAGCCTATAATGCAGGGAAGAAAAATTGTTACAGTTTACAGTACCAACCAGAGTGTGATTATGTGGCCAGGGACCAGCAGTGGTTTCTGCTGATGGGAATTTGAGTGCAGAGGAAGGGATGCAAAGACTGAGGACCAAATAGGAAAGTATGTTGGAAGTGTAAGAACACTGAGCCATACCCTCCAGGCTTCCCAAATACAGTACAACTGAGTCACAGCCTTGACTCGAGGTAGACAGGTGGGAAGCTTGCCCCCCCCCCCGCCACCGCTCTCATATGTTATCTTGTTTGATACTGATGGCTAAAGAGTTATTAAGAAATTATTCTTAGGAAGGAAAAAGCCAAAGCATAAAAATATGGTTACTAAAATCTTAGGTAATTTGATCAAACTGGAGATAATCAGGTAAGGACTGGGGAAACAAAATTCTAAAAAAAATCATCTTTGGGTATTTATCAGTGTTGAACAAAAATTTTTGTCTTGGGGTTGTTAAAAATGTAGCCGACAAGCACAGAATAGCACTCAAGATTCACAGATTTGGTGGGAAAATTATCTAATGACTTTTTAAAAATAAAACAAATACCTAAATTGAATAACACAAAAAGTTGAAAATGGGAATGGACAAAGATATTTTTTTTAAATGAGATTTAGCTACATGGCTAAACAATCCTGACAAAAATGTCACAGTGCTGTGCAGGTGGCTCAGTGGTTAGGAGCCTGGTTGAATTTCCGGAAGACTTCGGTTTGATTCCAGGACCTATAACTGCAGGTAACTCCAGTCCCAGGGGATCTAATATATTTTCTAGGTTTCTGCGGGCTCAGCCTGAACACGATACGCAGATACATGCAGGCAAAATGCTCACATGCAAAAAATAAAAATAAAGGTTAAAAAATAAAAGAGTATTGCCTTGATCAAAGTATCCTCTATTAATGAAAAATGAGATTCCACCAAATGCACACCAATTTAACCACCTAACACAGCAGCACTGACAGCTGTGTTTTGTCAAAAAAGACAAAACAATTCTATAAAACATGACAGGCTATACTTATGCCATCTATATATTTTTAGCAATACAAAAGAAAAAATATACCCTTGGAATATTTATCAAGATATAGCATATTCTACAGTACACAGAAAAACTCATAATCCTGAAGTGACAGATCTCATGGGTCACATTCTTTGACCATGAGGCAGTAAAGTAGAAGCTAAGAAACAAAATGAACAGAGCAAAATCTATCTTAACGTTCTTAGAATAAAAAAAGAAAAAAAAAGACTCAAAGTGGCATTATAGACCATTCAGTAACAAACAGCACTGAGGTACAGATGTGTGGGAGAGGGAAGTGTGTAGCCATATACATTTAAAAGTGTTAAAGAATGGAAAGAATTTAGCTAATTTCTTAATAATTAAACTATAAATTTGAGCAACAAAGCAAAGCCACAGGGATGTGCTGTACTAGTAAGCTTCATGTTTCCCTAGCAGAATACCTTAGGGCAAATAACTTGTAAAGGGAAAATAGCATGGCAATTTGTAATAAAGGTTCCAGAGGTTCCAGCCAGAGATCCTTTTGGCCTCCTTTGAGGGCAGCATCTCATGGTAAGGACACATGATGAAACAAATCATGTCCAATGACCTGAGAAGGTGAGAAGAGAGATCTAGATAAAGAATCCTACAGTCCCCTTCAAAGGCATCCTCTTCATGACCCAAGTACCTCGCCTTGTCCCACTTTTTTTTGAGATAGTCTCTTTAATATGATTTTTTAATTTATTACAATTTATTCACCTTGCATCCCAGCTGTAGCCCCATCCTCCCTCCCTCAACTCCTCCCGTGCCCCTGATAGTGGAGGACTGACCCATCTGACCCTAGCCTATCAGGTCTCATCAGGACTGTCTTTCATAGTCTTCCTCTGTAGCCTGGTCGAGCTGCTCCCCTCTCAGGGGGAGAAGATCAAAGAGCCAGCCACTCTCACTTTTTAAAGGCTCTGCCACTTCCCTGCTTGGGTCTTTAGGGACATTTACTATGCAAACTTACCAAGCATACGATGATAGAACAGAAATATAAAGGGTTTGATAAGGAAAGCTCCCTGTAGGTTCTTTATAAGAATAGAGATGAGGGAGGGTTGGGGAGGGTGGGAGGGAATGAGGGAGGCAGCTACGCATGGGATGCAAAAAACCTAACCTGTGATTGATATAAAAATAAATAAATTTATTAAAAAAAAGAATAGTGGGGGGAAAACCCCTGTATAAAAAACAGAATGGAGGAGGGAAAGAAAGAAAACCAAAAACCAACGACTATGAGGTATAGGAAAGGAATTTTAGGTCAGAAGGCTGCAAACTTGTTCTGAAAAGAACCAGACAGTATGCATGTCAGGCTCTGTGAGCCACAGGCAGTTTCAGTGACAAGCATTCACCATTCATCATGGCTCCAAAGCTGCCAGAGACAAGAGTAAATGAATACACATGCTATAGTCGATGAAAGCTTTATTTACTGAAAACAAGGTCTACTCATTGTGGTATGGGCCATGCTTCCTGATTATTTAGGGGATAGTGGATATATACTTTTGACATGAAGCATTATGGCCCAAATATATAGTAGTGGTAGTGAAAACTAAGTGAAAGGAGTAAAAACTAAGATATTTGAATTTAGATGAAGATACATATTTTGTGAACTATATAAATGAAATAAAAATTCCTAGACAAACATGCAAAGCTGTGTAGGGCTGACATGAGCTTTAATGTGGGGAGGTATTTGTTGTCTGAATTATAGAGCAAACGGACACAGCTGAGGTGAGTGATTGAACGGAGGTCTCAGGTTTCTGTATTACAGGAGCATGGAAACTCCTCCCCATGCTGGACAGTCACTTTTTTAGAGAGCTTGGTGCCTCCTGGTGGGCCTTTTGGAGAAATTGAGTCTGCTTAGAGTTGCCATTTTGCCCCGGAGCCTTTAGAGTCTTTACAAAATGGCTGCTGACCAGCTGTTCATAGGTTAATCCCACTTAATGCAAAAGTGAAGTGTTTTGAAAGTTCCGGCAGACTACATTCATTAATCCTGTAAATTAATGTACTTTAGAATATTGTTATATGGAAAATGTTTTATAGGATCTGATATAAAATTTCCATCAATGTTTGAGAAGATTGTTCTGAAAAGATACATTTGCAAGGAAAAATAGTATGAATTATTTTTTAAAGGATAGCTTACAATATCATTGCCATTTCCTTTTAGGCTCTATGGGACAGGAGTCCAGGCTGGCTTGTCTTGGTCTGCTTGTGCCGCATTTTTCTACTCTGGATCCTCTTCTCACCTCATGTAAGTATGGGCAACAACCATGTGCTTTCTGCACCTGTGTGACTGAGTCCCTTGTCTTCCTGCTGGCTCTAAGCCAGAAGCTGCTCGCTGCTCTCAGAGGCTACGCACATGCCTGTGCCTGTTTGCAGTATGGCTGCTTGCTTCTTTAAGTCATGAATCAAATTTTAGACATAACCCCATTCCCTAATTTCCTTTTGAATGAGGAGGAGTATGCTCTCTAGGACTACACATGCACCCCCTTTGTTCTTATGCCAGGACGTCTTATTGCTGAAGACCTGGTCTAGAACATCGCTCCTCTAAGACTGACTCATTTGTGACAGCATCCTGAGTCCTCTTCTTATTTCCACTTTCACCTACTCGAGGATTCTATGATGTGGTCTCCAATAGGTTCACCACCTCTTTTTCTCGGCTTTCTGCTGTTATCTTGTCAATTATTATTCTGGGCTCATTATATTTTCCTCTCTTTCCTTTCCCCTTATTTCTTATGCATACATAGTTTATAATTTATCTGCTTCTCACACATTTTGATTGTCCCTTCTCTTGCTTCTTTCCTTCAGGACTGCAATTGCATGTATGTCCTAATATTTAATTCTGTTCTAAAACTTTTTGTAGTTATAGTCAGTTTTCCCATCAGATTTAAAGTGATCTATAAAAAAAGCCACATGAATCCTTTTGCCATAGTCATTATTTGGCTGTAAATTTTATCCCATGTTGTTTTCTTTCAATTGTTATAGTTTTTAATTGTAAAAATATCATATTAACAAATTATGTTTGTGTCTCTGTTGTGCTCTATTTATTCATAAATTAGAACCATATTTTCATTAGGCTGCTGAGAACAGATGTAATATTTACTTTGATGTCTTCACCCACTTAACATCTGGATCATCATGAGCTGAATTCTGTTGGTTGTATAATATAATTCTTTGTATATTGAATAATTTTGTGCTGTCACCAGATATTGTGAATTGTATGATATGAGACCTTGGATTTTATATCTTTTAAGAGATTTTTAGTTTTTAGAATGCAAATAAGTTGGCTAGACCCATATATTGCTGACTATCTCTCTTGAGGGAATTTAAATCTCAGGTCTATTTTTAGGACATCATGGGGCTCAGGACATAGCCAGAGCTAACATACAGGATTTGGCCTCCTTTGTCTGGCTCTGTCCTTCTTGGAATACCCTTCACTTTGCAGAGGCTGAGATAAGCCTAAATTATACCAACCTAAAAGGTGGCTTGTAGGATTTCTGTTCACGGTTTAGCCATCCTGTATCATGGAGAGAGGTGCCCCCCTGCATGCAGAGAAATGTACTCAGGAAAGACCCATTTTTCTCCCTGTCTCTACCTCTCTTGTTTATTCTTCAAAATTTTAAATAGCTGCTTAGTCTATTCAGCCAGACACAAAATTATTATTATCTATAAGAGGGTTAGTCTAACATCTACCTAACCATCCCAAAAGAAAATTCTAAAAATTTTAAACTTTTAAACATTTTTTGTTCATAGGTACAAGTGCATAACTAGTTTCTTATGTATTGAAATTATTTATGTATTTTATTATAAATTAATTATATTGACCTACTTAATGTAATTTCATTGTAAATAAAATGTGATTTAAACTATATACTTACTGTAAAATTAATTTTATATTTATATTATAGCTACTTCTTCCTACAGTTTTGAAAAACTTACATTAGTAGACTATATTGATAGAAATCATATTTTACACAGTAGAAATGGTAGCGAAGATATCTACAATATTTCTTTTAATATTTGTGTGCATACATACATACACAGAGACAGAAAGACAGAAAGAGAGGGGGAGAGAAAGAAACCTTGGGTGTTCAGAGTGGAGGCAAAGTCAGGTCATAAGACCTGGCAGCAAGTGCCTCTACCCACTGAGCCATCTTATCAGCCTCTAAAATAGTTATTTTATAGAAAAGGCACAGCTGGGTTGTGATAGAGTTTAGCAGCTCACCAGTGAGACCACATTAATGGTGAAGGACACAAGCATAGATAACCAAGAGATTATGACTCGGCTTCTGAAGAGATCGAGCCACTGGGGAGTGGTGTGGTGGCAGACCAGCTAAGAGCTGTAACAGACAGGAAGAGCTTAGACAGAAGGAGGTTAAAAGAGACTAAAAGAAAGCAAAGATAAAGCAAGAAAAAGAAAAAAAAATCCCTCTGATTCAAAATGTGAACAGAAACTTAACCCAGGAGCGTCTGAAGGACTTTCTCTGGTGGTAGAAAATCCTGTTAACCAAGTGCACATGGCTGAATTCAACTAGATGGAGTAAAAGAGCACAATGTAGCAGTGACAAAGACATCGACATGAGGCTTTAGGATTATTTAGGGTTGTGGATGTTCTCTATAACTATTAATGAGGCCAAGTAGAAGTAATAAAAAGAATAGCGTGTGCAAAAAGGCATCAGTCAGACACCCTGCATGTGAACAATGTGGTCACTGGAACTTCTGTGCTGACAAGAGATATGCGAGTCCAAACATTTGCTGAACTCTTTCCACACCACCTCTCCCTTTGACCAAGGTCACCTGGCAGACAGGCAGAAAGAACAAGGAGGAGCGTTCGCTTCAAAGACTCTTCTGATTAATCTTTCTCTAGAAAAATCTCCAGATGAAAAGGAGTCTACGAAATCTTAACTATCATGAATTTCCTCCTTGATGTGAGTAGCTCAGCTGTATAGCAAAGAAAACCATTGTCCCAGTTGGGGAATTTGTTCTAATGGCCAACAGTCCTTCTCAGGGACTCTCTTGCAGGACTGGGAGCTCAATGGAGCCTGTTTCATATAGGAAATGTGCTTTGGGTTTGGCTCTCATGGGCTCCCAGCTTTCCTGCAATGCACTTCTGCTGGCAGAATGGCTGCACTAAGTGTTGCATCTCCTGGATCGAGGCAAACCGCCTGCACTTGTCTTGCAAAGATACTGAGGATGGATGGAGGGGTGTGGAAAGCCTTCATCTGCCAAGTTTCTTCAGTCCTGGCAGCTCCCTCTCAGTATGGCATTGAGCTGGGATACTTTGGACATCACCGCCTGCTTAAGCCTTTTTTAATAGAGGAACAGTTGAAGCCAAAGTTGTTCATTTTGCTTTTGCTTGTACGCTTAATCCATTCTTGCCAAGACTCCCTAAAGTAGGCAGAGCCAACAAGGCTGAGAAAATGCCAGCGGGAGAAAGCCATCCCTTCTCCCCACCCCCACCCCACAGTTTGCTATTATTTGAATTTTGATAATTCCACATAGTTGTTACGGGCTTCCACTATGTTACAGGTGCTCTATTAAGCAAAAGCAGTCATGTGGAGTTGGGTGGTTGACACTTGAAAGCTAGAGTTGCTGCCGACACTGGCAAGGTTGACCCAGGCATGGGTACCTGCTCAGTGGCAGCCAAAGCAGGGCTGGCACCTGCTCCTGATTGTGAAATTATGCAGCTCTGTAGGAAACATTTGAGGCTCTCTTGCGATAGGAGCCGTCACGTTTTAATTACCAGTAAGCTGCCTCGGCAACACATCCTTTCTTGGCAGCCCGTGAAAAAAAATACTTTTACAAACTGGAATGCAGACTGCTGGTTTAATATTTCTTTGAAAAGAAACTCTAGGGTGCCCAGAGGGGAACACGCTTTAAGCTACCTACAATACAGTGCATTACATGAACAGGCATTTCTCCATGCTGTTCTGTAGCTCTCAGGTACTAAGAAGTTCAAAGCACAAGGTGGAATTTCTTCAACCAAGATTCAAACTTTTCAGGGAGAAACCGAACTCCAAGAATACACTGGACTCTCTTTTCTCATCTCCAGTGCTGGGAATATAGGCAGGGTTTCTTCCCCCTTTTCTGCCTCTCTTTGCCAAGGACCTTATTGGCAAGATTGTCTTCTCCACTCCACCTGGGGCTGTCAGGACGCCTAGCGCTGTGTAAGAGCTTTTACACTTGTCTTGCATAGACAATATAAATAAAACATTTTCCAAAGCAGACAGCCACTAGGGTGATTCTAGAAAAACATTCCATCCATGGTGTTCCAGCAAATTGTTGCATTCGTAGGAAGGGTGATACAGGCACTAGTGAAAACATACAAGTTTCCAGGAGTGAGTTTAGGTAGGTTAATAAGTGGCATTACAGCGACGACCAATGGAGCTCCACTAGGAATCAGCCCAGGGAGATTCCACTGTGGATGCGGTAAGCGTTCTTCTGTGTCAGGTGTCTCTCACCTGCTGTGCATGCTCTGCAGTCATGAGGGTTGAGACTGTACAGCATCTGCTAGAGTTGACATTTGGGGTGGGTTAGAGGCTAGTATATAAAGAAGGTGGGCACCCAACCCCCTATAAGGAGTAGATTATGTGTGTATGCAGGTGTGTATGCATGCATATCGCAGTACATGTACAAGTAGAAGCTGGATGTTGACCTCTGGTAACTGCATTGCTGTCCATTATTATTGTTTATTGTTATTATTATTTGGATAAGGTCTCTCACTGAATGATGGTTTCAGCTAGGCTGGGGGCATGCTAAGAAGAGTGGGTGGTTGTGGGTAGGGAAGGGCCAATCTCTTTTTCATATTTTAATGGGTGACCCAGCCACACTTCAAACCAAAGTGGTCATAGCTCACAGGAACCTTCCCCCTCCTCCAAGGTGGGCTCGGGTTCTGAAGCTAAGGCCAGTCACTCTGCCTTCTTTGCCTTCTGTTCCTGCAGTAGAGACGGCACACCCAGCATGATTAAGTTAGTTCTCCCCCGATACTTTTCAGTAAGTTTTATATTGAGGTTAAAGGAGGATGTTCATTGTTCTCATTGAAGATTAGCTTTGTGATTTTTATTTTCACACCGATAGAAAACATTGGTTCCTACTTTCCTTGATAAAAAGAACCAAATAAGGACAGAACATTTCAACCTCAAAACCTCTTTGGACCTTCTGTGAGTGATGAAGGTCTGTTGTGGTATCATTTAGGGACAAACAGGCACCTAAATGAGGGGGGAGCCCTAGCAGAGGAGAAGGAACAGAGGCCAGCATGCGCGCCTCCCAGCTCCTCACTCACTGGCTGACTGGTGCTCCCAGTCTCCCTTTCCTCATTTATAAAACATGAGTTGCAACAATAGTACCATTTCCAAGTCATTAGTAGAAGAGCTGACAGTGGTGGAGCTTGCCTGCTCTTGAACCTTGCTGATGTAGCTCTGTGAACAGCACCGGTGACAATGTAAGTGTTAATATTCTCCTGGCCAGAGACATTCCGTCTCAGCAAATACCTGAATCTGAGAATTTCACACACAAGATTCCGAGAATCAGAATGGCCAGGAGCACTCTTCAAGGGGCCTGCCAATAAGACCAGGAGGCTGAAGGTCTGGCTTAGGCAAGACAGAGAGGCAACAAGGGGAAACCAGATACTTCCATTTTGTTCCACACCCAGCCACAAGGAAGCTGGAGCCACCCAAATCTTCTGTTCTACTCTTGTAATGCTTGCCTGTGTGCTCCAATGGGAAGGCTAGACAGAGAATCAGAAGGTTTGGGGCTCTTTCAGGCTAACACAATGAATAGACGTCTCCACGGAGTCTAGAAGGAGAAATCCCAAAGTATTCAGGCCTTAGGACAGCAGAGCCAACACTAGCAAAGGGGGTAGGTGGTGGAGCTGCTCATAGGAGAGGGAGTGTATGGAAAGAGCTGGGTAACAGCATGCAGAAATGGCATTAACTAATCTGTTTGTAAGGCACATGTGGGGCAAGGAAAAGAGTGTGTGATGTGTGACTTCTGAAGGCTAAGAGAAATAGTGAGCATCACTTCCATGTAATCGGGAAATCCAATGAAATCAGGAAATATGGGCAGGAGACACGCTGGTCCTCATCTGAGGTGGCAAACGGAAGCGGGGAGGACTTCAGCTCGTTGCTGAGCCAAGTGATTCTGTCCACAAAGAGATAGCTGGAAGTACATGCAGCCTTTAGAGAGCCACCCTCTCAGGACCCCAGTGTGCCATGGAGAGTGTTCCTAATCTCCAAGGAAGATATACAGAAATTCTAACGAGAAACAGGTTTTCACAATAACTACTGAGAGGAGTTAGGAGAAGTGACAGTGTGAGTGTCGTATGTTCAAGATAGGTAAGGATGCACAGCTGTGAGTGTGTGTGTGTGCCTGTGCATTTGTGCACATATGCGTGTGTACTTATGTATAGGTACAGGTTTATTGTGTGGGCAGATGAATGGAGATCAGAGAACAAGCTTTGGTGCCACTCCCAGGTGTCTTTAACTTTCTGCTTGAGCCTGGGCCCTGGACTTTTGTAAAGTAGGTTAAACCAGCTGGACAGTGAGGTTCCAGGGAGTCAATCACCTGCCTTCACCTCTCATTTCACTGTTGCTGGGTAGTCCAACAAAGCTAGCTCTTATGGAGATTTGGAGGTATTATCTCAGGTCCTCATGCTCTCATGAGGAAGTACTGACCAAGCTGTCTCATAGTTCGGGGTGCTCATCTCAGTCCCGGCACATATAACTGATGCACGTGGGTTTCGAGGTCGATTTTTCTTCCATTTCTCTCAGTGTTTAGGTGCATGTATGCAAGCATGCCTCAACAATAAAAACAGGTATATCAGTAAGTTTCTTCTGAATATGGACATCAGTAGAAGGCTGACTGATGAGGTTTGCTCCCAAGTGTCCATTGTGCTATGGCTGCCCGTTCCATGCTGCCTTGCTGTTGGGATGTGGACACTAGGAATGACTTTGCATAAGTATGTCACTTTGGTGACTGTTCTTGATTATAAGCCATAATTTTAATTCTCAAGGCAGTGTAGGACTTGGTATAAAGCTTGGGTGGAAGGATCAGACTCAGCAAGTAGGCAGGAGCAGAGGCTGTCCTGGTCCCTAGCAGCAAGAACAATCAGTGGGAGAGAGAGGGAATATAAGCATCCATTGCTGATACAGACATGTAGGAAGGTAAGGATGGCTGAAGCAATGGCAAAGAATTTCTTCTGCACAAGGCACCCTCCCTGAGCAGGCTGGGGCCGGGAGTGTGGATCTGGGGCATTTTACCCAGATTTTATGTTGGAGGTGTGGCCTCCAGCTTGGCACTATTAGAATGCAGTAAATATGCTCACTGGGAGGTTTTAGGTTGATGGGCAGTACACCATTGAAGGGAACTGTGGGACACTGGCTCCTCTTCTCCCTTGTCCTTTTTTTTTTTTTTTTTTTTTTTTTTTTGCTTTCCAGCTGTCATGAAGCAGAGAGTGCTTACTCTTACTCCTCACACCCTCCCGTTCATGGTTTGTTTTTGTCTCATGACAGGCCCAAAGCAACAGGGCTGATGATCAAAAAAAAATATCCTTTCTTCTTTTTGAATTATCTCAAGCGTTTTGTTGTCACAATGGGAAACTGACTGATGCGGTCTTTTAACACTTTCTCTTGATTATCTTTTTCTGTTGTCTCGTGCAACCCAGTCTTCACATACGGTTATCTTTCCATGTTTTATCAGCGTATTTTCAACATTATTTGCAGAATTAATAGAAAGTGTTTCACAAAAGCAGCTCTCTTAGAAAATATTTCCATGTGAGGGTGCTTGGGGACATGGCTAACCAAAGGCCATTATTAAACAGAGTGAAAGCTTTTATTATCTAGATTCACCGTGTTTGAAAGCTGTATTCTATTTTCCAGAAGGCGCTCTGATGAAAGGCATACCGCCACTCTCAAGGAGTGACCCTTAAGGGCCTTCACTCAATCCAGGCACCTCTCATTAGCCTGTTCACCTAGTGCAGATACGGGGCTGTCTTTTGTTCCTGTGTTTCATTGTATCCCACAAAAACATTGAAAGCTAAATTAGCCCATTTTTTGGTTTTCCAAGACAGGGATTAGGGTTTCTCTGTTGTAGCCTTGAATATCCTAGAGTCGTCTTGTAGACCAGGCTGGCATCGAACTCACATAGATTCACCTCTGCTTCCGCCTCCCAGAGTGCTGGGGTTAAATTATTTCCTCAGGATCAGAATAGCTTCCTTGAAGGGCTAGCTTGTCCTCACTATCACTAGATCTTTCTTGGCTTTCAAATGTCCCGGGTTTCATTGTGATGAGCAGAAGGTTTGGCACACCTGGCAGTCATCAGCCCTCTTCACCTCAGTGTTCTGAGCACACACCTTGGATTCAGTTCTTCATTAAAGTCCTCTCTAAACCGTGCTATTCCCTGTAAAACGAGGAGGACTAATAGCGAAGCCATCCTGGCAAGAACAGAGTGAGGCTAAAAAGAGACACTTTGCCCCTCCCTTTTTAGCTATACAAACAACAGATCCCAAGCATTTGCGGTTTCCTCAGGAATTTCATGCTATGAGAAGGAAAAGAATGAAACCTGTTGCCAGCAGAGGAGGAACTTGCCCCTCTCACACAGTTCTGACTGTTATGCAGAACAGAGTGGAGCAGAACCAAGGGGTCGGCGATCGAAGGAAGCATGCCCTGGACAGGACAGCTTACTTACATGTATGTCTTATTCTCTTTCTAAACCTAAACCTCCAGCTAGCACCCTAAAGATGGACTCAGGGATCACTCAACCTTTTTTTTTTTAACTTTTCTCATTGTGGCCACATTGAAAATAATCTCCTCTGTCTCCTTCACTATTACCTGTCTCTTTAATTAGTCTGTTGAGTATAGCATAGCTGCCAGTGCCCAGGCTTTGACCAGAAAGACTTCAGCTGACTGGAGCAAAGTCCCTCAAGGCTCAGTACTGCTTCCTCCCCGACCTCAGTATACACAGGACAAACAGAATACAACTTTAAAGTTTGCCAAATTCCTCTTATGTGATAAAATTCTCGCTTTAAAATAATTCAGAAAACATTGGAACTTATCTGACCTTTGTAGGACATGTGTGTCACCCCTGAATCTAAGTGCCTTTTGCTTAATCTGCTTTCTGTTGCTGCAAGAGGATTTCTGAGATCGCGTAATTTATTAAGAATACAGGTTTATTGTAGCTCATCCTTCTGGAGGTTTGGAAGTCGAGAATGTGGAGCCAACACTTGACAATTGGGCTCTCATTAAACTGAAAAATTTCTCTATAGTAAAAGAAACTGTCAATCAAATAAGGGCCCAAAATGGAATAAAATATTTGCCAGTTACACATCTGACAAAATATTAGTGTCTACATAGAGACTGAGCTGTCTATCACCTACATCTGAGCAGGAGGTCTAGGTCCTTTCCGTGCATGGTTCTTGGTTGGTTCATCAGTCTCTGCAGGCCTCCCTGCATGCCCAGATTTGTTGGCTCTGTTGTTCTTCTTGTGAAGCTCTTGTCCACTCCAGGTCCTTCTAACCCCCACCCCTACATACACACTCCTTCCATATGTCTCCCAGCACTCTGCCCAAAGTTTAGTTGTGAGTCTTAGCATCTGTTTTGAGCCCCTGGTGGGTGGAGTCTTTCAGAGGACATCCATGGAAGGCTCCTTTTCTGTTCCCTCTCTTCAACCATGTCCTCTGTCTATTCTATTTGCCCTTCTGAATAAAAATTAAGCATCTCCTTAGAGTCCTCCTTGTTACTTAGTTTCTTTTGATTATAGTATGGTTTTCCTAGTAAGGGGAGCAGGGGTGCTCTTTCTGACATGGACTCTGATGCCTGCTCTTTGACTACTTCTCCCTGCAGCCTAGCCAGGCCACAGGAAGAGGATGTATGCAGTCCTAATGAAACTTGATAGGCTGGGGTCTGATGATAGAGAAGGAAGGTTCCCACTTTATGAGGACTAGGGAAAGGGGACAGGGAGAAAGAGGGAGGGAAGGCAGGACCTGAGGAGACGAGGGAGGAGGTTACAGTGGGGATGTAAAGTGAATAAATTATGAAAAAATAATAAAAAATACTGACTGAAAAAAGAATCATAAAAAGATTAGTGTCTAGAATATACAAACAACTGAAAGAAAAACAACAGCTAAACACCAAGAAAACAAACAAGCCAATTAAAAGTGGGTTATGAAGCTGAGCAAAAGTTTTCAAAAGAAATACAGACTTCAGGAGAGTAGAGGCAGTGCTGAAATGAGTGGAGAGTGGCTATTTACGCTGTGAGAAAGAAGGGAACTGTAATAGTTTATCACCCCATTAGCTACTTCTCCAGTCTCTGAATTGGTTTCACCAGTACCACAACAAGCCTCCTCTACCACTGGACTCATGAACTTTCTCTGCTGTCAGACTGGATTTAGTCCTGTGACTGAAGCTAGCAGAGTTGTGTGTAGCTAGACAGACTCAGCTGGGATCTCAATGAAAGGGTTCTCAGCAACGTCTACCAAGACACCATCAATGCTCCAACAAGGAAATGTGAAACTCTGGGACTTAAGTAGTGCTTTGGGCACTGATCAGCCACCAGACACTGGTTCCTATCAGAATACTGCAGCCACTGATAAACAGAGTTTGCATGATCTATTCACAGCTGACAGAGTCAGGAAAACTCTACAAACAAAAGTTGCTGGGAGGCCACTAGAGAAGAACAGGGCCACTAACAATCAACAGGTTATACAGCCTGGACCAGGACCAAGTAGAAAACTCAGTGCATCTGCCAAGAAGATGAAAAAAACACTCAGGCCAGAAATTTCATTTTCTGTTATCTCCACCCTGTTTTCCTTACCCACTACAACCAATCCTTATCGTCTGATTCCATTATCTCACATCTCCACCCACCTCTCCACCCTGTCCTATGCTATTTCTTATCTATATAGTATGGCAGGTCATTGTGGCAGGCCAACACTGTCCCCTACTGCTTGTGCCTTTTACTGTTTACTGTCTTTCTTCCTCTCCTTCATTCTTTCTTTTTGGTTTTTGTTTGTTTGTTCGTTAGTTTTGAATCCATTCCTCTTACTGTCACATCTTTCAAATCCCATAGGCTGACCTGGTAGTGATATCTGATTACGTATCTGTACCCATACATTTAATCTACTGTAAACCAACCCCCACATAACTGCTCTTTTTCCTTTACCTCAGTTATTCTCACTTTCAAATATCTCCCTCTCCTCAACTTCCTGTGTAGCAGCTGAATACTCATCACTATCGCTAGTCTCACATGACTGCTCACCTCTTTTTTCCTGTTCTATTCACAATAACATATCAGTACACACAGTACTATCAGAGTCCTTAACTTCCCCCAAGTAATTGGTACTTAACAAATGTTTATTCTTACTCTTTCATCGTAGGTTCACTCCTGTATAGGGACTATTGCTGTAGATAGTCCTCAGCCTGTCTGGGCAGACTGAGGACAGAGTCTGGTACCTGGAACAGCAGTCTAACAGATGAAAACATCAAGGCTGTACTATAGCCTAGTCTTTCTTCAGCACTGCAAACACATTCGTTGAACAAAGAGAGTCAACCTGAATTAAAATAACATCTTAACCAACAAGGTAACTCCACATGAGCAGATACCAACTCAAACACACAAGTAATATGAACAAGGAAAACAAATTGTTTCCTCTAAAAGTTACCAATCCCATAATAAAGACTCTATATAAAGTGACTTAGACAAAATTCCAGATGTAGAATTCAAAATAAATATTATAAACATGGTAAAACAAGTCAAAGAGAACTCAGATGTTTTCCAAGAGACCACAGACACACAGCTCAATGAAATGAGGAAGCCAATTCACAATACAAAAAATAGAATGTAATAAAGAGAGATAAATGCTGAAGAAAGCCTAAACTGAAATAATGTAAATGAAAAACACAATAGGAAGAAAAAAATCCAAATCTAAAGAAAGAGAAGCCCATCCATATACAAAAAGCATCAAACAGACAAGACTGCAAAAGATTCTCTAGGTCATAGTTAAAAACACTAAATGTACAGAACAAAGAAAGTATATTGAAGAGAAAGGCTGAGTTACATATAAAAGCAAACCTATAAGATTAACTACTATGGCTGGGATACAAAGTACATAACCTGTTATTAATATAAAATAAAAGTGAAAAAAGATTAACTACTGACTTTTTTATATAAACCATGAAAGCAAGGAAGGTGTGGACCGATATCTTTTAAACTCTAAACATCATAATTGCAACCCACTCTACTATACCTACAAAAACTACCTGTCAGAATTGAGAGTGAAAGAAAATCTTTCTGTGATAAAAGCACCCTATAGGAATTTATGACCACCAAGCCAGTTCTACAGAGGATATTGAAAGGAATACTTCAGACTGAAGAGAAAGACAAACACACTTAAGAGACTAGGGGAGAAAAAAAATGATGCCAACCACTTATTAAATAAAAGAGGACTGAGAAAGTCCAAAGCACAGAAAAATGAAAAGGAGCAAGGCCTCCCCCCTTACAATAATAACTCTGAGAACTAGTGGTCTCAACTCACTCATAAAAAGACATAGTGGGTTGAAAATAAAATCCTTCTTTTTGCTGCCTCAAACACACCCTATCATCAAACATAAACACTTTTAATGTAAGAGGATGGAAAAATGTTTCAAGAAAATGGACTCATGAAACAAGTAAAACACTGTGCCAATATCTGGCTAAATACACATCAAACCAAATCTTGTTTCAGAAGGAAAGAAGAGGGTTACTTCATGCTAATCAAGGGAGGGGTCCAGAAAGAGGAAATTACAATTCAAAATAGATACACAATAAAGATAGGCTCATCTAATGTTGTAAAGGAAACACTATACTGACCCCAACACAGGAATACTGGGTGACATTAATATTCTGCTTACTGTTATACAGTTCAACTCTACAAAAAAAAAAAAGAAGAATAAGAAGGGATAAAAAAATAACTAGAGTCAAAGGGACCTAACTCACCCTCTACAGAACATTCCACCCAAATATTAAAGAATGCCCATTTTTCTCAGGAGCCCATAGAACCTTCTCTAAAGTAGACTATATATTAGAACAAAATGTAAGTCTCAATAAATATAGGAAAAGCTTCAACAGAGGAATGTTGGATAAACAGAATGTAGCACACTTACATAATGAAGTATTACTCAGCTGTTAAAATAATGAAATCATGACATTCACAGGTAAATAGATGGAACTAGAAAAAAAATCATCCTGGGGGAGGTACCCCAGACTCAGAAAGGCAAAATGATATGTACTCATTCATAAGTGAATATGAGCTGTAATGTCAGTGATAACCAAGCTACATTTGTGGAACCAGAGGTTAGATATAGAAGAAATGACTAAAAGTGCGGACATATCATTAGAAAAGGGAAACAGAACAGACAGTTACAAATGGGGGTGGGAGGCTGGAGTGGGAGGATCAAGTAGGGTAGAGGAAGGAGGAAGGGAACAAAGGCGATAATAAGGGGAAAAACAGATATAATTAGGGACATTTGATGGCCAATATGGATAGCTAAGTAGAAATTTCCGTGTGTGTGTGTGTGTGTGTGTATGAAGTCAATCTAAACAAAATTGCCAAATAATGGCCATCTCTTGTCGCCAAATGAGGCTTCTAGTCACAGGATCAGATTATATTTAATTGAGTTGATGGCCAAACGGGGTTTATGGGAATCCTCAAACAACTCAGGCTGTTGCCAAGTCTATAGAAGGCTCTATTGCTAAAGATAGCATTAGCACAACTCACTGAACATGGAGAAGTCTAGCTGGTGCCTGCACAGAGTTTTCACCTTTAAGTTATATCATCTTTGGTATAGGAAGGTACTCTGTACTCTTCCCAAAGATAAATGTAAACACAACCTTAGTCACAAACTTTCTGATTGGCAGTGGTGTCCCACCTACAAGACATGCTATAGTGAAATGGTGTCACAAAGTTTACAGAAGTAACCAGCCAATATCTGGTTTGACTTAAGGCTCATTCCACAAGATGGAACCCATACCTGACAATGTTTGATGACTGAGAACCTAAGAGTAGATAGCCCAGGGACCTAGGGAAAAATCAAATACTACTGTTCTTAAAAGAAACCAACCAACCACCATCACCACCGAAACCCACAGCAATAAATGACTCCTAATGGTATTCTGCTATACTCATAGATCAGTGCCTTGTTCAGCTATCATGAAAGAAGCTTCCTCCTGCAGTAGATGGGAAGAAATGTAGAGATCCCCAGCCAGACAAGATACATAGAATGACAGATCTATGTCATATGACAGATCTTGGAACACTAGCCCTGAATGTCGCCATAAAATACTTTTTCTCAGGGATTAGGGAACCCTGTAGAAAGAGTGTAAGAGCCAGAGGGGATGGAGGACATGAAGGAAACAAGGCTCAATAAATCAACATGAATAAAGCACATAGGAATTGATAGAGACTGAAGCAGCACATACAGAGCCTGCATGGGTCTGCACCAGGCCCTTTTCATATATATATAATGGCTTCCAGTTTAATGTTTTAATGATATTCCTGAGTGTACCGATGACTGGGTCTCCATTTCTTTTGCCTTCTCATTGACTCTTTTCCTAGGTTTATCTTTCCAACCTTGATGTATTTTTATTAATATCCCTTATAATCCAGTTTGTTTTCTAATATGGAACAGAAAGGCAGTGAATTCGATGGAGAGGAATATGGGGAGGAACTGGGAGGAGTAGAGGGAGGGGGAAACTAGTCAGGATATATTATGTGAGAAAAAAATCTATTTTCCACAAAAGGAGCAAGCCCCCCCCCTTACAATAATAACTCTGAGAACTAGTGGTCTCAACTCATTCATAAAAAGACATAACACTATGTATTTTATTTTATCACAATGAAATAAAACTAGTAACCAACAGTAAAAGAAACAACAGGAATGAACTCATGTAGACTAAATAATGTAGTATTGCATGAAGAAAGGATCATTGAAGAAATAAAGAGAAATTTGAAATCCTGGCTTTAAATGAAAGTACAGTATCCTGAAATCTATATAATG
>CM053754.1:5238293-5300320 GCA_028658305.1 Pachyuromys duprasi
GGGAGGAGGGAGATGAGGTAGGGAGTGGGAGGGTAGGAGGGAATGAGGGAGGGGGCTACACCTGGGATTCAAAGTACCTAACCTGTGATTGAGATAAAAATAAATAAATTTAATAAAAAAAATAAAAAAACAAAACTTCATAATGCAATCCATTATTTTGTACAACTATACACTAGTTATATAAAAACAGGTCAAGAGTAGAATGCTGGTTGCTAGAGTTCAGGAAGAGTAGGAAGAAAGTTGGTAATGGCACCAAGAAATAGTTAACAAGGAGTAGGAAGATTAGGGATACTGCTGCATGGTAAGTCTAACATATAGAATATTTATAATGCTCAAATAAAGGATTTTAAAAAATTATATGTGTGCCTTAAAGAAATGGTAAATGTCAGGTGTTATGGTGCACACTTTTAATTCCAGAATTTTAGAGGTAGAACCATGGATGTGAGTTTGAGGCCAACATGGTCTACATAGTGAGTTCCAGGCTAGCCAGGGTCACAAAGTGAGGCCCTGTCTCAAAAAGCAGGAACAACAAAAACATAAATAGTTGAAGAGAGAGATATTTAACCCGAATTAAACATTGTATAATGTAAAAATGCATCGAAACATCACATGCTACCTCATAAATATATAAACTTTTTATATTTCTATCAATGAAAGAAATTAAAAGTAGTCAGGAATGGTTGCATGTAGCTGATCTTTTCTACTTTATGGGTTCTTTTCCCCATTCTTTATCCCCTCAATTTCTCTCTAGATAAGAGAGAAAGAAGGACAGAATGGAGGGAGAGAGGAAGAAGGGAAAGAGAAAGAAAGCTGACTCTAATTACCTTTTGTTTATTTCAGCATGAATACTTGCAAACTGCAACCAATCCCCACTGAATGACCATCAACCACTGACAACACTACCCCTCACCTGTTGGGGCTCTAGCGTTTATATACCCTCTGAAAAATCCCCAAATCCCCAGTCCCAGAAACTATCTGCAGCTGGCAAACCCATGCCCTGCTAGAGCACGGGGCAAATCATAGTCAGCTGCTGCAAAGCAGCCCCAGATCCCCACACCTGGAATGTTAAAGGAAGCACATTTTAAAAATATTTGTGTTTTTTAAACACAAAAATGTCTGTGTTTTTAAACCAAAATTTTGTAATTGTCACTACACTTGCACATGTCTTTAGTCCCAGTACTCGGAAGGCAGAAGCAGGTAGATGTCTGTGAGTTCAAGGCCAGCCTTATCTACATAGCTAGTTCTAGGTCGGCCAGTGATATACAGTGAGACCTTGTCTCAAATTTTTGATACATATTAAAATAGGAAAAGAATAATGTGTATTACCAAACATTAATAAATTAATAATTAACAAATAAAAATTGATTCAAGTCTCTTAATAACAGAAAAGCTAGATGGATAATCAAAGCAAAATGCAGCTCTGTTCCCAGTTGCAATAAACACAGTCAAAGTGAAGGTCATGGCCAACAGCTGGGTAAACAAAAGCAACAGGCAAGCTGGGCTTAGTCTCTTGGTGGCTAGAATTGAAACATCAGGGCCTGCTCACATCAACAAATAGTCTCCCTCTGTACATAGCCCCTCTGTCACCATACTACCCTCTCTGGCACCTTATTTATTTATTTTTTTTGCATGTATTTCTTTAGCAGTCAGCATCTTCTTTGGGCATCACATAATAGCTTGGGATTGCTAGAGAATTAATATCCCTGAGAGTGGTCCTCAACCATGGTAATTGGCATGCAAGTGCCCAGCTTCCACTCTCTTGGACAGGAACCCCCCCTCGGCATACATGTTATGCTAACAGCTGGTCTCCCAGTGAGTAAAGCTCATGTGTCCCACGGTCTTAGTACAAGCCTTTGGCGTCCCACCCTCCTCGGACTTAGCTGCTTTTCCTCACCATTGTACTCTCCACTTACCAGCTCAGCCACTTATATCTGAATCCTTGACTTATGATCTAATTCAAAGAAGAAACCCAGATGGTGCATTAAATCATGGAGCAGTGATTTTTGTGAAGTCACTGCTAGGGGGAAATATAAGGAGAAACAGATCAAGCAGAGAAACTTTTCTCAGTCTGAGATAGATCAAGTAGACAAAATATTTATTAAAGCAATAGAATACAGGAGTCACCAGTTAGTAGATTAAATTTTTGTCAATATAACATGGGATTCTAGAACCAGACAGAGAACATACTTTCATCCAAGACCAAGTGGAATTTTCATTAAAAATGCTTGTGTTTTTTGACATATACAAAAACTTCAAATTGGTCAAAACAAAAGAAAGCAAAACCAAAACAAAACACAAAACAATAAGACTCCAGTGATGTTATGACTATAATACAACAAAGTAAAATTGGTAATATTTTAAAATGATAAATTTTTAACATTTAAACATTGAACAATATAAATATAAATTGAAAGCAGAAGAGATTGATTCTAAAGTTAGCCTCCATTTTCTTCCAGTGACCATTTCATCAAGAAACTGTTAGTTTTGAGATAATGCTGCACAGTGGAAAAGATAAAACTACATTTTAGAACATCTAGAAGATAGCAATAATGGAAATACAATAATTGTATCATAATCTAAAGTGCAGTAAAGTGAAAACACACAGATGATTTTGCAGTTTCAGATCCAAAAAAAATCCAAAAAAATATTAAAAGGGGAAAGTGAAAAAGACAGAAAAGTGGTCACTAACCATAAAAGCAGATTTAAGTCAGGGAGGACTCATAGCCAAAGAAAATGATGAAGGGCGAAATGCATGAGCCCAAGGAATAAGAGTTGGCAAAAACTTAAGTGACAGAAGAGAGGAAATAGGGCTTAAGTTAACACAGAGACCAGAGTGCAATCCCCAGAAACCATATTTGAAGATCTGGGCACAGTGGGGCACACTTGTAATCCTGTCAGAGACAGCAATATCCCTGGAGCTCACTGGCCAGCCGTCCTAAGCTCCCTGCAAACTCAAGGCCAAAGAGAGATGTTGTTTCAAAAGTGAAGGTGGATGGTTCTTGAGGCATGGCGCCTAAGGCTGATCTGTGAATGCACTCACCCTGAACTCACTCCCACATTTAAACACATAAACATTTATTTTAAAAGAAAGTGATAATAGAAAAGAAATAAAGCTGTTGTGTAAAGGAATATTCTGCAAATATCTCTAGCAATTAGATGAAAACGGGACATTTCAAGAAAAATGTGTTTTTTTTAGGGTTGACCCCAGTAGAGATAGAAAGTTTAACCAGGACCGATTACCACAGAAGATAATTTTTTTCTCATTTATTTATTTTATTCACGTTACATCCTTGTAGCCCCTTCCCTCCTCCTCCCACCCCAGTCCAGCCCTGTCTCCCTCCCTTTTCCCCATCCCCTTTACCTCAGAAAAGGGGAGCTCCCTTTTCCATCCACCCCAACTCGTCAAATTGCAACAGGACTGAGCATGGCCTCTTTCCTGTTGGCCTGTCAAGGCAGTCTTGCCAGAGGATAGTGATCTAAAAGCAAGTGAGTCTAGGTCTGATGCAGTCCCCACTTCCCTTACTAGAGCACCAACTTGAAGCCTAAGCTGCCCATCTGCCACATCTTTGTAGGGGGCCGAGGTCCCGTTCATACATGGACCCTGGTTGATGCTTCAGTCTCAGCAAACCCCCTTTGGCTCTGGTTGGTTGGCTCTGTTATTTTTATTGTGGCGCTCCTGTCACTTCTGGGTCCCTTTCTCTTTTCCTTCCAGTATTCCTCAAGACTCCGAAAGCTTAGACCAGTGTTTGGCTGTGAGTCTCCGCATCTGCTCTTGCTCTCCTTAGCTCTGATCTGCCCCCTCATAACTCTCTACTCCCTCTACTATCCTTATTCCCTCTCTTCAACCATTACCTCTTTGTATTCTATCTCCCCTTCTGAGTGAGATGTATTCATCCTCACTTGGGTCTTCCTTATTATTTGCCTTCTTTGGGTCTGTACCTTGTAGTATGGAAGAGAGAATTTTTTAAAAAAATGGGTCTTTAAAAGTAACATGCTCAGAAGCTTGCCTGCTTGCTTGCCTTCACCCCCCCCTTTTTTTTTTTCCATTTTTTTGTTTTGTTTTGTTTTTTTGAAACAGGGTTTCTCAGTGCAGCCTTGGCTGTCCTGGACTCACTTTGTACACCAGGCTGGCCTCAAACTCACAGTGATCTGCCTGCCTCTGCCTCCTAGAATGCTTGTATTACAGGCGTGCTCTACCATGCCTGGCTTTTCCCCTAGTTTTTGATTGTTAGTTTATTTTGGCTAAAGTTGGGGATTGAACCCAGGGTCTTGTGTAGGTAAGGCAAATGCTCTACTACGGAGCTATATCCCCTACCTGACCAGATGTTTTCTTGGAAAAAAATCACTAAACATCAGAAAATTTGCAGTGCTACTCAAAATATTCTACCATTTTAAAAGGTAATATATAAAGTATGCATAACATGCATTGTGAAACCTGACAAATGAGATATGAAAAAATAACCATAAACCACACTCACTTGTTAATATCAAGAGGAGATGTATTTTACAGTGGTGCGTAGAATCGACCTGTCTCAATAGTGCTTATTCGAGAAAGGCAGAGGTGATGCAATACAAGGGGAGAGGTGGACATGATGGCTCACAACTGTAACCCCAATGCTTAGGAGGCTGAGGGAGGAGGGTGATATGTTGGAGGCTAGCCTGATTATGTAGTAAACCCTGCCTTAAAATTTCTCCAACCCAAACAAAACAAAACTAAAAAGACCAAGGCCTAGAAAATGCAGATACCCATATGGATGCATATGTACAGGTATATGTGTGTATATTTCTTTTCCAAAATTTGCTTTATAACATTGATTAATCAAAACTCCCATTTTTTGAAGTTAAATAGTTTGCTTTCAAAGTGATCTGCAAGAATAAGTGATCTTGCTTTGGAAGGAAATTGTGAAGATGAAGGCCTGTTTTGGAGGCCTTGCCCTCCATAATCTTGAAAGATAATAAGAATCTAACTATAACCAAAACAACACATCTAATTAAGTATTTGTAAACCGTTCACACAATAATGGCTTATTTACTTTTCAATATAAATACCTCTCAAGCTGATTAAAATTTCTGTTAAAAATGGGCCAAACACTTGAATAGTACCTCAAAGATGTTTAGTGGTAAATGAATACTGAAAAAAAATGCCCAGCATTATTAACTATAAAAATGCAAGTTAAAACAAAAATGAGTTACCACTATCTAACCATTAAAATCACTAATGTTTTAAAACTTCAATTTGCTAATTTTATGTGTCAGTGTGGTTAAACAGTCTTCTAGATGCTTCACTGAGAATACTTTTGGTTGAGATAAGCATCTAAATTGCGATGTGAGTGGGCCTCATATAATCAGTAGAAGAACTGAATAGCACAAAAGACTCATCTTCCATATTGGCAGTGGTGATTCTACAGAGAAACGTCAGAAGCACATACAATTACACATACTCATTTGGACACAAATGGACAAAAATGATGTTACTTGCTTTTAGAAAAGAGAATGAAGGTAGTGATGGGGATTAGAGAGAAAGGTGGGATTCCAGAATTTTCCTCAGGTTTCTGACTCATGCAATGATGATATGGGCATTTGTACTTCACGATTCTCATTTTTAGTTGCCTCCAGAATATAGAGAATGCAGGAAAGGTGCTCTTAAAATATAGCAAATTGTAATGAAAGCCAATGTAATGTAATCTGTAATTGTGTTGCTTTTGTGTGGACAATGGAAAATCATGTGGCTTTCTGTATAATAGTTTATTTCCTCTATGGCCACGGTGCAGCTTTTCTTGATCATGAATGGGATTTCCTGGTGAGTTGGCACCCATGTTCTACTTCTCTCTTTTGGGTTATGCTGTATGAGTCCAGCTGGGTTAACCTAGCAACCTGCTTACCTTCACAGGACACCATCTGTTAGTTTCCACCTACTGTCACTGCTTGGTCAGCTGGGGGCCACTTCCGTGGTCCATTTCCATGGTCTGCTTTTATGCTTGCCTCAGTGACACTCAACCAAGTGATCTAGGCAGAATGATAATTCAGAACCCATCCTGTTACATCCTCTGTAAACATTCAGTGACTTCTGCTCAGTATCTAGATGATGGCATGAAAGAGCTGACTCTTCAATTGTCCTTTTCTAATGTGGTTTTGGGAATCTTCACCGTGGCCCTAGTTTGTTCTGACACTGCAGAATGAGCTCTCTAGAGTGACAGGCTGGGACCTGGAACCACATCTTCTTTGGTTCACTGAGCTGTCTGCTTGCTGGGGAGCTCTCTTGACACTGTTAACTAGGGCTTGGGGTGTGTATCCCAGGTGTCTGTCTCACTTGCACTTACTGACATACCTTTCCACTTGTCTCCCCCTTCCAACTCCCTTTAAGGAGGAATTGCAGCTCCGGCATCTAGTGTTCAGTGTATGTCCACTGCTTACCCTTGACAGCCTTCCATGGTTTCTGAATTGAAGTGTGACAAGGGGTCAGCCCCACTCCCTCCCTCTAAGGCTTGACTTTGCTCCAGATATCCTTTCTTCCTTCATTCTCAACACCATCTAAGAGTCCCAGCGATGATTTGTCACATATGTTGGAAATGACTATTTGGACATTTCTGGTCCTTGGCAGGTATCTTCTAGTGTTGTAGCTAAAAACTCCATTTTATTCCTGAATCAACTTCCTGTATAATCAATATGTAGTTCATCAGTATTGTCTACTTTGGAACTTGGGGCATAGCAGGCCCTCAAAATAAACTAACTTGTTAAAACATTACAAAATGTCTGATTCTCCCTTTTAACCTTCCCACTTAGGTAAGCTGGATAAAGAGGGATAAAGTTAGAGATGTTTGGGGGTTTTGGGTCATGTGTATTAGTTAGGAAGTGAAGTGAATGGATGGTTACTATAACTTTTAGTAAAAAAAAAAGTCTCAGAAGAAAAAGGAATGTGAAAATTTGTAGCTGGTATGTGAAAAGGATTAAACCCAATTTTGCTTTGAGAGGAACAAAATCACATTGAATTCAGACATTACCTGTTGTTTATTCAACACCACCCTTTGTACCTTAACACCCTACTCTTAGAGTGAAGCACTGAAGAACTGTTTGCTTTGTCTTCCCCCTCATTAGACACTGGGCAGAGTATTACATTTGCTCTGCTAGACCTTGTTTTTGTCCTCCGCTGTTTACATGGAGAATGACTCTCATGGACCTAATGGGCAAAGCATCATGAGACCTGGAGGCAAGCCATTGTGGACCCAAAAGGCTGACTGTCTCTCAGAAGCTAGCTTGGTGTTACAGAACTTGTAAGGTGACCATCATAGGCCCTATACACTGACCATCATGGACATGGGAATCTAGCCATTATGGACAAGGGAAACTGACCAACATGGACTTGGGAAGATGAACACAGTGCATAGCATTGACAAGTTCATCTGTCTTAAAAATTCTAGTTGGATCTGAAAGAGAAGCGCTAAGTGGGACTAGACAGTGGTTCTCACAGTTTGGTCCCGACCACTTTGGGAGTCGCATATCAGATATCCTGCATCTAAGATAATTATGATTCGTAACAGGAACAAAATCATAGTTATGAAGTAGCAACAAAATAATTTCATGGTTGGGGGTCAGCACACTATGAGGAACAATATTAGAAGGTCCCAAGATCAGGGAGGTTGAGGACCACTGGACTAGAGACAAATTGAAGCACTTTCTGTCCAGCCAGGTTGAGGCAATCAACAGCTGACATTCTGTCTTACAGGTTTTGTCTCCTATTTGCAGAGTTGCTGAGCATGGAACCCTTATCAGGTTGTGGTGACTGTCAGTTCCATTGCCTTTCACTAAAGGGCCCAACAACTAGCCTGGTTTGTTACACTCCTTTCTCTGAGAACAGTTCTGAAATTAGTCTCCTCAAGTCTTGAGCCTGGATGGAGGCATTTTTGGAGCTTGGTGGACAAGGCACCAAAGGTCATTTGTTGTAGAAAATTTTAAAAGATGGCTATTTAATATTTAATTATAGTCTGATTATTGTGGCAGATGTTATTTACCCCACTATCATACCAACAAAAGATATGGACACATTAGATTTTAAATACCTAATTTAACCTGGAGCTGGGCAGATATTAACTCCCTAAACTATCTCATTACCTCCCAGCCCAGCGTTCTGTGCCAGTTGCTCTAAAAATTCCTGTCTGCACTACTTCCCATCCATAAATACTTGCACATTTCTCATCTGGGCTGCTTTCTGCCATCCACAGGGATCACCAGAAAAGCTCCTCCCAGCCATGTGCATCTCTCCAGGGTGGCCTTGCTTCCTTTCTCTTTAGCATTTTATTATCCAATCAACTTTAAATTAGGTAGAGCAAGGTTTACACAACAAAGGCAGGTGTACGAGAGATGTTGCTCCCAGAGCAGAACAGTCAGAATCCCAGGGGGCAAGCAATTAACACCTGAATACTAGGCAGCTCTAGATCAACTCCTACAGTCCTTCTGCTTGAAAACTACAGGGCCTCGGTGAGCACTGTAAGCTCCTCACTTCATTAGGAAGAGACAGAAGCTCACTAAGAAGGGGTGCCTATCAGATTCTACAGAGCTACTTCCAGAAAACCTGTGGCCAAGGCCCAGGACTAAAGTCTTCTTGCAATGTGAACACTCTCACCATGGTCCCCAACATCATGAGTCATATAGCTGAGCACTCCTGCATTTACATCTTCACTCTCCTTTCAGAGGAGGCTGGTAGGTGCTGTGTGTGTTCACTCATCACCTTCCACTCTCCAAATCTTCCACTGATACAGATGAGGAAACCCAGTGCAGTGGCTAAATTGCTATTGTCAACCACATGGCCTGGGGAGTATGTGACAAACAGGCTTCTCACCTGGATCTGACAACAGAGTTATATTTAAACCATCTTGCCTTTGGCTAAGGCCAACCCCATCGTGTGGGCTAATCTAAAATCAAGCAGAGTTCAGGAATCCAGACCAAATGGCAAATGATGTCTGGGCTGTGATAGCAACGCAAGGGCAGCAAGGGTATGAGGTCACCAGACTATGGCTAACATGGCTTCCTTCCCTCAAGGTAAGGCAGAGGTTGCCTTTCTCATGAAAGAGGCCCCGGGGAAATGTATCAAGGGCTGATACGTGAAGCTGCTCTCAGGAGTCACAGGTCCAGGGTTGTGCTGGAGTCCAGAATCACGACTGGGAAGCTGTCAGGATATCTGAGTATGACTGTACCAAAAGCTGGCCTTCGAGCCCAGAGAAGCTCCAAGAGTTACATGCATGAAGGTGCTCTGACAGCCTCCTGCAGCCAGGATATCTACCTAAGCAAATCTGCCAGTGGAATCCCTGAGTCAGCATTCAGGGAAATGCAAATCAGAAACCACAATGACATATTATCATCCAACCCTGGTGGGAGGGGCTGTTATTGAAGACACAGGAGATAAGATATGCTGGGTAAGAAAAATGGTAGAGCTCTGTTAGAGAAATGTACACTGTCAAAGCCAGTATGGAACCCAAACAAAAACAGATCTAGATATCCCATTACTTAGACTATAGTCAGTAGAGACAAAACCAGTACCTCTGTGTTTATTGCATCACTGTTTATAGGGACCGATGTGTGGGACCAACAGGTGCCCATCCATAGATGAATGACTAAAGAAAATGTTTCTCTGTTTTTCTGTCTCTATCTCAGTCTTTCTGTTTCTCTCTGTCTCTCTGTTTCTCTCTCTCTCTCTCTCTCTCTCTCTTTCTCTTTCTCTCTCTCTCCCTGTCTCTTACACACAAGAATAGCCTAGTATTCAGTCATACAAAGAATGAAGTCCTACCATTTGCTGCAACAGCAGCATGGCAACATGGATGGAACTAGGGGATATCATGTTAAGCCTGGCATAGAAAGACAGATGCTTTATGATTGTTTTAAATTTAAATTAATTCAATTTATATCTCTGTCAAAGGTCCCTCCCTCCTATCCTCCGCCCCCATGCAAACACCCCAGCTCATCTATTCACATGGGGATTGATTTTGTCTTCTTCCCTTGTGGCCTGGTAGGGAAGTCCCATCAGGAGGAAGTGATCAGAAAGCAGGTAACACAGTCCATGTCAGATATCCCTCACTCCCCTGACTATTGGGCCCACATGAAGCCTAAGATGTCCATCAGGTATTTATAAGTAGAGGACCTAGGTCCAGACTATGCATTGTCCTTGATTGGTGCTTCAGACTCTACAGGCCTCTTTGGGCCCAGGTTGATTGGCTCTGATGGTCCTTGTTGCTACTCTTGCACCACCACCTCTGTCTATTCTATTTCACCTTCTGAGATTTTTACATTCTCCCTAGGGTCCTCTTTGCTACTTATCTTTGTGGGGTCTGTACATTGTAGTAAATCTATCCTGTACTGTATGACTAAAATCTACTCAGAAGTGAGTACATATCATGTGTGTCTTTCTGGGTCTGTGTTACTTAAGATGATCATTTCTAGTTCCATCCATTTGCCTGAAAATTTCATGATTTCCTTGTTTTTAATGGCTGAGTAGTATTCCATTGTGTAAATGTACAATTTCTGTATCCATTCCTCCATTGAGGGACATCTGGGTTGTTTCCAGATTCTGGCTATTACAAATAAAGCTTCTACAAACATGGTTGAGCAAATGTCCTTGTTGTATACTTGAGCGTCTTTTGGATATATGCCTAGGAGTGGTATAGCTGGATCTTGAGGTAGCAATATTCCTAATTGTCTGAGAAAGCGCCAGGTTGATTTCCAAAGTGCTTGTATAAGTTTACATTTCCACCAACAATGGAGGAAGGTTCCCCTTTCTCCACAACCTCTCCAGCATGTGTTGTCACTTGAGTTCTTGATCTTAGCCATTCTGATGGGTGTAAGGTAAAAATCTCAGGGTTGTTTTGATTTGCATTTCCCTGATGAGTAAGGATTTTGAGCATTTCTTTTAAGTGTTTCTCTGCTATTTGATATTCTTCTATTGAGAATTCTGTTTAGCTCTGTGCCTCATTTTTTAGTTGAATTACTGGACTTGTTGCTTTTTAACTTCTTGAGTTCTTTATATATTCTGGATATTAGCCCTCTGTCAGATATACGGTTGGTGAAGATCCTTTCCCAGTCTGTAAGCTGTTGTTTTGTTCTGACGACAGTGTCCTTTGCTTTACAGAAGCTTTTCAGGTTCATGAGGTCCCATTTACTGACTGTTGCTCTTAGAGCCTGCCTGTGCTGTTGGTGTTCTATTCAGGAAGTTGTCTCCTGTTCCAATGAGCTCAAGGCTCTTCCCCAGTTTTTCTTCTAACATGGTTAGTGTGCCTGGTTTTATGTTGAGGTCTTTGATCCACTTGGACTTTAGCTTTGTGCAGCGTGATAAGTATGAATCTATTTTCATTTTTCTACATGTAAACATCCAGTTAGACCAGCACCATTTGTAGAGAAGATGCTGTCTTTTTTTTTCATTGTATGGTTTTGGCTTCTTTGTCAAAAATATCTGTAGGTGTGTGGATTTATTTCTGGGTCTTCAATTTGATTCCATTGATCCACCATTCTGTTTCTATGCCAGTACCATGCAGTTTTTAATACTGTGCTACATGATATTTTTAATGTGTGGAAAGTAAAAAAAAAAAAAACAATTATTTTCCAGAAGTAGAATAGTGGCCACTAGAGACTTGGAGTGTGCAAGGAATACAGAACAAAGAGAAGTAGATAATCCATGAGCATTAAATTCCAGTGTTGAACGGCATAGCAGGGTGACCACAATTCACAATTTATTGAACAAATTTTTAAAAATGTATTTATTTATTCATGTTACATTCTGATTGTAGTCCCCTTCCTTCTTTCATCCCGGTCCCTCCTTCCCTCCCATATTCCCATGTTTTCTGAGAAACATACTGTTTCTCAGAAAAGGGGAGCCCCCCCCCCAACCAACCCCAGTTCATCAAGTCTCAAGAGGACTGAGTACAGCCTCTTCCCCTGTGGCCTGGCAAGGCGACCCTGCCAGGAGGAAGTGATCAAAAAGCAGTCAATAGAGATCATGTCAGAGACAGCCCCCGCTCCCTTTACTAGGGAACCCACATGAAGCCCGAGCTGCTCATCTGCTACATCTGTGTAGGAGGCCTAGGTTCAGCCCATGCATGCTCCTTGGTTGGTACTTCAGTTTTCACAAGCCCCTCTGGGCTCTGGTGAGTTTGCTCTGTTGATCTACTTGTGGAGTTCCTGTTACTTCCAGTTTCTTTTATCTTTCCCCCCACTGTTCCACAAGACTACCTATGCTTTGCTCAGTGTGTGGCTGTAAGTCTCAGCATCTGTTTCAATCTGCTGCTAGCTGGAGCCTCTCAGAGGACTGCTATTCTGGGCTTTGTCTGTGAGCATGGCAGAGTTTCATTAGTAGTGTCAGAGGTTGGCTCTCTCCCGTGGGGTGGCTCTCAGGTTGTGCCAGGCATTGGTTGGACTTTCCCTTAATCTCTGTTCTATCTTTATCTCTGCACATCTTGTAGGCAGGGTAAATTCTGAGTGAAATTTTGGTGGGTGGGTTGGTGTTCCTCTCCCTCCACTAGGAGTCTTATTTTGTTGGAGGGTGTCCTCTTCAATCTCCATAATCTCTTCTAATAGGAGTCTCAGCTAGATTCACCCCTATATCCTCCCAGAAGCCTACCCTGTCTTAGGTCTCCAGCTCGTCACAGAGATGACCATGCTAATGGTCTTTTTTTCTGCAGGCCGTCTACCCTCCTACCCCTGCCCTCCCCAGGTCTGCTCTCCACCCTCACATTTTATAAAGAATCAGAAGATGGATCTGAAGGTTTCTAACATAGAACAATGCTCATTAACCTAATTTGATCATTTTATACTGTATCTAAATAATGAATGCTCACATTGTATTCCATAAATATCTATGATTTAAAAAAAATGAAATGAACCTGAGAATGGTATCACATTCTTTAGCCAATATTTGGGAAGCAGAGGCAGCTGGATCTCTATCAGTTTGAAGCTGGCATGGGCTACATAATGAATTCCAGGTTAGTGGGGCAACCTAGTGATACTGCGTTTATGAAAAAAAGAAAGAAAGAAGAAAACAGAAAAAAAAAAGAAAAGAAAAAGCCCCGAGCAGTGGCAAGTATTTGGAGACCTGGCTATTCAGGAGACTGCAGCAGCAGATCACTTGAGCTTGGGAGTTCAATTAAGTGTAGCCAACAGCCAGATCCTTCTCTAAAAAATGCTAGTAATTTGAAATGACAAAAACTTTTGAAAGAATTATACACAGCGACCAGTCTTGCTTATTGTTCATATGACAAAATCACTACTTGCTTAATAAAGAAAAGCTGGAAGTAGCGGAGGAAAGAAAATGAACCTTTCAGGCGTGTTGCCATGCTATTCACCACAGGGGACAGTCTGGGACAGCTACGTCTGGACGAGAGATGGCTGTCTTCCCTGTGTCTGGCAGAAAGCCCATCAAGGAAGCACTGCCACATCCCGCTGGGGCTCACACCCACAGCTGGGCTTGCCGCCTGTTGGTCCCTGAGGATTCTAGAAGCAACAGGGGACCAGACACTGACTCATAGCCAGCACACTTGGCCCTCACTCAGTACGGTTGCTGGTTGTGCCCTCTGAGGCAAACTGTGCTGTTTCCCTCATCTGTAAGGGAGCAGACAGACTGGCCAGAACAGCTTTGCATTTCTCCCGATGCTCTGTCTTATGGTTGAGTTTCTGCTTGGGAACAAATCTGAATAAGCAAGCATGTGTGAAGAGAGCTGAGTGCTCTGACTCTCTTCTTGTTCAGCAGCCTCACCTCAGGTCTTGCAGTTACCTGATGTTGGTAGCAGCTTCTTCATGTCAGGTTGATAGTCACAAGTAGCAGGCAAGCAGAGCCAGCATCTCCATAGCCAGAAGGCCCTTGTGGGGAGCCCCAGGCCTCGTGGAACCTAGAAAGCCTCCTCCCAAGTCATGCTTCCCACCTCTCCTTGGGTACCCTTTAGGTCCTAATTTCAGATGCTCAGGAATATTTGCACAAGGATTGCTGTTGCACCTGCTGTCCCTATTTCCTAGGCACGGTCTGCAAGAAGTTAGGTTCTTACTGCTCAGATGCAAGGACTAGATCATCCCAAAGCCCAGCAGTCCTGACTTGATGCTGCTTGGGTACTAGGAGGTCTTAATAAGGAACCAAGGCCTCCAGGAGATTCCTGGTTTAGGAATCCTAGCAACAGAGAATTTGCTTACCCTCCTTAGACCAGCTATGAATCAGGCTGGTATATTACATATGCTGATCAGGTACAGCCTTGATTACATGAGTGCTGCCAATGAAAAACATGTTTTCCCTCCTGGGACTGGAGCTCTTCCTGGGACATAATGGACAAAAGGACTCGGGGTTTAGTTCAATGTCACGGTAAGCTCAGGTGTCACTAGATGTCTCTGAGCCTGCATTGATAGGAGAAAGGAACTGTTGAGACCAAGGTTTAGCTTTTTGAGATAGATTTAGGAAACACTTGTGAACTCCACATCTCTGAGTCAAGGGAACACTTAGGAGGCCCCAAGTTATTTGGCCTACTAGGTGAATTACTCCTGTTTGTAAACAGGAGGAGAAAAGGGCAAAGCAAATGAAGGCAGAGGAAAGTAGTAGCCCCTACCAGCTAACCTCTTAGCCCTTGTGTGGTCAAAGATGTCATAGAACCTTGGTAGCCCTCCCCTCCCCCAACTCCCTTCACAAAAAGTAACCTTAAAAACTCACTGTTGCCATCACTCAGGTACTGCTGAGTCTAGTGTCCATGACGTCACCTAGGAAGATCTGGAATGGTAAAAGTCATGGTGCCATCACGGGGACTTCAGCTCTGTGAAACAGAATCTTTACTCTAGGGCGTGCCCTAATCTGCTTTCCAGGCTGAGCCTTTTGTACTCACGTGTGACTCACCCCATGACTCCCAGCGGCTTCATCATTCACACAGCCTTATTCTGGGTGGCTCGTGGCCATCTTGTTCTAAGACCCACCTCAGCCAACTCCTCATCCCCAGTGCCAGTGGCTCTCTGCCCAACCTGGGGCTTGGCCAGTTGTACCCTTGAGTTGGAAACCTTCCAATGAGCCCATTCTTCATCCGGTCCCTGGCCACTGCCATCCCTGCAGTCTGGAGTTTTTCCAAGGACTCTGAGCTGCCTTGCAGGAACGCTAAAGTCTCCCTCTCTTGGGCATTTGCCCACTAGCCATTGGCCAAGCAGGTCTTCAGGAGTTTTGTATTTAGAATTTGTTGGCAGTCTGGTTGGGGCAGACTTTGCACCATTCACCAAATGCCCATGGCATCACTCCTGTGTTCTCAGACTTGACACTCTCACATGAATGAGACCCACAGAGTTCTGGGTCACAAACACCAATAGATTCCATTGAGAAATGACCATAGTAACAAGAAGTGCCGCATTCCACAGAGGACTAAGTGGTTATAAGTGGCTTTCCTTGGGAGGAGGCTGGGTTTTAGAGGATCAATAGGCGTTCTAATAGAGTATAGTAGAATGAACCTACATGGTACTTTCAGAGAAGTGGGAGCTGCTCATGCTTTTGAGTGCACGGAAGCTGGAGAGCAGCAGCAAATCTGAAAGGCCACAGCTGAGTGGAGGGGCACTAGCCAGAGCTAAGCTTTGAGCAAGTCCTACAGCTTGCCTGTGAGGCAAGGCCAGCTCCACTCCAGTCACAGGGTCAGGGTATGAGGGTGGTGATGAGGCCCATGCTGCTGCCTTCAGAGACCTGGTAAGGCTGGACTGTGAGGCAAAGTGGAGGGCAATGAGTGGTCACACCCAGGATTGGCAGCCCATTTCTTCCTCCCTAATGAGTTTCAAGCCTCTGCATCTAGGGGGAGGGTCTCAGATGCAAGTCCAGAAACCACGGTGCATTGCTTTCTTCAGAGGAGTATGCCCAATGGTGCAAGGCAAGCTGCTGCCACCTGCACTCACTCAGCACACACCCCAGTTGGGCGCATGGCCAAACCACTCATGAGCAGGTGCCAACATAGTTAATCGCTTCTTGATCTTTCCGCTTTGAACACATTTGTATTTCTAGTGGAACACAGGAGTGGGTGGCAGCAGCCCCAGCCCTAGGAATGTATCTGCCATGAAACAGAGCTCTGGTGCAGAACCTCTCATTTGAGTCTCCAGCAGACCCAACTCCTAGCAGCCTTGGCTTTCCCAGCCCTCCGGCTAGGCCTTGCTCCTTTCACCTGCCAAGAAGCCTCTCCCTTGATGCTCAGTTGAGGGGCTTCCATCCTGGCCACCCACCAAGAAGAACCTCCAATCTTTGCTCCACATCTTTTCTCCCCCAGGATACTTGTTACACTCTTGATTGGCACTTCCATGTGGCCACTTGCCAGCAGGCTTACTGGAAGGCAGAGACACTAATTTATAATTGTCTCCAGCACCCATCAGGGATTCTGACTTAGAGAAGCTCTTCTAGTATTAGATGGGAAGAAAGAGGGAAGGAAAAGGATAGGAAGGCATCAAAGAGGAGAAGAAAGGGAGGGACGATGGATGGAAGAATGGAATGAATAATGGGGGAGGATGGAAAGGAGGAATGGAAGAGGAAAGGGGAGTAAAAAGGAATAAGGGGATATGAGTGTGCCAAAATGCTTCCATACCTCTGGGTTAGGGGGTAGATTCTGAGAACAGAGTCTTGAGATGAGGCAAGCAGAACAGAGGCAGAGCACTGCAGTGATCTGAGCTACTTGCTTTCTCTACCTGCTCTTCATTCCTCCTTGCCCCAGGAACATCTGCTGTGCTAGCCTTCAGCCTCTCTGGGTCTCCAGAATCACCTTCCTTGGCCTTCTGACTTTCTGCCTTATGGCTGGACTGCCCCTGCCCCCTTTCAGTGACAGTGCAGTTCCCTGTTTATCAGGAAAAAATGTGCCACTCTGATAGAGTATTAGAGGAAATGCCAGGATCAGTTGGTTCCTGAATCCTCGTGTCCAGAAATAAACATATTTGTGCTTAGCATGGGGGTCCCTGAAAAAGTATTCTTAGGTAGTCCTGCGGGACTCAGTTTGCACTGATGATGGCTTCTGGTGCTGAATAATGTGCCAGGCCTTTCAAGAGCCAGGCAGGATGCTTTGGGAAGAGGAGAGATGTCCCCTGGACCAATGTCTTGACCACTTAATCCCCCATGGAAGAAGGAGACACCATGGTAGATTCTAGAACCTCACTCAGGCCAAACTGCTAGTGTGTGCTACTCGTACATTGAGAGTGCCCACTCCTCTGCTCAGAATGGAAGGCTGTGGCTGCTCCGAGGCATAGGATGGGACAGAAAACATTTACCTTCTTCACCTTTCTCACCCATGTACATGGGACTAAAACAGGACAGTGGAGCCATTAATCCTACAAATGTGAAGTGACTCTGATATTTGTTTGGCTTTCTTTCCTCTTTTCTCTCTCTCTCTCTCTCTCTCTCTCTCTCTCTCTCTCTCTCTCTCTCTCTCTCTCTCTCCTTTCTGCTTCTGTGATGGAATGAGAACACCTCACTCTTGTCTAAATCTTTTAGGTGCCAAACCAAGAGACACGTGCCCAGAAGTTAGTATGATGAACAACATACAGCACAGTTGCTCCCCATTGGAGGGGGTCTGATCAGCAGGCACTGTGGAGCTCCCTTTGAGCCCAGTGGCCAGAATGCTGACTGCATATGGGTCTGAAGGTTTAAGGAAGGCACTGGGTGAGAAGCTTCAGGAAGCTGGTGCAATGCAGAGGCAGTAAAGGGAGAAGAAGCTGGTGGGCCAAATACCTGCAGCAGTGGAAGGAGAAAAATCACAGAAGAGTTTAGTGATTAGTAAATGCTTTTTTTGTGTGTCTCTGACCTGAAAACCACTGAAATGAGCCACTCAGGAGGTATAGGCACAAGGCCCAGATACACACAACAAAGTGGGGTCATGGTCAAGTGAGGCGAGCTGGCAGGACACACAAGCCTTTTCCAGATCAGGAGCTGAGTTGAGGGGCTTCCCAGAGGAATAGAAAGGGGCACAATTTGTGCAGAAGTGATGCTCATAGCAGGATATCTGGGGTTCAGCATTGAACAGGCAACACTAAAAACTGAACTGGTGAGGCAAGTGGTGAAGAGGCTACCTTCTAAATCCAAAGTCACAATTTTCTTCTTGGGAACTGAGCAGCAGGTTTTGAAAGCTAAATCCATTAGGGAAGAGATGCCAGTATATTCTCTGGCCACTAACTCTGCAGGACTGCCTGAAAGGACTTCTTATAGGTTCCTTTCTGGCCATAATTTGCTATACACACAGGCAGGGAACAAAGCAGATAAATCTCGGGCAAGATGTGGAGAAGCTTGAGCTGTCATTTCCATTAGTCTATGCTTTCCTAGGAGATCGAGGCTTTCGCTGAATATTAACTGTGCACTGTGTGGGCCAGAATCTCATAATAGATGTCATACATTTTATGAACTACACTGGGATATTTTGGGAATGCAGTTCTTAATTAGCTGGGCAATGATTGGAGCTGAGCCATTTACCTCCTGTTTGAGATTTCTCACCTTTTCTCTCTGCCTCTGAATTACACAACATGCCTGGAAGGGAGTGGGTAGATGTCTGTACAGGCTTCCTGCCAGAATGATGACCTGAGTTAAGGCTGTTGAGGTTTCCCTGAGTGAACGGAGCCTTTCCTGCCTCTTGCCTCGAGGCTCATCTTTGCAGCCAGGAAGGTGAGAGATGAGGAGCTGGGTGTGTGAAGCACAGTTAATAGAGGCTGAAATGAGACATGGTGAAGAGCAAGGAGGTTTGAGGTGCTGGATGGAATTGGGGGGTTGTCTAGCACAAGGCTGGAGTGTCCAGTTGAACGGATGGGTAGTGGGGGATTCTAAGCGTTGCAGACAGGGGTAATATTCAAAGAGTATACAAAAATACACATATGCTCTCAGGGTACCCTCAGTAAATGGGAGGTTGGATGTCGACAAAGCCAATAGAGGAAGGGCTATTTAGATTAGGGAGGCATAGAGCCTAGTAAGAATATGGTAGGCTGAGAAGAAAATTCAGTCTTCAGTCTGGGCAAGAAGAGCCATGGAGGGTTGCTGCAAGAATATAAATAAGGCACATGATGGACTTGTCTTCTTAGCCTCCAGTTTACTCATCTGCAAGATGACACTTTGATATCTGAGTTGACTAAGAAGAAGAGACAAGAGTAATTGTGACAATACTTAGCAGGGACCACAGTATGAACCAGGAGACTGATTATCGTATACCCTACACCTCAAAACTTGAAGGTTTATATATTTTGAGATACACAGCACAAACAAATATAGCATCAAATTGGTCCACATGAGCAAAATAGAGAAAGGGGCCCTTACACATCCCCAACGACCATCTCTGGACCTCTCAGATTGGTTGGAGAATATCACTGCACTGAGAAGGGCTCCAAGAATTCACAAAGACCCGACTGGATTGGGAGTTAGAGGCCCGAGAGATGTGCACTTTCACCTGTTAGTCCAAATTCTACAACAGTCTCCTCCTCACTTCTCTCCCCTAGGATGTGCCCTTAGTGCTACCGTACTAGCTCTTCTATCTGACATCTTTTGTTTCAGTAATTTACTCAAAAGATGGCCTTTCTCCATCACTCTGCTTGAGTCTCTCCTCCCTCTTTCCTGATGCTTTTTTTTCCCCCTGTATAGCACTTCTGCATGCTGTGCCCAACATTTTGCTTAGGGTCTATTTCTTCTACAATATAAGCTATATAATGATTTTGTCTGTCCTATCTGCTGAACCCCAGAAGAACAAATACAGCTTCAGCTATACTTTTGACCTTTAAAATCTCCCAAAGACCTATTCATCAAATGGTTAGTCTTAAGCCTGTGGCACTATTGGAAGGGAACCTTCAGGAGCTGAGGTATAGCTGAAGAAGGTAACTGTTGTGACACATCTGAAGGAGATACCAGTGTCCCAGCCTCTTCCTTTTTCTTTTGGGTCATGCCACTACGAGGTGAGCAGAGGCCTCTAGCACACGCTCCTGTCAGGATGTGTTGTGTTGCCACAGGGACAGCAACAGAGCCCAAATCTCTGAATCCCTGGGCCAAAACAAACTCCTTTAAACTGTTTACTTCAGGTGTTTGGTCACAGTGATGGAACACTGATTAACACAGCAGCCAAAATATTTGTTGGCAGAATAAATTAATCCCTCCATTTTGCAAGCAGGACATACACTGTAGCATGAAATCCACACGACAGTTACAGGATTGGATTTGCATTTATTTGTGGCACTAAGAGCAGACAGCTGTGACTAAGAGCAATTGGCTGGTAGCTGTTGCCTCACTGAGAAAGTTTAGCAATGTTAATCACATAGTACCAAGTTCTCATTCTACCCGATGCCTAGATTTGAAACAGGGTGAAACAGTAAAATGATTTCATGTTTTTTTTTTTCACTAAGGCAGAGATTTTATATCATGAACTCATTTTGACTTCTATTGCTGTTTTGATTTTCTCCATATAAGAAAGGGTTTTTAGAGACACATTGAAAACACACACACACACACACACACACAAAACTTCCTGCTGAGCTTAAATTCTTTTAAGATTGTACTACCCACAATGTACTATAAGAATGTCATATAATACCAGGGCAGCTGCTGGACCATGCCAAAGTGTGTCAGGATAAAATGTAAGCCACAGAATATGCAGCACAATTTGGACTGCCCTCTGTGACATGCATGTGCCCAACACCCGCTCACTAGCCCTCTGCAGGATTTCAGAAGGCTACTGGTGAAGTCTCAGGCTCCATGCAAGGCTCCTTCAACAGGGGCCCGATGCACTTCATAGCCTGCTGGGGCACTGGTGGAAAACTATACAAGCAGGACACAAGCTCTACAAAAAAAGGACAGCCCTTCCAGTGTTCTGATCTTTGCTTCCCATCACCTTGTAAGGAGCCAGGAATGTCCTGCCCACATGGTCAAGTAGGGATGCTGCTCTGGGAAGCACTGGTTGGAATTTTAAAAGCTTCGTTGGTCAAATTGCATTCCAAGATTATCTGTGAGGCCTGAGGCTTCCCTGTGTGAGGAATACAGATCTGATGCTTTACTGTCCTGTAAAAATCATCTCATAGTGGCCTTCCTCCATTGCTCTTCTTTCTCCAGAAACAGCATCCTGTAGCTCGTGATGGATTCTGACAATTTCTGTGGACTTATGCTTTTGCCCACCTAGAATTCAAAAGATCTTAAACAAACGATTTTTAGCATATATATGTGGTCAAAATCTCAAAGATCCAAAAATCATTGTAAGGTGTGCTTCCTTGTGCCCAAGCTGTAATCAAGTGTGGGTGCTGGGCTGCAGCCTGTGTATTCCCATTCCCCTGCCAACAAGAGCAGTTTATTGGCAACTGTGAGCATTCAGAGGCAGATCACTATCCTTGGCACACAGCAAAGCAGTATTTCCCCTTTGACCATTATGTAGGGACACTGAAAATCCACTGTGGGCAAGTTGGCCTGGAGACAGGAAAGTACCACCACTTCTTGATGGCTTCGTTTCCTGTCATGTGGATTCCTTTACTGATGATCCCTGGAGCTGTACAGGTGGTCTTTGCAGTGGTAGGGACCTCACACGAGCAGGGGAACCTGCAATGGAGATAGGTAGAGTTACTGTCTCTGTAGGAAGCAAAGGGTACAGAGGAGAGATACACATGCCCGTCCTTGTAAAGGGGTGTTGGAGACTTGAGATCTAGACCGACGGCCATGCTGCTTACTGTCCCAATGAGCCTTTCCAAAATACGAATACACTTAAAATTTTCCATTGGGGGTGGGGAAAGCATCATGGAACCCATGGATATTTGTTTGTAGGTCTCTCCCACAAAGCCATACTCCCTTGTGCTCCTCCATCAGTCTTTGTGGAAAGGATAACTGGAGGTGAGAACTCACTGGCACACAGATAAAGTACACAAGCAGAGTTTGTGGTACGAATGAAGGGGCAAGTAAGTTCTTCCTTTATTTGGCGGGAAAGATCATACAGATCCTGCTGGTTCAGTTCTCTCCTGATAGCCCAACAAGTGCCTCTGAAAATAATTTATGGAAATGGATTTTCTGTGAAATAATCACTGTCTCTTTCCTGGAGTAGCAAACAGACTGAACAGGAATGACTAAGAATTTGGCATCGTGCTCTACCTCTTTAATTCATTGACAAAAGCAAATACTCAAAAGACAAACAAATTCTTTCAGAACTGACGCAGGCACTACTGGGTTGGCAGTACCCAGCTTATGTTCAGCGTATCTGCCATGTGCTGGAGGCCATGTGTGCTATACAAGCCTTAGCTCATTTGAATATCAGCTCAAGGTAGCAGTGATGTACTGTCACCACTGTTAAGAGTTTTGCCTCTTACATGAAGATAAGGTAAATTTTGCTTCAAGTCAAGTGCCCACACATAATTTTATCGTAGCACAGGTCTTTTGCCCACCTGCATATATGTTTCCAACTTCTTTTTTTCTTCATGAGCACCAGTAATCTCCTGCAGCCCCCTCAGTAACCCTCTACCTTAGGTATCTCAAAATTTAGGGGATCCCTTCTGTAGGCTGCCTTGTTGATGACCAAGCAGAGTGCCACAGCACCTCCTTCGTACACACATGGCATATGTGTATGGAATCTGTGAGGCTGACAGTGCCGGCAATATCCCCCACCAAGTCCGTGTCTGCTGCTTTGAGAAGAGGCAACAGGGAAATGGTTTAATGAGTCACACGCCATGGCTTCTCTCCACCTGGAACCAAGGTATTTAGACCCTGTAAATTCCTACTAATTCTGAAGCATCTTCATTTGGCTGTGTTCCAGTAGCTAGCTCTATGTTTACATTCTTAGTTGTCCTTCACAAGGACTTGGGGGTCTTTAGTCCATCTGATGTATCTACAACCCTCAAGCCCTGGCTGTAGTTCCCGTCCTCTACTCTCAACATACATGCATAGGGGCAAGGGTTCTGCTCCTTCAATGGATCTTCCCAAAAGTCTTACTATAAGTCAAGAATAATGGGTAAACTAAGTCATATTTGTAGGCTGAATATCTTAGTTCAAGGTGAAGGCATGAACAGGTGGAGGCTTTGGCATGTAACTGTGCCCCTTAGGAGTATAGATTCTCCCAAGAGCTTAGTGTCTAGTCTAGGTCTAGAACAATTCTGCATTTTCCATGATGTACTTTCAGTCCAATGGCACTGGACATCCTCCTCAATGGACCTGCCACCCCTAGTCCTGACCTCCCAGATGGAGAGAAGCCATGGCGTGTGACTCATTAAACCATTTGCCTGTTGCCTCTTCTCAAAGCAGCAGACACGGACTTTTGGGGGATAGCCAGCACTGTCAGCCGCACAGCTTCCATACACATACGCTAAGGGGGTGATGTGGCACTCTGCTTCCACCTGTGACACTACAATGGGGAAACCTGTGAATGATGACCCTGTGGGGATACTGGCACAACAGATGAGGGAGATGTCCAAACTTTGGGGTCATGTAAGTACTTTCTGTATAGTGACATTCCATCAGAGGTCCATGATACAGACAAAAGGATATTCAGCTAGGAGAACTTAGTTCATTTGGGTCAAATGCCTACAAGTAGCTAGCTCATTGAACACTACTCAGGCCATAGGTCCTCTGGCCACTCATAGACATGGCTCAATTCCTTTTGTCTTCATGTGGGTACAGTAACACCTACCCTAGCTTTCTCAGTACCCTCTGATCTCAGGTGCTTGCACATTCTGGGGTTGGCCTCTCTGGACAGCCTTATTGGTGAAGCTTGGGAAGAAGGAGATATACATAGCCTATATGGCAATACTCACAGCTACCAATTATGAAGCTGTACAGTGTCCAAACTGTGGTCTCTCACAAGTGCTTCTACAGTCTGTCTGACATCAAAAATTCTCCATGCCCCTGCTCTAGTTCTATCCCTCCATCCCTAGCAGAAGGAAAAACATATGCAAGATACCTACAGTAGATCTGCTTATGCAGGATAAACATCCTAGGGTCCAGGAGGAGATATAGCCTGGTCCATTAGTGTTCTGTGCATATAGTGTTCTGTGTATAGCTACAGAGGAAGCTGGGAGAGGGAATGAATCAGGAAGAAGCTGAAGAGGCAGGTCCAGGGCCATGGTGAAAGCTGGCAGAAGGGTGGTGCCTCATTAAAGACTCTGGCATGGCCAGCAGTACAGCCCATCAGGGCAGCCAGCCCTCTGTAGGCTTATAGAGTAGCACAGCCCACACATTCTATTAATGCTTTCTCCCAAACTCTAGGCCTTGCCCGCCATGCTGATCTAGTCAGGTTTTGGTTGTCAATCCAAACCAGCAGAATAGATTCATTGAGGAGTCAAGAACACCAAGAAGCTGGGAAAACTGGGTCTGGAGGTTTGAGAGAAACACATGGGGGCACTTCTTTGAAAAGTACCCAGTGAACTCTTAAAAAGTTTTTTTTTTTTCTGATTTCTTGTGGCGAAAGCCTGCAGGGGAGAAGACTCTAACACCTTTGCAGTGACCACTGGGGTATGGAGAGGTCCTAGGAAGAAGATAGGCAGGAGAAGATAGTCAGGAATGAGGGCAGGAAGCCATGCCAGTGGGAACAACCTATGGGTGGCTGCCTGGGTTGAGGTACATGGGGGGGAAGGAGGTTGTTTTTTTAAAATAAATGTTTACTGTATTAACAATGGAAATATGACTGACACAGCATCTCTGCCTCAGAGAGATAGATGATAGAGAGAGATATAGATGGACAGACAGATGGACAAACAGATGGATGTGTGGGTGGGTAGAGAGACAGATTGATAGACTGATAGTGTGTGCATGCATCTGAGAAAGTCTGAGTTTGTGGTCTTGGCTAACCTGGAACTCGTGACCTACAACAGGCTGGACTCTGACTTATGGACAGTCCAATGGCCTCTGGTGTCCCAGTGCTGTGATTATGTTATGTTTGAATAATGCATGTACCACCGGCACTGTGGCCATAGATCACAACATCACTCTCTAGATTTCCTTCAACATCCTTCAGTCCCCAAATGCCACCAATCATCTAACAGTAAAGAGTTTATATTTTCTAGATTTTATAGCAATCCAAAGAATATGACATGGGTTAAATTTTATGTCCGGGTTTCTTTAAGCATAATTACCTTGAACTCATCTATGTTTCTGTAGGTATCAGTATTTCTGTTATTGCTGTGGACACTGTATGAACACATCATATTTATTTATTCTTTCTTTTGCTGATGGGCAGTTATTCTCAGCTTCAAGGCAGTTGAAAACTGCTTTATGGATAAATGCAAATGCAAACACCCACATCGTCTTGCTGTCCTCCTTTTTTCTCCATAAGTGTTAAAAAGAAAAAGCAGAGAAAACAGACATTTTCTTGCTTTTTGGCATTAGGGAAGTATTCATTCTTCTCCTAACAGGCATGGGGTAGCTCCCAGTTTTCATCGATGGCCTTTATCAGTTTGAGGAATTTCCTTTTTTCATAATAAATGATATATGTCATCAAATGCTTCAAAGAAATCTATTAACATGACTTTTAAAAATAGTGCATATGGGGATAGATTAAAATGTTAATCCAACCTTGCATTCCTAGAACTCCTTTCTCTTGGCCAGCATACACCATCATTCTTATATTGTTTTATTCTTGTCATATTTTTCTGGTTTTGGAATTAGTAGCTGGATTCATGGGGTAAGTTGGGACCTGCTCTTCTCTTCAGCTTTTGGGATGAATTTGTTTAGAGGTCTTTATTACATTTGTAGAACTTATCAGTGAAACTATCTGGGCCTGGAAGTGTGTAGCATGGTGTGGTGTGGTGTGATAGCAGTGGTGGCGGTGGTGGTGGTGTGTGTGTGTGTGTGTATGTGTGTGTGTGTGCGTGTGTGTGTGCGTGTGAAGGCGTTTTAGTTATTATTCAGTTTCTTTACCAGATGTAGAGTTGTTCAGCTTACATATTTCTTCTGGATTTATGAATTTGTTTATATTTTTCACAGTTTGAAATTTGTGTGTTTTAAGTATCACACCCATGCATGAAGTTGTATGCGATATTCCTTTCATATGGGTCTTATTATACCTGTAGAATGTGTGTGATATTATGTCTCCTTCCTAAAGTTCACCAAAATACCCTTTTTATTTTGATATATCCTGTGCCAGACTTACTGATTTATTGGTTTTGTTCCAGAACCAGCTGTGGGTTTAACTTTTAAAATCAGTTTTATCTTTTATTTTATTGATTCCTGCTGTGACCTTTATTTTTTCCTGCTAACTTTAGACTTCAGTTTTTCTCTTATTTTTCTAGTTTTCTAGGGAAGAACATTATTCACCTGTAGAACGACAAACACCAAGGAATTCTCTGGAAAACACTACTTTATTGGCACTTCCAACCTTCATGGTATAATTCACAACTACCTCACAGTACTTTCTAATTCTCCTTTGATTTTTTTTCTTTTAATTTAAATCTATGTTATTTCAATGTTTGGGAATTTTCCTGAGGCCATTTAAAATTAATTTTTAATGTAATCATGTTATAGTCATGAACATACTTGTTATTTGCAGTCTTTAGACATAGCCACCTTAACTATTTTCTAATATCTGGGTTCATTATGGGACAGGTCTGAGTCATGCTCAGTTGCTAGTATTTCAGGCTGGTCTTCCATTTTGTTGCCTTGTCATTTTTGATTGGATGTCAGACACTGCCAATTTTGCCTTGAAACTTGCTAAACACTTTCACAGTCAAGTGTATATTCATAGGCTTTGTTTTGAGATGTGATCATCTGGAGACAGTTTGATCCTTGTTTGAAAGATTTTGGGTCATGTAGATTGTTGTCCAGTGCTGAGACAAGAGCATCTATCAAGTGCCCAAAAGACATGACATTTGAGTCCAGCTTGGGAAGTCTTGAAGGCATTATTCTCAGTCTATGAGAGCTCCAGATTCTCTCTTCTAGTCTTCACTGGTGGTTTTCTTTGCAGCTTCATTTCTATGGGCTGATCAAGCTTTGCTCTGCTGAACTCATCAGCAGGTTCTTCAGGTCTCTGGATTGCTCTGCATCACTATCTCCTCTTGAGCATTGGCTGTGTATGCCAGCTGCTCTGGTATTCTGGGACTGCAGCTCTGCTCCTCAAACAAGAAGTTCATGACAACGACAGCCTACAGACTGGGAAAGGATCTTCACTACCCTATATCTGACAGAGGCCTGATATCCATCATATTTCTGTCTCTAGGTTCCTGTCCTGTGAGCTCCTGTTCCAACTCCTTCAGTGATGAACGATGATGTAAAAGTCAAAGCAAAATAAACCCTTTCTTTCCCAAGTTGATTTTGGTCATGGTGTTTCATTATAACAATAGTAACCCTAACTAGGACAACAAGACTGTGTCAGCACCATTTTTATACCACAGAGCTCAGCTGTTGCTGGGTTAGGAGTTGTTGAATGCAAGCCCTCACATTCTGCTATGGGGTCTCTCTGGGACTATGATCGTTCTGGCTCAATGTCTAAATTACTTAGAAGTCACATTTTCCTAAATGTTTGGCTTCTTCAGGTATGATGGCAAATCCAATTCTTGAAGCTACCTTCTAGGCTGAATTACCTTCTGTCCTTCCTCCTAGGTGTGCCTTATCCATTCTTCCTGGGTAGTGTGATTCTACTGGTCCACCTCCACTGATCCAGGTTAGTACTCTTCCTACATTACCAGACCTTTCTCTCCCCACTCAACTTATACAAACTCTACCAAGGCAGACCCTAATATACCTGTAAGCTCTCTACTGTTTCAGCTTTATTCTTCTTGTCACTCTTATCAAAAAACCAACATTAAGATGGTTAGGATGGGACCCCATTAAAATAACCTTTGAACTCCTTAAATATGTGTATGTCACTCGATGTATATTTTATCTGAAAAGCAACCGTAAGAAGTAAACTCCAGTAACATGCAGGTGAAGGCATCCAGGAGCCATGAATGTTTGCAATGTACTTCTACTGCACACATATAAAATCCTGAGCTGGGTGTAAGCCCAGAATTCTAGAGACTGAGTTCAATGAGCTAAGTTCAGTGCTAGCCAGGGCTACATGGTGAGATCTCATTTCAACAAAGTGTGTGCAGGTAAGCAGAAAAGTAAATTATGAAGATGGACAGATATGGGATAGAACAAACATAGCAAGTTGTTATCAAAAGGTCTTAGGGATAGATACAGGGATGTTTGCTGCACAATTATTTCAACTTTTCAACATGTTTGATATCTTCTCTATAAAAAATGATAAAAACAATCTTTTATGCAAAAACAGCAAAAAATGGAGCTTGCTGAACTGTATTTAGTAGAAGTCAGAGCAAGGAATGGCTAGGAAGCCTAGGCAAACCCTTCAGTCAGCTTTGAGATAGTTCCTAAGGAAGTCCCACAGTATAAAACCAGAAACTGTGTTGAGTGTCAAGAGCACATTGTGGACTGTGAGCTTACACCTTGGCTGGGTGAAGCTTTGAGATGTGCTCACACCATTTTCACCCCTGTATCATCCACTGGTAAAATGAGAATGAGGTCTATGTTACAGAGTTGTGAGGTGCTCCAATGTCATTTCCCATTGGGCCGGGCAGCACACATGCTCACTGTGTGATTCCATGGTGCTCCTGTGCCAATATGCTTCCTGCACAGAGGAAAGAGTTGCTGTGGCTCTTGGGTTTGAAGGTTTCGGCCTATAACTGGGTAAGCCCAAGGTTTTGGGTCTATGGAGTCATATCATAGAGGTAGTATTTGACAGGGCATGGGTACATGTATCCCAGCAGGGAATTAGCAAACAGAAGGAGCTGGCCAGCAATGGCCAGAGTTCCCATTAGGCTTCTTTTCTGGCATATGGCCTTCTGGACCACACTACAGATGCCGACTGTATCACTTACCAGGGCCAGGTTGAGTGATCTGTAATGTGGGTTTGGGCATGGAGCCACAGGCTGAGTGAGCATGCCCAGCTCAGCTAATGTTAGGATTCTGAGATCATTCTTTCTTGGGGTATTGTGATACCTTAACTAGGTAAATATGTCAGGGCACATGAGGATAGTGGGAATGGGGCAAGCTGGTGAGGAGAGGGTCAGGGAGAGAGGTGGGGGAGTCAGGACAGCTGCTCATTCTTTGTTCTCACAGGTAGTGTAGAAGACCTGGAATTCTTGTCTGCCACCAGCAAGAACAATATGATGATACAATCTGGGTTGGAACAGTTCTTAGTGTGTTAGGGGGAAAAACTTTGAAGGAGAAATGTATGCTTATACATTTATTTGGTGTATAAAAAAGGAAACTGCACATATCTTTGTCAAGCTGGAGGCCTGTGACAGGGTAGGCTCCTGGGGGGACATGGGTGTGACTCTGAGACTCCTAATTGGGGGGTGGGGAGGCATGAAGTGACCACCTCCTAGCCAGGTAAGACTAGCAGAAGAAGGGGAACAACTGACGAAACCTGAGATCCAGAAATTACCCTGCCTACAAAAGAGTGCAGGAGTATCAAGGGAATGGAGCTGGAGGAAAAGCTCAACCAATAATTGGCCCAACTTGAGACCCACCCCAAGGTAGAGAGCCAACCCCTGACACTAATAATGATACTCCACTATGCTTGCAGAGAGGAGCCTAACTTGACTATAGTCTGGGAAACTCTAGTCAGCAGCTGATCAGGACAGATGCTGGGACTTTCAGCCAAGCATGGGGTGGAGCTCCAAGTCCTGTAGAAGTGTTGGGGGAAAGATGGAAGGACCTGGAGGGGACAGGAATCTCACAAGAAGACCAACGGAGACAACTAACCCAATCCCATGGGGGAATTCACAGACTGAGACATCAACTAAGAAGCATGCATGATCTGGACCTATGTCCCCTGCACACATGTAGCCGACAAGCAGCTTGGTCTTCATATGGGTTGCTGTTTCTAACATGGACTCTACTGCCTGCTTTTGGATCACTTCCCTTTGGCAGGGCTGCCTTACTTGGCCTCAGGTGATGAAGATATGCTCAATCCTTATGTGACTTGATATACTGGGGAGGATTAATATGGGGGAGAAAGGGACTCTCCTTTTCAGAGGGGCTCCCCTTTTTGGGGGGGAAAGGAGAGAGGAAGGGGAATGAGTGACTGAAAGGAGAGGAGGGAGGGGGCAGCCTTAGAATGTAAAATAAATAAAAAAGAAAATAAAAATAAATTAAGAAAAGGAAACTGCGAAAAGGACAGCATGGGAAAGATCTAGCTAAAATTTCACTAAAGCAAGCTCAGGGAGGCAGGTAAATTGTCAACAACGTTTGAGCATATAACAATGGCAAATGATGTCAACTCAGGCTTACTGCCGACTGACTGCCATCTAAATTGGCAGTAGAGATAGCTCTGCTACTGGCAGTATGGTTTTGTGACCAACAGTCCAGCAGTAGCCTAGGATACAACATGCATGTATGAGGCAGTACCTAACTGAGGAGCAGGCCTCAAAGCGGAGATCAGTACGGACGCCACAAGAATCATGCTTTCTAAAAGATTTTCGTATCATGTTGTTTAGACAAAAAGAAAAGTTCCCCAGGGGCCACTGGAGAACACAGAAAACTGAAAGTAAATTTTAAATTTTTATTTATTTATTTTCTTCCTCATCTGCCAAGGAGAATATTCTCTGTATGGAAAAAGGTGAGTGAGCAGTGGTGCTGGGGAATGGTGCTGGGGAATGATTTCTTGGCAAAAAAGAACTCTCCAAGAGAGCAGGGAATTCTCTGGTTAAGTGCTTTTCTTCCAAGTTGGTTGGGAAGATTCTAGGCACCAAAGAATCTAGAGGAGCCAGCAGCTGGTTGACAGGTAAGGGTGCAAACAAGTCAAAGAGGAAGACTGGAGATTCCCAAAGGTCATTTTATTTCCCCAAAGAAAAGGTGTGTACTTCTAACTTGAATTGGATATTTGACAGGATTTTGAAATGGCTCTCTGGGATGTGAGCTATCAGCATATTGATAGTAGGATGTAACAGGAGGGCTGAAATGTGCACCATGGCACAAAGGAGGCATACTCTGGTCTTAATCTTCCTTTCAACTTGTGACCAAATATCTATTCTGTGCCAGCAGCTGTTGATGGGGGGCTATGAAACAATGGCGGCTGAGCCTTGCTGGGCAAGCCATGTTGTGCAAACAGAGACTCACATTCAAGAGTACTGACGCTAATTCTCAGGGAACTCAGAGCTGTGACTTGCATTCTGAAGGGAAAATTACATGGCGATAATGTGGGAAAACTGAGCCAACCCAGGTACCAAAGGAGCCTTTTAGACAGTTTAGAGTAAAAACAGGAAGGATGACTGCCCCCAGTGGTTTCATAACATGCTTTACCCTGGCTCCATTTTCAGAGACAGCAGGTAGCTTGGGAGTGCTGTCACAGGAATATCTCGACTGCCTGTCTTGAAGCCATTCTGATTTAACTACACATAGCTAGGCTTACACAATGAACAACCTGGGCCCAGTGTACAAAGCAGCCATACTCAGGAGCTAGTTCTGTGCTGAACAGGTTGTTGTTCCTTAGTCCCAGGAACATGGGGCTGAGAAGGAAGCTGAGAAGGAAGAGGTTCATTGTTCTCCCTAGCTCGGGACCTCCTGATACCATCACATGTCTAATTGATTCTCGGGGCTTCCTGTTGAGGTCAAGGGGCATGGCATGCATGTGTCTACATCAGTGATTCCATTAGTGGGAAAAAGGGCACCTGTGCTGTGTGAGCTCAACATAGTTCATGGGGCATTTGCCAAGGCAGACAGGAGATGATAAGATGTCTGGGCATAGCAAAGTGCTGACCTAGGAATGTTTTGCCAGGAAAAGTCACTTAGGATATCAGCACCCCACCTGTCTATTTATTAAATGGAAGCCACAGCCTTTCTTCCCAGGGGACTTGGCAGAAGCCTGTCATGCCATCTGTGTGGGGTGGGGATTCTAACCAAGCCCTTTAGTTGTTCTGAAAGGTTGTTTCTCTCTTTTTTTGTCTCAGTGGCACAGTGTGTTTGTGGGCATAATGAAGCTTCATTCATCTGTCTGCTCTCAAGCTCTCCTAGCGCCTGCATCCTGGCAGGTCCCACTGAAGGCTTAGGGGATGAAGCTTTGCCATGTGCATGTTTACATGTGCACACAGATAAGAGGAAACAAGATGTCTGTGCCAGGCCCTCTGACACAATTTCTATATCACAGATTTGCCAAGGCAGCTGGAGGCACAAGGTTGCTTTACCTTTGCTGTGAACAAAGGAATGAGGGAAAAAGGAAGATGCTATCACAGGGATGTGGGCATGCACTGTCATCCTGGGAAGAAACCTGGGTTGTTAAGGCAGTGCTTCATGTGTCCCCACATGGAACCAGAAGCAAATCCAGCAGCTGGGAGCTGCACCTGCAGCCATCAACAGCAAGAGACCTGGGCCACACACACCCTGATGGCAAATGCTACTGTAACCATTTTGAAAAACAATGTTGTCATCTTTCAGATGATTTTTCTTTCTCTATCAAGCTGACCCTTCTGTATTGTAAGCAGTGTCTTTCCAATGAGACTTGAGTCACAGTAGGGTGAGTCACAGTAGGGTGATTAAGCATCCCATTTTGTCTACCATGATCAGTTTGTTTCTGTTGTTATTCTTAAAGTTCTAAATCCTGGGGAAGCCTCCCATCCCAGGATCTGAGCTGAGAAAAGGGCTTTCTCAGAGGCAACAACCATTGTGGATTGTGCACTGCTGCCTTTCACTGAGTCCTGGAGAGCCAGCTGCAAGGGCGCACCTGTGCAGGAACGTGTACTGAACCATGCAGAGCCACAGATAAGCTTAACTATACAAAGCTCAGTCCATGATGTGGAAGCCACAGACCTACTGCATTTTCCTCAAGGCCAGTTGGACCGTAGAAAGAAAGGAAGGTAAAGAAATAGAGGAAAAGTCCACGTGTTTTGACACTCTAGAGCCATGGAAGTCAACTGTCTACTCACAGCCAGAAATTACCATCTGACTAGCCTTTTGGAACCATTATCTGAATTGTGAACATTTTCCCTGTTGCTCCCCCCACCCCACCCCCCATCTGGTGCTCTGGTGAAAGCTGCAGTAGACCAAAGGCAAACCAGTGTCCCCAAAGGTGGGGGAATGCCCCTAGGGATCCAGGCCCTGCCCAGGAGGGGGCAGTGCAGCCCATGAGCACCTGGACACCCGGAGAGAGGTTGGGAAGGGCTGCTCAAAAGGGTGTGCCATCCCAACCTGGCTTCCTATGCCCCATTCTGCAGCAGGCGGCAGAGAATCACCTTGGTACAAGTTACAAATATAGTGACAAGAACCTGTTTAGTTGTCATCTTGCCCCACATCACCAAGGACCCAGGTCTTAGGCACCTTGTAAACAAATGTGCCATACAAATCCTTAAACATTTATGGACTCATACTCCCCAGAGTGGATAAAGGGGGAACCGAAGAGTTAAGTCATTTGAAGAAATAGAATCAAAACTTGGTCTTGTGGATTCCATTTAAGGAGCTGACACAAAGCTGAGACCATGTGGGAAATGACACCTGGGTCTCCTGCTCTGGCTAGACCGTTTTAACTGTGATGACTTTTCTCCACCCTTGCCTGGGGTTTATACTGGCTAACTTCATCCTCACCTCCAAACCTTCAACTGGCTGTGTCTATTCAGACCTTCTCATCCCCTGTCCTTCATTTCTATCCCTTACTTTCCAAAACACTTCATCTCTTTTTTCAGACTGTTTTCAACCTTGCTTCTTTTTTAACTTTCTGCAAAGCAGAGGAAGGAGTTCTCAGAGAAAGGAAGTTTTAAATTTGTAGATAACCACTTGTTAGTTATATAGCCTTGGCGTTTAGTTTCTCTTAACTCAGGTCCTTTTCATCACTGTAGAATAAAGTACCATCCATTTTATAAAGCTTCAACAACCAGCCAGTAAGATGTGTGTAAATACTGAGAGCAACTGTGTGCCTGCATCCTTCAAGCCATCCGTCCCTCTCCATAGAGCCCCTGGGGGTTCTTGGAACTGGAGAGTGTCTCAGGGCCTTTGTACGCTCTGCTTTTAACTAGACTGCCATACCCATGAGTATGAAAAGTTTATATTACACATCAGGCACAGGCAGGCATTAACAAGTATAATACTAATGCCGATTTGCTGTAATGAAAGTTATTTATAACTCACCAATTGTTAATTATTGGAAATTTCCACTCAATATTTTCAGACCATGGTTGACTAGTTCACTGAAATGAAAGGAAGGGAAGCTTGAATAGGTTATACTCAGCGTTTTCCAGAATATATTAGAGGGGTAAATGATATAGATAATTACCCCAAACCTTAAAGCAAAGTCCCTTTATAGATAGTCTAACTTGGCTGGCCTGTTGGTGCTACCTTCTGACAAGTCTGGGCTTATGGATTATTTATTAAAAAACATGATTTTAGGAATTGTGAAACAAAGTCTGGTGACAGTTTTCATCAAATTACTCACTTAGGACTCTTCAAAAAAGGTTCAGATCCTCTAGCTCTGGAACTCAGTCAGTTGGAAATGGCTGTCTGGGGCCCAGAGGGGCCTCAGGACTGTATTCACAGCCATCATCTGACTTCCACAGTCCCTTCTCAGCCATTCAGGATGCAAGTTCAGAAATACACAAATTCAATAAGAATGAGAAAACCAAAGGGTCCTGAGTAATATTCCTGTGCTCCTTCCTGGCTAGCTGGAAGCTTGTCACTCTCCAGTTCTGCTGGATAGAGACCTGAAGTGAGCTATGCCTCTGACATAGATGGCTAACATCCTTGACAAGGAATGGTATTTCTTGGGTGCATAGGGTCACACCTATACAACTATGACTATTTTCAAACCAGGACAAGTTCAATGAGAGAGGGCTAGCCAGGGAGCTGAGCCTAATGGATTTGATGGATGCACCTCAGGAGCAACCCGTGGTAGAATAAACTAGTGGCTTATAGGTGCCCATGGAGTGGTGCTGAGGGAAGGCCAACTTTTCCTAGTCATATGTCCTTGGAAGCTCTCCTCTCCTCTGCCCCATTAGGCTTCTAAGTGGGGAACAAGGACATCTGTCTGTTTTATTCCTGGAGATGGTAGCCTTATGTGAAAGTGGCACAGCCCTGGCTTCATGGGTGACCTGCTTTCCTTGGAGAATACAGCCTGGGTGAGAAGAACCTTCTGTGCTGGGCCCAGTCCCTGTATGACTAAAGCCAAGTGACTTGGATCCTCTGAGCCTTGTTCATTTCACATAGAACTGCACAATTAACTTTCTGCTGGCCTCTTCAGGGACAACACAGTTTAGGAAGCAGAAATGCTCCCTTGGAAAATCTAAAGTACCCTAGCTTTCTTTATTAGTATAAGTTGCCATATCCAGGAGGCATGTGCAGCCCTAGACGTCAGTGAACTTGTAGGATAGTAGCATTGAGCTGAAACAGGAGCTTGGAAGCCAGCTAGAATCTGGGAATACTGCTTCAGGGACTACAGTTTTCTACAGTGTCTAGGTGGGAAATAGATGTGCAGACCTTCATTAGAGAACCAGGGAGAACAGTGTGTGCTCTTCTGGGAGACTGAGTTCATTAACAGCTATGGATTATGCTGGCAGAAAGAAGGAGACAAAGGTGGGTAGGGGAAGATAGGTGACCACGTTGTAGGCTAAAGGTGCTACATTCCCTCCAGGGAGCTCAAGGGAACACACCATGGCTTCTTACCCAGCCTGTCCCTGCACTAGCAATGAGTTTGGGTTAGGAGGGAGACAGTAGTGGGTTTAGCTTAAACCTTGCCACACGGGCAGCACCTGGCATGCAGAGCTGGTTTTCTCCTGAGTTAGCTCTTTGTGTCTATCCCTCGCTCAGTGGTGCCCTGCTCAGTGGACTGTATGATCAGCTTTGCCTCCATTTTTCTTTCTCATAGCAATGCTCACCTTTCTGAGTCTTGCGGCTCCCGTGCCCGAGCGGATGGCATCCATCAAGGCTTGCCTGGCATCCACTGTGTTGCTGAGGGTGGCAGTGCTGAACCTAGAAACTGTTATGGGGGCTGACGGAGCCTGGGAGACTGGAGGGGGTGGCGGTGGCAGGGCAGGTGGTGCTGGGAGGCCAACGTCTTCCTGCTGCGCTTTGTCCAAACCTGGAGCCAAGAGTGCAGCATCTCGGAAGCTCTGGAGCTCCTCAGAGGCAAGCGAAGACACCTAACGAGACAGTTAATGGTTACTAGAGTGAGTGCTCATGTACCCCATCTCATCTGTAATACTCCATGGTGCTGAACCTAGGGTGGGGCTTTGGGAAGCGATTAGTTCATAGCTGTGGCTCTACCACGAATAGAATCAGTACCATATAAAAGAAAGCCCAGAGAGTCCCTTGAACCTCCTGTCATATGAAGCCTTTGTATGGAGGTACTAGGGACCAGAAAGACAGCCCTACAAAACACCAACTCTGCTATTGCCGTGACTTTTGACTTCTCTCTTCTAGAGATGTAAGAAATAAACCCCCAATGTTTCTGAGCCACCCAGTCTATAGTGCTTTGTTATAGCAGACTTAATGACTTAATAGTTACAATTTGTGGAAAGCTCCTTTCCAAGAAGACAGTATATAGCTACCCATCTCACAGCGAACCTCAAATAGCTCCTTAGTGATGAACCACAGAAAACAGAAATATGTCTGCTCGTGACTTATACATATATCCCTGTGCTCTTCCAAAGTATGGCTCGAAGGTGCCAGCTATAGCAGGAGTACAAGAGTACTCTCTAGTTTCATAATTTCCTTCACATGTGAAGATAGAAATAGAAGCTGGACACACAGCTTTGATCAAGTGGGGGTTGAACCTGATACCCACTAAAACCCCAGAGGAAATATACAAGAGACATCATTCCTCAGATCCCATGTATGATGGCCACAGGTACACTGCCCTGCCTCTAAATTCAATTACTATTGCACCTACAATTGTGAAAGTCCAGGGCTATCTTCGCATAGTTGCCTCAGTCTGTGATTGTAGGAACTGTGACAGTGGCCTAGTATCCTACCCTGAGATCATGATGAGTGTGTGAGAGAATTTGAAAAGTGTTAGTGTGGGCCTGCAGGGAAGGTAGAGAAATGCCAGTGGTCTAGTGGTCTCTGACTTATATAAGCAGAGGCCATAAGAGATGCCTAGAGTTGGGTGACAATGTGCCAAGCAAGTGGAGTTTGCCGCTCCACTTGCTGCAAAGTACTCATCTAGTTGCTGCTGTCATCTAGTCACAGTGATGGAAGCTCAGTGGTGCCAGCCTAGTTTGCTGGGGAGAAGTGCAGGCAGGATTCTGAACCTGTTTTGTGCACAGGCCTTTTTCCTTACCTTTTTTAGGCTGAGAGTGCCACTGTGGCCCCGGATGGCTGCCAGAAGGGCAGATCGCTCGCTTTCGGCCTCCACATAGGATGGCTTCTTTGGCTTTCCTTCTGAGGTGTGTTCTGCAGTCTAGAATATTAACAAGTTTAACATATTCCACTCTGAAGATAAGGAAAGGCTAACTCCATGTCAGCAGATGCCTACAGCATCAATTTCCCTCAACGTGTCTGCTTAAAGACACCCAGAAGGTCATGGAAGAGCTTACAACTTAGCCACAATAGCAAGGCCTATGTACACAACCATTTGCTTTTCTAGTTTCAGCACAGCATGCAAAACTTTACTGAGTCATTCAACATATAGGTAGAGCAGGCTTTGAGCTAGGCTATGTTGTCCAGATGTAGGCTGATATAATGTTCTGAGCACACGCAGTTTAGGGGTGGAACGAAACTCAGCTGGGTTCAGTGCATTAAAGGCCTTTTCAACTGGTGTTTTCAACTTGTTTCGGGATACCATGATATAAACCTGTAGTAAGTTGAAGGGCATAAAAAAAACAAGGTTTGCATCAAATGCTGTCTCTTACTGTGAGACTATTCCTGCTGTTTTCCCAGCTTTCCCTATCTGACATGTGTGCTGAAATCTTGAAACCTAGATGAGGATGTTAGTGGGTGACACTGGGCCAGACCACTAAGACTCATTCTGCCATGCTTCCTCAACTGAAAATGGAGGAAATAACTCTTCAGTATTTGCATTAGCAGCTCAGGAATAACATTTGGATGTGTTAAGTGACCTGATAATGGAGGAGGATCATGAAATTCTTGCTATTTTTGCTGTAGAATGACAATGTAATGCCATCACATGATGTTTCAGTCAACAGGAGACCATACTGGTGACAGCAGACTCACAAGATTGAAAAGAGATGAAATATTCCTGTCTCCCAGTGACTCTGTGGCCTACTGCAATGAACTTCACAGGGATTTGGAGCGATGCTAGCGTAGGCAAGCCTATTCCCTGTGCTGACAGACATGCAGAGCATAGGGACACAGCTACACACAGTCCTGTGTGATTCTGGATTGTGACTGTGGTCGACTATGTTGCTGTATTATGCATTCACTATCCTATAGGCTCTCTGGTTACTTTTGGGTTATGGTTTTATTCCTTTATCTTCCTCCAAAATTCTAGGGCCTGCTGCACAAGCAGCATCCATTTTCAATCTCCTCTTGATGTCATTTGATATAACAAGAAGTCCCTGTTGAATGCTAGCCTGTTGCCATATAGGCTTGTGTGACACCTCATGATGTTCACACAGCAATGAAATCACTTGCCATGCAGTTCTCAGAATGTGTCCCTGTAATACAAAGGCTGTACAGAAACCATTGGCCTTCCTGTGGCTTACTATCCTGAAATATCAAGACATTGCCCAGAAGCTCATGGGAGGAAAATTTCTCAGCCTACCACAACTAGGAGCTGGTGGAGACCTTACTAGGTAGTCCTGGTGGAAGGTCCTTGAAGGGGATGGTGGGACACTTTTTTCTCCCATCTCCCTGGTTATGAGCTGAGCATTTATTCTGGTCTGCCATGTATTCTCACCACACTGTGTTGCTTTGCCACAAGCTCAAAAGCAATAAGTCAACTGGCCATGAACTAAAACCTCCAAACCTTGACCCCCAAATAAACCTTTCCTTTCTCTAATTTTTTCTTTCAGATATTTTGTTCCAATAACTCAAAGCTGACAGAGTACTTCTGGAACAGAGTACAGAGAGCACCACACCCTGGCCTCACTATTACTCTGGCCCAGTAGATGGTTATTTACTGATTGATATCTTTTCTACTGCACTGCTGGAGCCTGACAAGCTAAAGCCTCTCCAGTGCTTTTATTCAAATGCTTTAGAAGGAGATAGAATGTAGTTAAAATGAAACCCGCAGACTTGCAGCTCTGCCTTTGTGGCCTTTCTTCCAGTCCCATTCTTAAGATCTAAGGCAGGGTGGTAACCCTGCCCAGGAGCTCCGTGAACCCAACCCCCAAAGCCCACCACATTCACCTTGCGGAGCTTGTCCCTCCCTCCTGATGAGTGGATAGCTTCCATTAGGGCACTGTGCAGGGATGTGTCTTTTGGAACTGGCCTTTGAACAACAGGCTTGAATTTTTTCTTTGGCCCAAAAATGCTGGATGGTAGAGCATCATCTGCGTCCTGACCATCTGTAGATAACGGACTGGGCTTTTCCTCTGTTTGTAAGATGATGTAGCTAGTCAGGCTGGACTCTTTTGGAGAGTGGGGAGGCTCATAATTTCCTGGAAACCGTGCAGAGCCATTCATCAGTATCCTCCCAGAGTCATGGGCCTCTGCCAAGAGCGGAGGGGGCGGGCGAGCCTTGTCCAGCGCCTGTGTGGGGTTAGATGTTGAGCTCGCCTTTTGGTTACTTGTAGTTTGCTTTTCATTGAAACCACAGCTCTGTCCCACAGAAACACGATCCCTCTGGGAAGAACTGACTGGGAGGAAATAGGAGTTTCTGTGGACAGCAGCAGGACAGTCTTGAGTGGATGACTTCCCATATGCACTGCTAGCCTTTACTCTGGGATGGTCTCCCGTTGGCAACTGCACACCAGGGGTGCTGGGAAGGCAGACAGAGCCCTGGTTTGTCTCATGCTCAGGCTGCTGTGCCTCTGAGTGTGGGTTGGGAGCTGCATCATCTTTCCCAGTGGGGGGTGGTCTAGGCAGCTTTGGTTCTTCATGCCCCCTTTCAGCAATCTTCTTATGTGGTCTCACCACATCTGCGTGGACTTTCGGAGGCCCCATTTTCTTGGCAATGGCAGAGGCCACGTACTGGCTGGATGTTCTTCTCTGGGGCTTGAGGAATGTGACTTCTGTGGGGAGAGCTGCTGGCACTTTCACATGACAGGAGACTGTTAAACGTGGCCGGCTTCTCTCTTCCTCCAGGTGTGCCCCATATTCCTGTGTGGCAGGCTGCTGCTGGGGAGTGGTCAGTGTGAAGGCTGTCTTCATTCCATTGTCTTGCTGTGGTTCTGTGGGTGTGGCAGCGGTGGTGGTGAAGGGGTATTTTTTGGCCGTACACTCTGCCGGCCCATTCAGGAGCTTTTCCATTGAGTTGCGCCTCCAGAACTCTTTGACTCTTCCAATAGGTTGACCGTCTGTTTCAACAACGGCTGATGACTGGGACACGGTCCTGCTCCCATTCATATGAGGACTCACCAGATTGCCTAGTTCATCAATCTTAATGGCACCAATAGAGAGGGACACATCTCTGTCATAACACCTCATCTCTGATTTGGGAGGAACAATTTTATATGTAGTGAGGCCATGCTTGAGTCCATAGCTTCCCCCTGAGGCCTGGCCACGATGAGACCATGGTGGGAATGCTGAGTTGTTTTCATCTTCACCATCTTTTGGATTCATTGCCAGGGAGTTTACTCTGTGACCTGCCTGAGTCTTCTCACTGTGAGTAGAACCACACACCTTGCCTTTATCCTTTGCTTTTAGGTCATCTATAAAAAGCTTAGAAACAGATGATGTTACTCTGGCGTCTATTTCAACTGGATTCTCATCTTCAGATGTGTTGGCTAAGGTTGGCTGATTTCTCTTTCTGATATCGTGGGAAGGAGGGGAGAGGTCAGGCTCTTTTCTATTTGACCTTGTATATGGCTGGCTATGCTCAGTCTGAAATGGGGGCAGGTGAGATCTTTGGCTGGCAACACCCCCTGTGTTAAAAACAGCAGCATTGTTGCTTCTACTGGAGAACAGCCCCGAGTCAAAAGGCTCATCAGAAACTTCCCCAATAAATGTGACCGGGATATCATCCACGCCACTATCAGGGATTATGGCTTCTTGCAGACTGTGGTTAGACACACCATTTATAGAGTTGGTTAGAGAGCTGGTATCTGTTTCATAATTTTCTTCCATTCCTGCAGAGAAACACAAACACAAGTCACTAATTGGCACCCCTTGTAGTATTACCAGTGAGTTAGTGAAAGCATGGCCAGAACTTTGATTTCCCCAGGGATTACTACTTTTTCTTAATATGCATGTTAAACGTTATCTCGATTTATAATCTGCATCTGCCTGGGGCCATAATCTTAACTTTCACAATACAAGGAAAAAGCCATTTGCAGATCCATGATGCTTCAGGGTGAGATATTTAGCTGCCGTGTTTTGCCAAATCATTCAATAATAAAATACTCCTAAATTTAATATTCTGGGAAATATTTTCAAGTGCACTGGGATTTTGCCCTTCCTATTTCTTGTGTTCACTAGACGCACAGTGAGATATGTAGAATGATTTGCACTAGCTTTAATTTCTTAAAGAGAGAATAAGTAAATCTTGGTATCTTCAGAATTACACTGACTCTTCAAGATATTAAATGGTGCAAAGGGTCATGTGGTCCCAGACTGTGGGGGGCTATGCGGCTGGTTCAGATCCCTGGCTCTGTCAACCAAATACCAACGAGAAGGGGCTGAAAAATGAATTATATAAAATCAGGATCAGTTTTGATGTTTGTTTAGCCTTGTCTTGTTTTTCTAATTTATTTTTCATGTGTGCCATGAAGAAAAGTGTGGCCTTCTTTGTCTGAAGGATTTTTTTACTTATTCACTTACAATTATTTGCATCTGCCTTGACCTTAGAGTGTTTCCTGTAGAATGTGTGACAAGGACAGTGGTGCCATGGGGTGCTTCCATGCTAAGGGTGTTCATTGGGGATGAAAGATTGTGTATTTTGTACTACCAATTAAGGAAGGATTGTAAGTTTTAATGAAGACAACAACTTCTCTTTGTGCTGTCTTGTATTTCCCTGGCTCATTTTGGTGTTCTGGATACTTACATCTTTGATGTGTATAGAACACATCTTAGCATACAGAAGCAGCATTACTTTTTGTATATTTTTAAAAACTACTGAGACCCTTTCTTAACACCGCTTGGGACCCTGACAGAAATCAGTCCATCAAGAACAGCCCTCACCTGAGAGAGGAAGCCATCCCTTACATACAGACAAAACACATCCCAAACAAGTTGCTGTCCAAAGACATCTTTCTTGTGGAGTCACACCAAAGTACTCAGAAAAAGCACCTTCCCTATGGTCATACAGGATATTATCAAAGCAGGAGGCTGGTAGCTGTTACCTTCCAGGTTGTCATCAAGCTCCGCCAGGGTTTGATGGAAGTGTCCAGTAACGAATATGTCTTCTTCATCATTTGGGGGCATGGTGGCTTTCTCAGTTCTAGGGAGGAATGTTTAATTTTTTAGTATTGATTAGTACTTAGTACTCCTTTCCAGAAATTTCATTTGCTACTAAAGGCTAGGCAGTCCTACATTTACTGGACCAACACTGTCCTTATAACTACAAAGACTCAGATTCTCCGCATGTATGTACATGTGTATATTATATGCAGCATGTAAGCTATGAATGAAATGCATGGTATGTTTTGAGTGTGATGTTCATATTAGCCCTAAAATGTCATCAGTACTTGAACCCCATACAATTGTAATGTGGTCCCTATGTTTCATTCTGCTGTACAGACACATGAACATGCTGGTATGTCTCAGGTATGTATCTTCACTGCCCTGCCCCTGGCACCCTATGAACCGAAGCACCTGATGACCAGCTGTATGTCATGATGCCAGAGCTGTGTCTCCACACTAGACTCTAAACTGCCAGCCTGTCCCTGACTATCTTCAGTTTATCAATTGTCCCTGAAGCTCAGTCATGTAGGCTTCAGGCTCTGGCACAGGGCACGTTTGAACTTTCTATGCTCTCAAAGAGAACCTCAGAGCGGGGCACACGGAATCCTTCATTTTTGCAAGCCTCTGTCCTCCTTTGTGCTGCCACTCGGCAGTGAGCCACCTGCAAGATTTGGAAAGGAAGAAACGAGTCACTCCTCTACGGTAAGAGGCGTTTTCGTTTCTTTCTTTCTGTTCTTTTCAAGATGCCCTGGCTGTCCTAGATTTGCTTTGTAGACCAGGCTGATCTCGAACTCACAGAGATGTGCCTGCCTCTGCCTTCTCGAGCACTGGGATTACAGGTGTGCTATCAGGGGGCTCTCATAGCATCTGATATGTTTCTTTCTTATTGTATTATTCCATCTTAATTTCTGACCTGGGCAGAGGATGGGAGGTGTCGGGGCTTGGAAACATGACTGTGCCACCCGTAGAGGCGAACTACCCTCAGGTTCTTTCTAAACCATAATAATACAGTGGGTAGAATGTTTTCTGTCACTGTTGTCACTTCTCTTGTCAGAGGGATCTCCGGAAGCATGGCATGCCTTTGTGCTAGGGAGACAGCTTTTGTCGGCTGGACCCTGAATAGAACCTGTTTGTAATGCTTTTGAAATCACTGTATTACAATCTTCACAAGTGATCTGTAAGGTAAGTGATGCGGTTATTGTCACTCTTCAGACAGGAAGCTGTAAAAAGAGACCAGCTGACATGTGCAAGGTCACATAGCATTCAAAGACAGGTGCACTTGTTCCAAAGCCTGGGTGAGGATCAGCTGCATTGACCAGGTGGCCTAGCCATGTCTAGGGTCACAAGGGACAATATGACCCCCTGTGGCACAGGGCATCCTAAGATATGTCATCCTGCTGCTCAGGAGAGCGAGGTCATGATTTATTTGCGTCACAGGGACAATGGCATATGTGAGACAGCTGCTGCCAAGACAATCTGAAAGCCGCCTCTGCAAGGGCCTTCGCCTCCGTTTTCCTATTGTGCAGAAAATGCAGACATGTCTATGGCAATTGTCCGTCTTCAGTGAAAGCTGAAGGTTCCTTTCCGCTGATTGTTAAGATTGAGGACCAATTTCCATCATTGCTAATCAGGCCCAGATAATGATGCATGAAATGTGCCTTGTACAACCCTCACTTACGCAGCAAAAATTTTATTCTAATAAATGAGTCTTTCTTTCTTAGTGACTATGTCCATTTGGGAGCCAGGAAGTTGCTTCAGGATTAGTCTTAGCTAATGTCCTCTGACAGGCTAGACAAAAGAGGCTGGCTGGAGATGTGTGTGCATGTAGACCAATTAATAAGGACCACAAGAGGTGCTCGATTGTCCTTCCCACTGCTGCTTTGCTTTTGGCCTTTAATTGTTTCAGTGCAGTTTGCTAAAGCTGTTTCTCTTTCAGGGAACGTGATAAAAAAATAAATTCAAATATTCATTAGAATTTACAGCAAAGAAAAATATGGAAATTGCTAGGCAAAATGGCATTTGATATGTAAAACAGATCACCTTTAGATTTATACTTGTAGTGTAGGATGCTTAAAGTCCACCCAAAGAAAAATGATATACTTATGTAATTGTATATATAAATTATATGTTACATTAACATAATATATATAATATACTTTCACATCAAAGTATTTGTCTTTGTTCAAATAATGTACAGGTTTTTTTTCACTCAGGAAACACTGAAGAGAAGATTACCAGTAAGAATTAAAACTAAATTCTACCATTTTTTAAATAAATGTTAAACTAGAAAAGAAATCACTTGGAACTGATGAAACTGCAGTGAATATAAGACACATATGCCTGCTGTTGGCTTTCAGTAGAAAACAATATGAAAGCATGTGTCGACAAACACCTTCTCCTTGCAAAGAAACAATTCCTTACAAGCGGAAGGAGAAAATATAAATGCAGCAGTGTTCACTGTATTCTGTGATGAGATCTAAAATCTTCAGCAGGAAGGAGAGCTCTCTACATTTTAAAGGGCAATAAAATCAGTAACTCTGACATCAGAGAGCCTGTGGAGAGACAGTCCAATCAGTAACCATGACAATCAGAGAGCCTATGGAGAAATACTGACTAATGCTGCTTCTAGCACAGTACATGAAAAAAAAAAAACACCAACCAAGACACGGAGCTATATATAGCATAACTGTGATGACGTAAACACCATCTCTGCCTGTGGACAATGGTGAGCTAGGAATGAGCCAGTGTACCTTGCTGAAAAGGATAAATTACAGAGACCTTTACTCTAAAGTACCTTGCATGATAAAGCAATTTTTTAAAAGTGCCTGCTTATGTATTTGGGTGCTCTTATGTGCCTGAGAACGGAAATTTTTGAGACAGGGCCTCTCTTTAGAGTTCTCCACTGAGGCTAGACTGTCTGGCCAGTGAGCTACAGGGATCCTCCTGTCTTTAACTCCATTGTGCTGGAATTAAAAACACATGCCATCACCCTGGGCATTTTAAAAAAATATATGTTATGGAGATTGAACCCAGCTCTTCATGCTCATATGCCAAGCCCTTTACTGACTGAACTATTTCCCAAGCCTGATAAACCATTTTAATTTACAAAATTTAAAATGCTATTTTCTGACTCTAGTTAACAATCCTTTCTTGTTGTACAGGAGTTTAAACGTTTCTTCACATAGACAGTATGCAATGCCTTCTTTCCTACAGGCGACTACTAGGCCCAGGACTCACTGGCCATCAGAGACAAAGCTCCAGTCAGTTTAGAGCAGTCTTGGTCCTTCCTCTTACTCCTACCACACAGGATCAGTCTCAACTGCTCTAGTCATCAGTAGCTCAGCCCTAGGTGTGTGGGCTTTCCCAGCTGGTTTCTTCCATGCCTCCAGAACAAATGTCTTGCTCAAGTATTAGGATTCCATATTACTAAAGCTACCCCTTGAGCCATGTCCTTTTTTCCTGACCACTCACTTTCCTCTTACTGTCTCATACAAACTTACAGGCTCCGCCCCCCCGACCCCCATTCCCTGCTGCTAGCACCTAGTCCCAGGCCTTGCCCCCGCACCCCTATTCTCCCATGCCTTGCTCCCTGGCCCTCTGATGTGATTTATATCCTTAGGGTCATACTTATTCAGGAAGAGGAGTAGGCATATACCAGAAGTAGCCCACCTGGGTGCCTTATCACACACAGGAAGGTCTAGCCACTACTAGGCCCTTGGCTTATGTCTCTTACAAAGCTGCCAGGTCTCTGAAATCTCTAAACAAGGCAGCAGTGGATGTGATCACTGCTTCTTCAGCTTCAACTACTTCTGATGTGCTTCAAGGATTGCCATTCTCTGGGCTTGAGCTTTTGCCTGAAGGGTTAGTAAGCCAAGGTCAGAACCAATGGCAATTTTCCAATTTTACTTTCTTATCTAAGATTTCTGGGGGTAGGGATTTAGTGGTATTTGCTCTTCCTGCACACCCATCTTCATTTTTGCAAAGAGCATGACATGGTATGGCCCTTTCTCTTTGAAATATACCTGAACTTAATCACTGGGCTTGACGGGTAGCTTCCTGTGGGCTTACAGGAGAGCACAAGGCATGTATATCACTGACTAGTGCCTCATGGGCAGAAAGTAACCCATCTGCTGACATAGAGCAAATGTGCACGGATGTTTTGTTCTCAGGCTTCCTCCCCCACCCCCAACTATGACCAAATCTTAAGATATAGTTCTTACTGGCAGTCTGTTGTGGCTGAAGACCAAGAAAACAGAAAGCAAACAAACCTTAAGTGGGCATTTTGCTATCAGCCTGCACATGTTGAATAAACACAGCCAGGACTGTTTTCTCACACAGAATTGGAGGCGATGACTACAGAGAATGGGATAGTGTTCATGCTGCTGCTGCATACGCTATGAGGGACAAGCAAAGAGCACTGGGGACTTTCAAACCCATCTGTCTGGGAGGCTCATCTGCCTCCTATGCACTGCCCTTTGGGACTTGGTGGAGATGGAGGGTATGCCTCTCATCCAGCTGTGGCAGCTTTGGCCCAGCTTGGCCTCAGCACTGTGTATGTAGCTTCAGGCAGATGAGAACAGGGAATTGTCCTATCTACTCAAGGCCAGGACAAAGAGGATCTTGGTGAGTCTTTCTATTTGCTCTTAGAAAGAAAAACTGAATGGAACGATTCCGATTCACAGCACATTACTTTAATTCTGTTTTTGATTTGCCTGAGTTTCTTTAAGAAATGTGTACAGTTATGAAAAATATCTGAGAGGAAGATCATGCTGTTTTCAGAGAGCAGTTTAATTTGCTTCTGAGGACCATAGCAACCCTGTGACTGCAAAATGATTAGCCTGGAAGTAGGAAGTCTGGGAAAGTAGATGACTGTTGCATATGTTTGACCCCCTCACTGCAGATGTAAGTGTTCCCCAGCGATAAGGCTTCAGAGTCTAGCACTAGTGTTTAATACATTGGGGTCATATGTGAATTTTAGCTTTTCTTACAATTCTATTTGAAAGTAGAGAAGTGAAAGTAATTTTAATTGCTCTAGTTTAGCTTTATTAATATACACTATTAGTAAACCTCTTCCCTGAGCACTAGATTTGGTGAATATTTAATACAAATTATTTCAACTTCAACAGCCCTGTGGCAGGTGCTTAGCAGCTAATATGACCAGTGAATATAGTACAGTACAGAACTCCACATTTTTCTACAGTATTTAGGATCAAATCAGGGCCTCCTGCATACAAAGCAAGAACTCTGCCAAGTGAGTGTTATCCCAAGGGTTTTCCACATTCCTGTGTGTTCTAATACAGCTTGGGAGGACTGTACAATAATGACATGCTTCTTTTTAAACTTATTTTATTTTTATATTAATCACAGGTTATGTACTTTGTATCCCAGCCATAGCCCCCTCCCTCATTCTCTCTCAGTCCCCCCATCCCTCCCTCATCTTCTCCCTGCCCCTATCCAAGTCCCCTGATAGGGGATGACCTCCTCCCCTTCCATTTGACCCTAGTTTATCAGGTATCTTCACGAATGGCTGCAATGTCCTCTTCTGTGGTCTAGCAAGGCGGCTCCTCCCTCGGGGGAGAGGGGGAAGGTCAAAGAGCCAGCCATTGAGTTCATGTCAGAAACAGTCCCTGTTCCCCTTACTAGGGTACCCACTTGGATACTGAGCTACCATTTGGTACATTCAAGCACAGGTTCTAGGTTATATCCATACATGGTCCTTGGCTGGAGAAACAGTCTCATCAAAGACCCCTGTGCCCTGATATATTTGGTCCTTGCGGAGTTCCTGTCCTCTCCAGGTCTTATGGACTCCCCCTTCTTTCATATGATTCCCTGCACTCTGCCAAAGGGTTGGTTATGAGTCTTAATATTTGCTTTGATACACTGCTAGGTAGAGTCTTTCAGGGGCCCTCTGTGGTAGGCTCCTGTCTTGTTGCTTGTTTTCTCCTACATCCAATGTCTGTCCCATTTGTCTTTCTAAATGAGGATTAATTCTCTTACCCCAGGTCCTCTTTCTTGTTTATCTTCTTTAGGTGTATAGATTTTAGTATGTTTATCCTATCTTATATGTCTATATAAGTGAGTATATACCATGTGTGTCTTTCTGCTTTTGGGATACCTCACTCAGGATAATCGTTTCTAGGTCCCATCATTTGCCTGCAAATTTCATGATTTCCTTGTTTTTAATTGCTGAGTAGTATTCCATTGTGTAAAAGTACCACAATTTCTGTATCCATTCCTCAACTGAGGGACATCTTCCAACTATCCCTGTTGCTACTGAGTGCCAATGTGTATGAATGTTCAGGGTGTTACACAGTGTTGCTTATAAACAGTGCTGTGGTCACAGTTTCTAGGACTCTTGGTATTATGGTCTGCACTATGTGAGTGGCTTATGAAACTTTGGTGGCCACAGTTCCTGGAGTTCTAGTTTAGGGATACAGATCTTGATGATGTAGAAATTCAGGGCCCACATCACTGTGGAGTCTTAGTCCACATGCAAAGCTACTTTGGAACCACATGTATATAAGGAAGGGAAGAATTTCTTTCATACTGCAATGAATGTCTCTCCTACCATTTAGTAAGAAATTGAGGCCAGTAAGACTTTGAAGGATTGCCAGGTAGAGAATGAGGTCATGGGTGGGGGTGGAATGGGGTCTGTCTTCAACCAGAGAGACGAAGAAACTGCGCTTCTTCTCTTTACTCATATACTATTTTTAAAAAAGATTCTTTGAAAATTTCGTACATGTATGTACCGTTTTGACCATTTTCACTACCATCCCTTCCTCTCATTCTCTTCACAGTCCTGCTGAACCCTTATTCTTCCCCAAAAGTCCCCTCCACTTTCATATGTTATGTTTTTACTGTTATTTGTGATCCACTGAGTTTAATTAGTATGAATATGAGTGGAAGATTGTTTATTAGAATACAGACAATGCATTCGTTGTTACAACACTGAGTAAAGTGACTTCCCCTTCCCTTCCCTTAGCAACCATTACTTGTCAACAGCTCCTGATACTGTGAGATGGGTGAGGCCTCATGACCCCTCCTATGAGCATGGTGGATTGTGGACAGGCTCCTTTCTGTTCAGGTCTTTGTGGGTAACCACAGCTGCTGTAAGCTCGTGAGCACCATGACCATTTCATGTCCAGAAAAATGTGTTCCACAGTGCTCCTCATTATCTGGCTCTACCATTCTCTCCACTGTCTTTTGGGATGCAGAAGCTATAATGTGCTTTCTACTTTGGAAGGCTCTGCATTTGGCTCCAACTATTAAGAAAAACCCAAATCTACACTGCGGTCATCTCTCTTAGTCTCATCTTACAACATCTTTCATAAGTGATGCTCCCAAAGGAACGTTAGAACTCAGAGCTTTGTGATGCTGATCTATAGACATATAAACTGCCCGATGACAGCCAGATTATTCTCAGGGTCCACTGTTTAGAAACATTGCTGGTCCCACTCTTAGCCCTCTCACAGTGGGAGAGACAATATTTACTCTGCTTCTCCCTGTCTGCCTATTATTTCTATTCAAAGATGTAATAGTTTGAAGAGGAGGCAAGCAAAGCTGGAAATGGTCATAAAGATTATCCAGCAAATCCTATTTTTCTTATTCTCTATGAATTGTAAGTGACAGCAATAGCAACAACAATAATAACAATACCAGTTGCCACTTTTGAAGGCTGGCAATATGCCAGGTAGTATTCTAAGAGGGAGTGCTACATATCTCAATTTTAGTGAGAAAGAAATAGAAGGGAGAAGTGACTTTGCAGGCCAAAGGAACAATTTGTCAAGCTATTCTTTAAGAATAGGGAGTGTTGGCCCAAGTCAACTAAAAAGAATAGGAGTAAAAGACAGGAAGAGATTTGTACGTTCATTCAGCATTAATTATAACCATTTCCAGGGCAAAGCCACTTGTGAAGCTTGAAGTGCCACCCCTGAGTGTTTCCAGAACAAAGGATCATGACCACATGCATACTTCACTTGTATGTCTGTACCTTTTTGGCCAGAATTCCTCATGGGAGTTTATTTTGTGTAGCAAGTTTAGAGGGAAACAATGGAAAGCTGATGTCTCAATTACAAGGTGAAGTCTGAATTCAGGGCACCATAAACCTGCAACTGGATCTAATCAAATGAGCTGATGGAAAAGCATCCTCTTTTCAAACTGTTCCACATACAATACACTGGAATTATGGTCAACCATTCTCACTTGCTTTATTTTTTTAGAAGACAGAGTTTTACTATTGAGGTTCTTAAACTTAAAGCCTAGAATCCAGGGACACTGGGTGGTACACATTTACATAAACAGCAATGAAGAAACAGTCATAGAGGCAGTGAGCTAGGTCTCTAACCACAGCCATACCAAATCAGAGCCACAACTCTACCAGCTGACCGCAAAGTAGAAAAAAGATAGCTATTACCAGAGGGTAACCCTCACACTATTCTTGGACAGGTGCTTGGGAGAAAAAAAATTTGTGTCCAAGTTTTGAACATGAAAACCCAGGCAATCCTATCTCTCCAAATACAGACGATTTCAAGATGTGGAGACAAAAGAAAGGAAACAGCTGAGAAAAGCAGGGCTTCTGGGCTTTATGGGTCATGATTCATCTTTACATGATTTTCACACAGCATTTTGTGACTCCCTGCATAATGGAGGTATGGCAACTGAAAATCTCATGCTAGGAAAATTTAAAAGCCATGAGTAATCCTTATTCTGGAGATGTTCTGTATGTTGAGGTCATGTATGACAACTTACTAGAATCAGCTCTAATCCTAGAACCCTGATCTTGCTTACTATGGCAACGGGTAACTTATGATTTCCCCAAGCTCCTAAGGTCTGACATTCAGAGGTGACAGAGAGGGACACAACATAGCCTGGTCTCATACCATGATTATATCTCACAGGATAAACCCCTTTGGGGCACAAATAGCCACTTTAAGATTAGTTGCAGAAACTAGATATTAGATTGGAATCTTCTGGGTAGAGCCAGAGGTTTGGAATGAGAGATAAAATATTAGCTACCCGTAACAGAGGTCAGGCCTGTGGGGCGCATGCTTAGGGCACAGTGTAAGAAAAGTGGTTCGAGGGAGAGAACATTGCACATGCTCTCCCTCGGAGGTTGTCAGGAAGCTTATTCCTTAAGCTTCAAGCATCAATTACTATTTCCTGAATATGAATATCACTCTGTAGTATGTGTGTGTGTATGTATAAATGGCCAAGATTAAGGCCACTCTTCTGAGTTCTGTTCCCTCACAATGCGAACTTGCTTATGGCCCCCTGGTCCTCTGAGATGGCCTGTAACCTCTCTAACTGATCATTCACAGCTTGGACACTGGAAAGATGCCTACTCCACCATTCTCCACCTGCATTCTGACGAGAAGCCACCTCCTACCATTTGTCTGAACCCCAATCCTGCCTTCACTTGCTCTGCCTTATTACAACCCAAGTTTTCAGTGTGGTATTCTGTGGATGTGAACATGAAACTCATCGCTCTTTTTAAGGAGTTATTTAATTTTCTAAGCGTTTTGGCTGCATGAGCATGGCTGGTGCCTGCAGAAGTGAGAAGAGGGTGTTGGATACCTTACCCCAGAGTTACAGATAGTTGCTAGCCACCATGTGAGTACTGGGAACTGAAACTGGGAACTGGCAAGTAGGTTACAGATCTTATACGGACAGTGTCTGAAGTGTGCCAGAAATCTAGATTTGTATGTCACATCTTACAAATTTAAAATGCTGTTAACAAACCTAAGCATCCATGGCCATACTAAACAGATTTGAAGGTCATGGTGGTCAGGTATGCCCTTAACTAAGGATATTGGGGTACCTTATCATTATCTTTAAGATCAACCAGCACTCTTAGCCACTGAGTGAACCTTCCAGCCCTAAAGTCGCTACTTTCATCAAGAGACTCATTTTCTCTCCAAGCACAGGTTCATGCATCTGAACCCTGGCAGGAAGGAAGCAGTGAGCAGCGTTCTCAAACAGTGCTTGAGGAAGCACTCATCCTAAGATCACATGGAGGCCTCTTTCAGGGACTGCTTAACTGGTATCCTTGTCCGCAAAGTCCTCAAGATTTTCTCATAGCCTCCTGAGGCTAAAGGGAGATTATCGTGGCTTCCCAAATATATTTGTGCACAGACTTATTTGAAGTGCTATAGTACAGGGAATATCTGAATAGTTGTATCTATATTCAAAAGTTTATAGATGGGCATTGAAGGTAATAGAATAGAGAAAGTACCCCAATATCCTTAGTTAAGGGCACACCTGAATACTGGCCATCATAACCTTCAAATCTGTTTAGTATGGCCATGGGTGCTTAGGTTTGCTAACAGCATTTTAAATTTGTGAGATGTGACCGTATAAGGTCTGTAACCTACTTGCCAGGTGAGAACTAGGTGTCCAGAAAAGGGACTGCTGACTTCCGGTGAAGCCTGCAAGCTCTCTAGCTTCACTGTCTGCTCCCCTTGTAATGACCCTTGGCCTCACCCCTGCTGGACCTAGCACCTGAGTTTCAACCCCTCCTTACACCACAGACATCACCTACAATCAACCTGGCAATGTTCTGCACTACACATTTGGTAATACATGATATACCGTGGTCTGAGAATGTGTAACTTTTTCAGCTGAGATAATTTCTGAAAAAAATTAATCTGTTCCAACATACAGTTTTCATTTCACAAAAGGAGAGACCTGAGGTTATCTCTTGAGGGGATAACATAGTGTCTCAGCCATGCCTAGAGATCAGAGATATTTTTCTTCCTTACTCAGCTGACAAGATGAACAAGGTTGGATAAAGGAAAGTGATAGGGACCAGTACTGTGCAGAGAGGTTCACACAGAGCAATGCAGCTATTGAAACTTGTCATCAATCCAGAGAAGAAGTAGATCCCAGTTAAAAAAAAAACCAAAAACTCTTTTCACACTGTGCCTACAAATGAGCCACAGGTAGAGGAGCACCCTGATGTGAGAATGCAATAGCATCTCAGCCAATTTAGTCCTTAAGGTAATAAGAACGATCTCTTAAATATGCAGGAACTATATATATTTGGAAGGTGAGGACACATTCAACCATAAGACCTAAGGAGATTATTGCACAATTTAAGAAAACAAAGTCAAATTCAAGCTCCAGATTTAGCGACTCCTCATGGTCAAATAGCCACTGAAGAAGTTACTAATTTAAAAATGGCAAAATGTACATTTTAAAGGATAAAGTATACAGAAACAATTCATAAAAGATGAAATTGATATTAAACATATTATATGATTATCTTTATATGACTGTAAATTGAATACACTTGAGATACCATTTGATACCCACAGGATCAGCAAAGCTTAGGATGTCTACTGACCACAAATACTTGTGTAGAAGTAGGATGACAGGGTGCCACAGTCATAGAACCTATTTGTTGATATTCCATGTAGTTGATGAATTTTTGTGGTGGTCTAATTTTTTCTGCTGGGAAGCTCTATTTTAAACAGAAACATACATGTAATTTGCTTATCATTTCCAGTCCTGAAAACCTGGAACAACCTGGTTTAATATTAATGTGCAAAACAGAGATATATGTATAGACAATATGTCAAGGATGACTTTTTAAAAACATTATTGAGTAGAAAAGTATACCACAATTATAGTGCTTTTGGATCCCGTGTCAAGGTTCACTAGGCATTCTAATGCATTGCCTGCAAGCATCTTCATGTCTACACACAGCATGAAGACAGGACTGGAGATAAAAAGCTACAAATTAGGGTAGGGACAATCTGTGGAAGGTACCTTGCACTGGGGTATCAATGATCATCATTTGGTGATCAGCCTGACAAACGCTTCTGTCATCGAAAACGAGGAGGCGAGTTAGTTGACCCTACCGCCAGCTATTCATTCCGTGACTCACCTTGGAATTAAGTTCCCAGAGCTGTTTTTTCCCCAGGACGGGCTCTTTTTGGGACCCAGCTCTGGAGTTCCAGCCAGGTCCTGGTCACTGCAGTCCTCTTGGTCTGTGGACCATTTGTCCTTGGATCTCATGCTGTCTTGTTGTGAGTCCAGAGAGATGACATCTGAGGGAGAGCTCATCACCCCTGAGTCCTCGGTTGTATCCTCTGATGCAAAACAGCTGCCCACAGATGCTGTCTCCTCAGCCTCCAGTGGAACCTGTGAGACGCCACCCGTGCTGCAGTGGCTGCCAAGCCCCAGAGGCAGACTCACTGGAGAGGACATACAGAGACAGGTCAACAAAAGCCATCCGGGGTGTTATGCTACCTAACATGGGCAACATCCTTTTGACTCTGAAATTCATGATTCAGGGATTTACAAATAAGGAAGACCCTCTGGCAAACCAACAGCATTCTCTGGAAACATTTTAACTCTGAAGGAGCCTTATGTGTATACATAATTGAATGCAAACTTTCCCTTAAAAAAAACTGGGCACTTGAGGGGTTAGCCTTCTGTTTATTTATCTTGGTGGTGCTGGGGATTTAACCAGAGCATTGCACAAGCTAGGCAAGTGCCCCACCGAGGAGCTACATCTTCAAACCCTTAATTAGCCCTTTAAACATGCATCGGCAATTATGGTGATTAACTATTCAAACTAGTGAGAATGAAGGCAATTGTTTATAGTCTGACTCCTGAATTAAAATGACTTCATACATATATGTATAAATACACATATATATGTCTATAACAATTAATGAAAAATGGTCCCATGAACTTGAAAAAGAGCAAGGAGGGGGCATATAAAAGGGTTTGGAGGGAGGAAAGGAAAGGGAGAAATGGACTATAATTTTGAAAATTAAAAAAACCTGCTTTTTAAGATAAACAAGCAAATGAAAACATTAAGAATAAACAGAAACAAACCATTCTGAATGGGAACTTCTGAGCATCATCCTCACAGAACAATACTGGAAATGTGGTCTACATGTTAATGGTATTCTTCATCAACAATTGGACCTGTCCTAATTTTTATACTTGAGACAATATAATTTGTTGTATAAGTAAGAGATGAGCTCTATACCTGAAACAATGTAATTTTTTTTATGTAAGGGATGAGTTTGGAAGGGAAGGTAAAATTAAAAAGTATCAGAACCCAAGTGCCAGTAGTTGATGCCCTTCAGCATTATGCAGAAGCGCACAGGGGGTTAGTGTACAAAACTGTGTGTGACTTTCTACTGAATTTAGAATTCGCCTCCAGTGAGACCTTATAAGGAACACTATAGACATCCTGTTCACTGAAGACATGTTAAGCATCAATGGTCAGAGGCCACTTTTTCTCTTCCCCAGTTTCAGGAAGCTTTATGTGCAAAGCTAGTTTGCAGGATAGCAGTCTGCTGCTCTAGACTAGCTGTATGCTTAAGTTGCAGTTGAGTCAGTAGACATAGAATCTAGATCTTAAAGTTTGAGGCTAGAACCATGTACTGTGTTTCAATGTCTCTCTTCTCCACATAAGTAGCCCCTGGATTTGTGGTATGAAGGCAGGGCCTACGTATGTATAAGTGCACACTCCAGTGATATTACTGTGGACTCATATGAACCACACTGCATGTCTCTAAACACTACATCTCAACAGCAACTAAAAGCATGTAATTAATACACCAGGAGTAAATCTCTTCATGTGTTGTTTCATGTGAGATCTTGGACAATAAAAAACATTACAAGTGAACAGTTATAAGAATACAAAATTCACAAAAAGAGCTCAAAGCAAATGGAGAACTACAGAGAGGGGGTTGGGACAGGCACAAATGCAGAAGGCAATGCATAAATTTCAGTGTACTGCTGAAGAGTTGTTTCTCTGATTTTCTTTTCCTATAGCTCAGCATCCTCCTGCCTCTGCCTCTTCAGTGCTGGGATTACAGGTCTGCACCACCATGCCAAGCTGCAAAACTTGACAGGGAATACTAAAAAAGAGACACTACCTGTATGTGATGGCTAATGTCAACTTGACCAGGCCTCATATCACCTAGGAGACAAACATCAGGGCTTGTCTGTGAAGGAATTCCTAGATTGGGAGAATTGGAATAATTGAGGTGGGAAGACCCACGTTAAGTGTGGGGAACATCATTCCATGGGCCTGGATTGGCTAATAAAATAGTAAGCTGGACACCAACACTCATTTCTGTTTCCTGAGTTCTGATCAGGTAACCCATGCTACCCTGTCATGCCTTCCCCACCACAATGGCTGTAGCCTAGAACTGTAAGCCAAAATAAACTCTTCCTCCCTTGTATTTTTCAAGTTTTTTACCACAGGCATGAGAAAAGTAATTAATGCACATGTACACACATAGCCTGACAAGCTTCTCTACTGTCACATACAGCCTTTGCATCAGCATCTATGACATTCATTCCAGACATCAATCCCCATTCAGAGCTCTGACACCCTGAAGCCACATTATGAGAGTCCAGGGTGAGAGTCTGCTGGCTGCCATTCATTTTTTTCATCCCTTAACTTTCCTGTTGCTCTATTTGGCTTTACACATCAAACTCAGGTCCTTATTCTGTACAATAAAATTTCACTGACTATTACCTGAACTATTTCCTCAGTCCCCATTGAAATTTTTTTATAATTTATTACAATTTATTCGATTTGTATCCCAGGTATGCCCCCTTCCCTTGTCTCCCCCAATCCTATACCCCCTCCTTCTTCTCCCCCTATGGCCCTGCCCTGGTCCACTGAAAGGTGAGGTCTTCCTCCCCTTCCATCTGACTTTAGCTATCAGGTCTGATCAGGACTGGTTGCATTGTCTTCCTTTGTGGCCTGGCAAGGCTGCACCCCCCAGGGGGAGGTGATCAGCAGTGATCACTGAGTTCATGCTGGAGAAATCCCCTTATTAGGAAACCCACTTGGAGACTGAGTCTATGGGCAACATCTAAGCTGGGATTTTAGGTCCTCTCCATGCATTGTCACATTATGATTTTTAAGTTGTTTTTATTGCCTGACAACTTCATACATGTATTTTGATCATTTGTACTTTCCACTACCCTCTTTCATACCCCTCCCACTTTCAGACTCCTCCCACTCCTGGTGAACCCCTTCTTCCCAACCTCCACATTCCTCCTGTTTGCTTGTGGCCAACTGAGTGGAACTGGGATTATTTTCGTGGGTGTAGATGGAGCTAGATTTTGGAGCATGTCTTGCCTTGGCATGCCACCATTACTAAACAAACAGGTTGTTGTGGTTTGCATGAGAATGGTCCCCGTGGGCTCATTTATTTGAATCTTTCAGTCCCAGTTGGCAGGGGGTGTGGTCTTGTTGGAGGAGGTGTGACACTGGGGTAGAGTTTGAGGTTTTAAGAGCCCACCCTAGACCCAGTCTCCCTCGGAGTGCATCCTGAGTCAGATACAAGCTCTCAACTATTGTTCGAGTGTCATGTCTGCTTGCATGATACTATGCTCCCCACCATGATGCAAATGAACTAACCCTCTGAAATGATAAGCAACCTTCCAATAAAATACTTTCTTTTATGAGCTTCCTTGGTAATGGTGTCTCTTCACAGCAATAGAACAGCAACTAAATCACAGGTCAATTAAATTCAATAATTACTTTTCTATGCTGAATACAAACAGCTTGTAACCATGAAGAACAAAGCCTAAAGACTTGAATTAAAACTCTAATGGATTTGTTTCTTGGCTCCTCACAGTGCTGCAAGGTACCTATGTCATTATCAGATCGCTACTGCCACGTGGCTGTTGGGGTGGAACAGGCTTCATTACTGGGATCTGGGACCATGGTTTTCAAGCCCAACTTAGTTTATGAGGAGACAGGCAGATATCAACAGTCATACCATGGTAAATGACAACTCTTGTGAACTTCTGCAGGCAAAGTGAGGGAGGCTGGACTGAGAAGGGCTTTGCATATAGGAGGTGACACAAATATTTAGTGCTGTGTGTCCCCTCTTTTATCTCTGCAGTAGGTGCTACTGCTGCTCTGACAGTCACTTCTCAGTTGGCCCTATAGGAAGTATGATTGCCTAGGACAAAGAGGTTTCCCTGGCTCCTGGCTCCCCAGGAGACTCAGGTATCCTGTGTGGAAGCGGGCAGCCATCTTCCCTCCACCGTTTTTCTAGTCAGTTAGGTGAATGTCAAACGTATCTCTATTCAACACTTGTATGTTAAGCCCTTTAAGAACGTAACATATTGAGTGCTAAGGCCAAAGTTCCTCGTTTTTCCACTCTCTCTCTCCATTTTCCATGGGTGATGGTCTTATAGGCTGTAGCTAGGACACAGTCATGTCATACCTTCTATGCCTGGAGGGTATGTAGACAGAACCAACCAGGTGCAGATGAGAAAAACCTCTGGGGCTTTATCTGAGTTTCCTAAGAGAAGTCACATGGGAATTGAAATAGTAACTGTGCAAGTGCTGGAAGGAACTGGGAGTCATGGATGCCAGGCCTGTGCAGGTCAGTGATAACAAACTTGTTCAGACTGCAGGGTAGGCAGAGCTATGGTTAAGGAAGGACCACATCTGCACAGGCTATATGAACATTTTTGTGGATCCCCTCTTGAAGAGCAAAGAAATACAGATTTTTAGAGAGGTACCAATGTCCCTCTGAGGCCACTGGCATCACTTGTCAGGTAATTTCTGATCATTTGAGCCAGTTGGAGAATATTATGTTTGACTCAGATGCCACAAGCCATGATTACCCACCTAGGTTTCTTTTCTTCTGACCAGCTCCAAAGATTAACCCCATGAACCTTATATACAGTACATATAATACATTATATTAACATATTTTATAAAATATTTTATATATTTATTAAAAATATATTTTACATTTCCTAAATGGAATACTGGTTAAGGGCTTTCTTCTCTATCAGTTCTAAACAGAAAAGGAAAAGCTGGAGTTGCACTGGCTGTAAAAATGTCTTTTTGCCCTACCCTTCCTACGTCGCTTCCAACCCTCACACCAGAATTCCAACACAGCTGAACTCAGAGTCTGAAGCCCACCCTCCAGCCCAAGTTCTACTGTGAACTCTGGATGCTCTTTTCACAGTCTGTAAAATAAGTACAAGTTGGTCCTGATAATCACTAAAATCTCTGATAGACCCAGAATGCTCTTTGAAATCTCAAATCGAGACATGGCAAACATTCATTTACTGTTGCTTGGTTAACTAGTTCTGCAACTTAAGAGCGTATAGCATCATCTTCATCCTTCCTGCGTGTATGTGTGTGTGTGTATGTGTATATGAGAGAGAGAGAGAGAGCCTTTTCAAAGAAAGTCAGCCATTATTTTTAAGTTAATTAATATGATGGCAAATTTACTTTTCTCTAAAGATGTGACTGTCTTTTGAACTCAAAAGCAAAGTATTTGGAAATGTGAAAACACATTTTGTCTTTAGTGGAAGCATCTAATATAAATTCTTTATTAAGTTCTCTTCCAGATGAGCAGCCATTGAACCTAATTCTTCCCCTGTCTGCTTAAAGTAGGTAGTCCTATGCTTTGAATACAACAGAATCTTCATAGGGACTGTGGAAACATTTCTAACTCAAGTGTAAGAATTTAATGGTAAGGGTTACTAAGTAGTGGTTCAAGTTAGTCAACTATTCTAAGCCCTCTAGTTCATTAATATATGTCTTTCACAAAGTCATCAGGGGGAAAAATGTCAAAACCTAAACATCAGTCTCTTTAAATAGACAATCCCTGATCTATGATGATTCAGCTTAAAAAATCTTAAATGTAGTATGGTGTAAAAATGACAAACATTCATTTACAATGACATTTTGAATGTAGATTACTGTTGGGGTCCCTGCTGTGGGCCAAGGCACTCATTTGATGTTGCATAGCAATGCTGAGTAGCAACTCCCAATTGGCCACAGGCTAAGGAAGGGAACCACTGACTGATACTCAATAGCTTATGATGTTGACAAGGTGGAATGCTTGTAGGTCAGACATAGTAAACCCATTTCCACTTCTAAAACTTCAGATTCCCTTTTGTTTCTCAAGATGAAATCCCATCAGCCAAGGAGAGTGCATACTTACAATGGATTAATTTTTTATTGTTGTTTTGATCAATGAAGAAAAAAATTATCATACTCTTTTTTTCTACTAGTTATCAAGAAAGGAGAGTCCTCGAGTGTTGATTTTACTTAATTTATATGGCCTAGATGAAAAATACAAAATATTTCTATGACCCACATTGAGCCTTGTGGGTTCCACATACCACACAGAACCAGCAAGTGATGTTTGTCCTTCATCTCAAGCCACTGTCTTAGTTCTCTGTGTTATACATACTGGGAACAAAGGGAAAAATAGGGTAAATGCTTCTGATGTTGTGATGCAAAGTCATATGATGCATTTCAGTGCTTTTCTCTATCTTCTGAGTAACTAAACCACCGCACTTCTCTTTCCTTTTTAAAGCAACATCTGAAAATTACAGCCATGAATTCAAGTGATTACAGTGGGTTACTACAGTTCAACTGTACTATAAACATTAATGGTTTCATATAAATGCTTCATTAATTAAAACATTGTAATCCAAAGACTCAAAATGCCACTCATAGCACCCTCCATAGAAAAATGAACAAAAAAAATCCTCCTCTAATAGGCAGGGCTTTAGAACACATTTCTCTCTGCTTGAATTAATTTCCATTTCATAGTCTAATAATCTTATTTTAACTGAATGTACTTTTTGCTCAAGATGTATTTCAAACATTTTCTGTACAAAATATGTTCATAAGTAAACGTTTTTAAAAAATTTTTTTCACTGTGAGGTAATACTATTAAATTCCTTTTTTATGTACTGAGTTATTGCCACAATGATTAGTCGTCAAAGAAAACAGCATAAATATCTTTTCCCCTTGATGTTAGGCATCAAGTTCAGTGTCTTGTATATTTTAGACAAGCATTCTACCACGGGGCTACACCCCCAGCTACACAAATATTTTAAAAGGTTGACATTTATTAAACAAAATCATAGAATACTGCAAATGAATCTTATAATAAATCAAATGACGCTTTTTCTCCCCCATTGACTGCTCAGAAATATCTGGAGTCCTTGTTGCTAAAATGAGGCAGAGTTCAGTATAAATTCATTTTATAACTTTCATTTTTATCAGATACAAGCACCAAAAAAAAAAATCTCTGGTTGTACAGGCAGGGGTGAAATAAAAGGGTTTTCTTATGCCTACACCATTCCATTCAATTTTTAAAAGCTCTTCTTCTGTTATATGCCAAAAATAATTGACCTGTCACAAAAATTATACTTAATGATCTATAATTGGGCAGCTTAGTTAGCTCCTTTATCAATTTGGTTGGAGAGAAGAACCGGAAATATTCAGTAGGATTTGTCGTCACTAGTGTTATCTATCTGCTCAACCATGTGTCAGTATCTCCAATGGTATACTTAGGTCCAGAAAGAAAGACTTGTCTACTGCTAGAAGCTGTACCTTAGTGAGATTCCCAGTGGTTAAGGAGAATGTCTGTATTTATAAAGGAAAAGAGTCTTTGCAAAGCCTGGACCTGGGAAGGAGACATGGACTGTTGATGGTGTTTTCTTTCTCTTTCTTTCTTTCTTTCTTTCTTTCTTTCTTTCTTTCTTTCTTTCTTTCTTTCTTTCTTTCTTTCTTTCTTTCTTTCTTTCTTTTTCTTTCTTTCTTTCTTTCTTTCTTTCTTTTGAATATGATGTTTTATTTATTTATTTATTCAATAACATTTTTATTTTATATTAATCACAGGTATATACTTTGTATCCCAGCCATAGCCCCCTCCCTCATTCCCTCCCTATC
>CM053754.1:5300820-5351868 GCA_028658305.1 Pachyuromys duprasi
TCTGCATTCTGCCAAAGGGTTGGTTATGTGTCTTAATATTTGCTTTGATACACTGCTAGGTAGAGTCTTTCAGAGGCCCTCTGTGGTAGGCTCTTGTCCTGCTACTTGTTTTCTCCTACATCCAATATCCATCCCATTTGTCTTTCTAAGTGAGGATTAATCCTCTTACCCCAGGTCCTCTTTCTTGTCTATCTTCTTTAGGTGTATAGATTTTAGTATGTTTATCCTATCTTATATGCCTATATAAGTGAGTATATACCATGTGTTTTTTTTCTGCTTTTGGGATACCTCACTCAGGATGATCGTTTCCAGGTCCCACCATTTGCCTTTTACATCAGGTTTTGAAAAGGTACAGAATATCCAGAAGGGGCTGCCTTGGAAGTTCTGGAGATCTCCCAGGGAAACCCAGAACTAGTTAAAGCCACATATAAGCACAGTGTGGCAGTTGAAGATCTGAGGTGAGGAAGACCATAGAGAATGTCTAGGGATGTAGTGAAACATTCATTCTAAACAGGGGAGTCAAGAAGCTGACTACTGAACCAGGTTTTGGAATAAACTTGTTGGAGGGTAGAGATGAAGAGTCTGATGAGAGGTGAAGAAAACCTGGGAAATGCTGGGTACTGTAGGGTAGCCAGGGTTCCAGGATCTCATGTTACATACATGCTGCATGTGCACATATATATATATATATATATATATATATATATATATAAATATGCATGGGTGTATACAAGGAGGTGGGTTGAAGATTAATCTTTGGGAGACCCTCTGCCATCAGTGCTACATGGATACTGCTCCAACTAATTCTGCAAATGTTGTGCTCCCTCATCAGTTCTCATAGTTCTTATCAAGTGCGTTGCTCTTCAAAATTATATCCTCTTTAGCTTGTTAAAAACTGCTTAGTATCTCAATGTCAATTCATCTAGAGACCTAGGCATATGAAGACCATTCCATAGTGAAGGTAGCAGTATAGGAAACACAACATAGACCATGACTGTGTTAAAAAAGAAAAGATGAAGATTTGCAAAGCACTGATGTACCCCCAAAGAAAACTGCTTAAGAGTCAAATATTTCATTCTTTGGATCAGTCTATCCATATTCATTCAGAGCATGAACTATGTCTAACCCTAGACTCCTAATGGGTTAGGGTTAGGCTGTAGGTCCAAGAGTGAAATAGCAGGACCATATGGTACTTCTAATTTTAAGTTTTAGAGAAATCACCAAACTTATTTCTATAATGGCTGCATTAATTTGCACTTCTCCCTGTAAAACAGTGAATAAAGGTGACCCCTTATCCCTCCACATCCTCTTCAAACATCTGTCAGATTTGTTGATAGTCATTCTGACTGGAATGAGGTAGTATTTCAAAGTAGTTTTTATTTCTATTCTCCTGATGACTTTAAAAAAGTTATTAGTCATTTGATTAATTTTCTCTCTCTCTCTCTCTCTCTCTCTCTCTCTCTCTCTCTCTCTCTGTGTGTGTGTGTGTGTGTGTGTGTGTGTGTGTGTCTATCTATTCAATTCACTTGCCCATTCATAGATTGGCAGTTTTATTTTCTTGGTATTTAACTTCTGAAATTCTTTGTGAATTTTGTATATTAGCCCTTTGTTTCAATTGTAGCTGGTGAAGATTTTCTCCCATGCTGTAGATTGTGTGCTCTGTTGATTTTTTCCTTTTCTTTAATAATCTATTTTTTTCTTTCTTATAGTCTCATCTGTTGATACTTGGGGCTAGTTCCTGTGGCATGTGTGTGTTCTATTAAAAAAGATCATACCTACCCCTAAATGTCTAAGTTTTAAAGGATGAATATGTAATTCCATGAATGTTTTGATAAACATTTCTCTATTTTTAATAATAGTTTAATTATTTTTTATGCATAGGATAAAATATTGGAATTTTCTAATATAATTAATAAAGCATTTAAAAAGTTTTGCTTCATTTCTTAAGTTCTAAGCAACTTTATTTTCTTTATAGAGTCGATTCTTTCGATCAGTCTGTCTCTTATACATTTAAAAAGTGGTCTCCTATAAGACAGGATAAACATACTAAAATCTGTACACCCAAAGAAGGTAAACAAGGAGGAGGACCCTGGGTAAGATGATCAATCCTCACTTAAAAAGACAAATGGGATGGACATTGGAAGAAGGAGAAAACAAGAAACAGGACAGGAGCTTACCACTGAGGGCCTCTGAAAGACTCCACCTAGCAGTGTATCAAAGCAGATGCTAAGACTCATAACCAAACTTTGGGCAGCGTGCAAGGAATCATATGAAAGAAGAGGCAGTTAGTAAGACATGGAGAGTTCAGGAGCTCCACAAGGAGAGCAACAGAACCAAAATATCTGGGCTCAGGGGTATTTTCTGAGACAGATACTCTGACCAAGGCACATTCATGGATATAACCTAGAACCCCTGCTCAGGTGTAGCCCATGGCAGCTCAGTGTCCAAGTGGGTTCCCTAGTAAGGGAAAGAGGGACTGTCTCTGACATGAACTCAGTGGATGGCTCTTTTGACCACCCGTGCCCCTGAGGGAGGAGCAGCCTTGCCAGGACACAGAGGAGAACACTGTAGCCAGTCCTGATGAGACTTGATAAGGTAGGGTCGGATGGAGGGGAGGTGGACCTCCCCTATCAGTAGACTTGGAGAGGGGCATGAGAGGAGATGAGAGAGATGCAAGCAAATAAAATATAATTAATGTAAAAAATAAAATAATAAAAATTATAAAAAATGAAAATAAAAGTGGTCTGGCTGGGCATGGTGGAACACACCTTGAATCCTAGCACTTGTGAGGTAGAGGCAGGAAGATCTTTGTGAGTACAAGGCTAGCCTTGTTTACATAGTAAGTAGTCTCTAGGCTACATTGTAAGACCCTACCTCAGAAACAAATAAGAAAGGAAATAAGAAAGGAAGAAAGGAAAGAAGAAAGAAAGGAAGGAGGAAGGGAAGGAAGGAAGGACAACAAAATAAAACGGTCTGTTGATTCTTGGCTGTCTTTTATGTGCTTCAACAAGGGTAGCAGCAATGTGAGGAAGTAGGTTTCCTTGGCATTCATGAATCTCAGTGTTCCCTTACTTTGGTACGAAAAGCCTAGATAGCAGGGTTTAATTAGAGTTTCACTGTACAGCTTGACTTCTTGAAGTAAACAATACATTGACATAGGTAGTTGAGTTTCTAAATACAGTAAGCATAGTGTTAGTGTTGGTGGCCAGTGCTTGATGCCAGTCCCCATCAAAGTAAGGTTCCATTTTGTTTTTAAATGCTGTCTTTTTTCTTTTGTTCAACAAGACTAGACACAAGCTAACTTGTCTGTGAAGAGGAACCTCAGTTGAGGAAATGCCTCTATCAGATTGCCTATATGCAAGTCAGCCTTGTAATTTTCTCCACTAATGATTGATTTGGAAAGACTCAGTTGTGTGGATGGTGCCACACAACAAGACAGGCTGAGCAAGCCATGAGGATCTAACAGTATGGCACATTCTTCCATACTTCCTGCTTTAGGTTTGCTTCCATAGTCTTGCTTTGACTTCCTGCCCTGACATATTTCAGAGACTAAGAATTGTGAGAGGAAATAAACACTTTCTTCCTCAAGTTGCTTTTGTTCATGATATTTTTATCATAGCAATAGAAACTTGCTATGTAACTAAGACACATGCCTTTTTTAGCATATAGCCAAACAGGATTCTTTGTTAATGGTAATATGGATTTAAAAGTCATCTACAGTATTTGAGAATTGACTAATTACTATGAGATTCAGGCCTGGTCAACAACATCTGAGAGCCACATCATAGAACTAGGTCTTTATAGTTTGTGTTATTCAAGTGGCTGGCACTTATTTATCTCCTATTTAATTTTCATAACACCCCCAGTGCCTATACCATGGTTCCTATTTTGCAAATTATAAAATTTCAGAGATAGATGAGTCAGCAGGAAAAGACATATGCTGTCAACCCTGACAACTTAGTTCGACTCCCAAGACCTGCATAATAGGAGAAACCTGACTCTCTCAGAGTTGTTCTTTGACCTCTATGTATGTACTATAGCATTCACCCCACTACTCACATACTTACTAGACATTAACTAAATAGATATAACATTTTTAGAGACAAGCCAACAAATTATTTCACCTACCCTTGAGAGCATGTGTGACAAAAACACTCTGCCAGGCTCAGAAAGGTGGCAAGCATATGAAAAAGAATTACAGAAACTCACTTAGGAAAGGTTTAAATTAAACAAGGTTCTTTCACCAAGAAAATTTAATCAGAACCTTACTAGAATATTTACATTTAAATTTTTCTAAGCTGAAAGATGTTTTACATTCTATTGAACAAAATTTAGTCACATATACCCAAGGTTTTCAGAGTATTTGAAAGTACTTTTTAATAAAAACACCCTAACACTTTTAGTACTTCTGCGGCCTCACCTCTGAATGGAACGGGAAGACTGGGAGTGGAGGGCAGTTGCTGATGCCAAGAACTAAAGGAAGCCTTCATTTCCACTGTCAAAATAGAAACTCTGTCTCCAAGTCGTCTAGTGTATGAAAGCACATGACTTTTATTTAATCAACACCTCAGAAAATTAACCTTCAGGACTTGCCAAGTTGCTAAGGGGCTCAATTTGGAAGTGACTGTGACTCGGGTCTGTCACAGAGCAGGCGAGTCATCTGCCATGTGGACAAGGCAATCCATTAAAAGTATCACCCACTGTACCTTCAGTTTCTCCACCTCTGTCTTTCATCATTAGGGCTCGAGGGCCAGTGTTTGGGGCCTACGTCTACAAAGCTGCTCATAAGTGCAGGGCTTCCACTATTGATTTCAATTTAACATAAAACTGGACAAACAGAATATTTTCACATGTCATATTAAACGGTTGTTGTTGGTTTTATTTAGTAGAGACTCAATGTTTCATAAATAAGTGCCTTTTAAAATTTTCTCTTAAATTTAGAGCTATCTTGCCCCTGAACACCTTCCCTTTTTTATTGAGGAAATGAGTACTCTTTGATCCGGAGTCCTTCTTGATGCCCTTGTGCTTGTTTTCTCAAGACGATTAGGAACAGTGAATAATTTCTTACATCTATCTATCTATCTATCTATCTATCTATCTATCTATCTATCTATCTATCTATCTACCTACCTACCTATCATCTCTCATCAATCATCTGTCATTATTTGTCATCTACTATTACAACCTATCTGTCATCAACCATCTATTATTATGTATCATCTTATATACAACCTATCTGTCTGTCTATCATCTATATATCTCTATCTAATTTATCATCTATGTATGCATGTATGAATGTATACCCTATCTATCTATCTATCTATCTATCTATCTATCTATCTATCTATCTATCTATCTATCTACCTACCTATCATTAATCATCTATTTAATCTATCTATCTCTCTATCATCTATTTAACTGTCGTGTGTGTGTATGTGTATGTACTATGACACATGACACATTTGCAGGTCAGAGGATAATTTGTGGAAGTGCTAGGCTCCATCCATCACATAGGTTCTATAGATCTAACTTAGGTTGGGAGCAAGCAACTTTATCTGCTGAGCCATCTTACCAGGTCCACCAATTGAATTTTTATTGCTTTTGACAGGGTTTCTTTGTGTAGTCTTGGCTGTCCTGGACTCACTTTATAGGTCAGGCTGGCCTCAAACTCACAGGAATTCACTTGCCTCTGCCTCCCTGAGGGGTTGGGATTACAAGTGTGTGCCACTGTGCCCAGCTCATTGCTATTTTTCTATGAGTCCCTTTCCCCTCTGTTTTCTGTCACATATACTTTGAGGTTTCCTGGTTCATTGCTAGACATTTTAGGAAAAGATGGATTTATTTTCATTTACTCAAAATAAAAAATTCCCTATTCTAGATTCTTCTAGGTTTGAATAATGTTTATAATCCCCCCTTTTTTCATTTACTGCCATTTAGAAATAAAACATCTTTCAACAGAAGAAGAAAAGGAGTCAGACCACCTGCTCACAAACACGTTGTACTTTTGAGTTCCCTTTAATCCCTCCTGCCTGCCCACTGAGACCATAAGCCTAGAAACTATAAAAACAAGGGGTATCTGGGGTCTGGATATCTAATCCGGTGAGGAAGGCTTCCTTCTACTGCCACGCTATGAACCTTAAAGTCATGATGAAATGATGAACTTAATAAGTGAAATGCACAGTTTTTGGTAACATTTGAGAATCTTGACATCAAAATCTAATCTTCTGCTTGACAAATAACATACAGTACTGTGAATCACCTTCTACATCTCAGAAAAGATGACAAGTGACCTGCAATGCCACCGCAATATTGAACATCTCAGAGGCCCCAGTCTCTGGACCTGCCTGGCCTCTGATGATACTGAGAGCCCTATCCAGTGTCAGATGAGTCACCTCCTCCTCTTCATATGTCCACCCCCTTTCAGCTGTATTGAAAGTGAAAGTCAGTCATTACAGATGAAACTGTCACTGTATATCTTTAACAAAACCTTCTATTTGGTGTTTCTAAAACAATTTTTAAAAAGGCTGTGGCTCTTTCTTTTTCTTTTTAAATACAGATTACATTTCTTCACATGCTCTGTCTTTTTATTTGCATAGTGGTGGATTCTTAAGTTTTATTATCTATAAATCTATCAAATGCATGAAGCTTTAAGCTGTTCAGGATAATACAAGGTGTTCTAGCTCCTGTCTTGGACTCAAACCATATCATATGCCTTACACTAAGCAGAACCTTGCACTGGACTTTTGCTACCTGAGTGACAGAAGTATACAGGCTGAGAAGTTCCAAATAAATCAAGAGATGATAATGAAGATGATGGCGGCGGTGGTGGCAGTGGTGGTTGTGGTTACATATGCTCCTTCTTTTGACTATCTGGCCTAGAGGTGAGTGATTTCCTAAATTTTGTTCTCCATGGCATTCTCATAATCCAGTGGCTAATTCTTCTGCTGTAGCTCTTAAAGTCCCTGAGTGGCCCCAGGTGTACATCCCATCATAGACACCTGGGTAATAAGAGACTGGCTCTACTCTCTAGGAGCACAAGGACCACCACCAACCTGCATCATTTCTTATGTTTTTCTTTTCTTTTTCCTTTACTTTCCTCTTTTTTCCCTTCCTTCCTTCTTCCCTTCCTTTCTTTTACCTAATACAATGTAGGCAAATGGAGCTTACCTTTTACTTAAAACTTTTCTTTTTCAGTTATTAGACCCCTAGAAGTGTCAGAATGAATGGGGCTTGTCAAAGAATTTAGACATCTGACCTCTAGGACTCAGAGACAACAAATGTATATTATTTTCCCCTTCCCCTCAAAATATGCTGCCATAATGTCCCAAGGAAACATATGAACATGGCTAGGCAGTAGGGGGATTAAGGGATCCTCAGTGAATGTTAAAGCCTAGGTCTCTGAGGATAACCCACCTCACATCCCCACGTGCATCTGCAGCCTCATCAGCATAGCTGCCAGTTCATTATGTTTGCCTTTTTATTTGTGTACACTGCCTAAAGTTTAGGACACATGGACTAGCACAAACTGTGAAGATGATTTATTCAAACTGCTGCCTGGGTCTGTACTAATGAATAAAAGCACATGTAGTTAATATTGAAAGAAACTCTGACAGGTGGTGTTTCAAGACAAGCTACCTTCTAAACACTATCAGAAATCCCCAAATGCAAATACACCATAAAATATGTGGAGAAGAGGTACGTGACTAATATTTATACTCATATAATAGGTTCTTCTATGTAACACATATGTACCCTGCAAAATTACCATCTAAAGGCCACTCAGTCCCAGTGAGTGGTTAGTCTACAGACCATGGAAAGTCATAATATGATTTTCCCACGGAGCCCTTTTCCCACTCCAGCAGGCTTGGTGATGTGCATCTGCTTGTAACGGTGACAAGATCAGCATCTGAGCCCATCATTTGGGGAAACTTGTATAGAATTGTTTCTAGCCCTATCCAAAGTCAACAGACTACACAACCAGTAAATTAAATGCTTCATACACAAACCACCTGTCTAACACACAATTATGGTGGCCCAAAATAACTTGGCTTTATTGGTCAGAAAACACTCACCTCAGCAAAACTACCAATCCCCAAAATAACCTGCATGGATGCTGAGGTCCGGCCCTAGGTTTTCAAGGTCAGTCCCCAGGACTTGTGGCATCCTTTCCTTTCCTTTCCTAAAAGGCAAGGATGGTGCACTGCCACCAAATTTTCCCTGGTATGTTCCTATTAGGATTCTTTTAGTTTTTAAAATAAGTTTGTTTCTTTTTCCCCTCTAGATTAGAAAATCAAGAACATACTAACAATTGGAATAAAGTCACTCATTCTTAGAATAATCACAGATTACATTTGGTTGCTTTTACTTCTGGTGTGTGCGTGTGTGTGTTTAAGGGACACATACACACACAGGAAAATTTTATAATGTATGAAGACAACTAGATACATCACCCACTAGTGTCTGTTCACTCACTATATATTAAATGGGTTAAAGAGAGTATTTCTTGTGTCAGTGATAGACTCATGCTAACAAAATTCACTCATTTCACATGTTTCTTGACATCCTGGTAAAACTACGGTCTTTTGGAGACTCAGATAGCACTGACTACATGGTGGTACCATATAATGCTGAGCAGTTCTTCAGGAGGCTGCATGTGGGAATCAGCATCCAACATATGGTGCAGTTCTCCCCAGAGCTGGGACTCAGAGGGTAGAACCAAAGTAGAATCACATATTATTACCAGAGTTACCCACTAACAAAATTTCTGCTTCCTGTTCTCTCACCCTTATGTTCTACATGGTTAGGGTCCTTCACTCTAGAGTTCTGTGAGTAGACACAACAAAGATGTCACTGAACTGAAAGTTAAAACTGCCCATCACTTTGCGCTCTTTGTGTCTTGAAGGCCAAGAAAGGTTGGAATGATGGTGACAGTCACTGATCCAGACTACCAAAGGGAAACTGGACTGTGACTCCTAACAAAAGTAGGGAAGAATATCTCTAGAACACAGGCTGAATAGGAACCATGACCATATAGGTACTTAATAAAGGCCAAAAGATGGTGGATGATATAAATACCAGTCCATGCCATGAATCTGTTTACAGAAATGATGATTACAGCCATTATTTTTTGTTATGAATATATTTCTAGGTATATATAAATTATGCAAAAAGATACATCATTTTCTTCTGGTCTTCTTTCCACTGCATAACATTTTATGTCAGTATTTAATTAGTAATTATACACCAGGAAAAGAACATCTTAAGGGGGTTGCCCCTGGAGGAAGGGAATCCTATGTTTCTGATGGTGTGCACCAGAGCTGCTTTGTGTTACTTGATATTAAGACTGTGTCTTTATCTGCTTTTGGAGATAGAGTGTGGTTTAAAAACATCCATGTGGTCAGTGGTGAACTCTTGACAGTTGTTTACATATCATCTAATGAGTCTAAGTGAGCAGAATATTTCTAGGTTGTCTGAGGCTTCTATGGAGACACTAGCATTTTAATTATTATAGATTACAAGAAAAAGATATCCCTCCTGGAGATCAGGATTTACAGGATGCAGCATTCAATCTGCCTGCACCAAAATGCAACAAAACACTGTTTGCATGGGGACATCCATCCCTGCTCACCTTTGGGCAGCAGAGCTCCCGGCTTGAAGGTCCTTACACTAAAACTGATTCACATTTCTAGTGCTTCTGAGGCTGTTGCCTGCTGAAGGCAGATGGTAGGGCTTTCAGCTTTCCAGTCACATGAACCCGTCTCTATTTTAATTCAATTTCTCTTGAAATATGCTACTGTGTAAAACACATGAAGGTATCTCTATTTTATCTACAAGTCCCACAAGAAAGCATTATATTTCTAGTAAATATGTATAGACTGTTTTTCTGTCATTTCCTTTAACCAATACAACCATTTATACTGTACTGAGTAGTACAAGTAATCTAGAGATAATTTAAATTATATACGGGAGGATTATGTAGGTTAGGTGTAAATACTACACTACTACTTCACATAGGGGATCTGGGCACCCAGAGTTCCCTGTGAATGTTGAGGGGTACCTGCATAAGTCATTAGGACTAAACAGTAAACAGAATTAACATATCCATTTTTCATAAAAGTTATTATTCTCCTTATGCTTTGAAGTTGTTCAGAAAATAAATGATTCAATTAGCAATGGTGTAATCCTTCCCAAATCAGCCTTCCCAGGGTGTAACCCTAACTGTATATCTGACATGGGTTGTTTGGAGGCGCCTTCCTCTCTCCCTCCCTTTGTGCTTCTTCCATCTGTCCTATGAGAGGTGCAGGAGTCACAGCTGCAGAAACAAGCTTGAGGGCTCAACTGCCTCTCCCTGGCTTGGGGATCTTGTACTCTCACCAGACAGAAGGGCAGTGTAGCAGTAGGATTCAGGCTTATGTTCAGGCTTTTGGCCAGCACCGAGCCTGCCTGTAGAGAGTGGATAAGAAGCTTCCAATTAGCACTAGTTGTGTCTCTGAAGTGGCAAGAAGTGTCCTCTCCAGGCATCTCAACTAAACACTGGCTGTAGCACTCCCAGGGCTAATTTATTCCTGTGTTTTGTTGCTGCATGGAAAGACTAGTGCTTGCTCATAGGCATTGAAAAGCTGGGAATGCTCTGGAAGACAAAGAATAGTGGGTACAGAAGACCCACTATTCTATCTTTCAAGGACATGCAATGCAGAACTCACTGTCACAGTTGCGTGTGTGTGTGTGTGTGTGTATGTGTGTGTGTGTTGGTGGGGGGCATAGTTCCCAGACTTTCCCTGAGAAGTGGCAGAAGCTCTCAGTACAGGACATTAATTTCCAAGAGCAGTTAAAGACACATTTTTAAGATATCTCTCAAAGGAGACATACAATGACAATTCCCTGAGGAAAAAGAGAAAAGCAATTTAGCCTTTCATTTCTCAGGAAGGGGTACGAAGTAGAAAATGAGGTTATTTGGGCTTACTTCATATAGCATGATCAACATTTTTCTTCTTATTTTGATGTTGTTGTTTACAGTGAAGACATGAGTTGCTTAATCTTTCTAGTTTTTGGAAATCTGAGAATCGATTTGAAAGAGATATGGGGACATCAGAGAGTGACAGGCTGAGTGGCTGAGTGGTCTGATAGGGTGTATCCAGAATATCCAGAGTGCCAGCATCCTACAAGACATAGGCATTTCTGTACTCCATGACACTTTCACAGAGGCAGACTGATGTTGCCTAACCTCCTTTTCTCATAGTGTGTGTGTTTTAATGTATAATTTCTTGCATTTTGAATTGTCGCCATTCTCATACTAATTATGATTTGTTCAGTGTTGATTGTTGTTCCAAATGTTTCTGCATTTATTTGCCTGTGTAATTCTCAAAGGCAGCTTTGCTTTTCATAGAAACTCTGGAAAAAAGCAATTAAATTGCCTAAGATTGTTTAATAACAGAGTTAAGAGCTGAGCCCAAGCAACTTGGCTCGAGCCTGCTTGCCTATCTGGAGAGACTACAGTAGACAAGACTGAGGCTGCTCAACATCATTTCTGCCTCTCCTATTTGGAGAACAACCTATAGCACAAGGATTCTAGTGACCCAATCACATCTCACTCTCCTTGCTATTTCTTGTTTCATTGCATTCTGGCCTAAAACAATAGATGCATGGCTCAGTCACCATGATTGACTCTAGAGCTTACACGAATCTTACTTTGGGTGAAATGAGCTATTTCTACCTCTAGAGTCACATTTACTGGAACTGGCCAAGACAAACAGTATAAGTAACATTCCAGTACCATTTCTGGATCTGTTATGCCAAACTATGGGAAGCATGGCTCTGAAGAAATGTTTGTACATAGATATTCCCTCTGGCATTATTCCCAATAAGAAGTTTAAACAAATTAAATAATCTGTATATGGATAAATGAAGAAAGATAATAGGGGTAAAACACAAACAATGGAAGTTATTGAGTCTGTATAAGGAAGGCAATTCTGCCTTATGCTACCATATGAATGATTCTTGAGGGCATTATGCTAAGGGTGAGGAGTCAGTCACAGAAAGACAAATGCTGTGATTCCATTTATATGAGATACCTCGAACATCATATTCTTAGAAACGAATGGTGGGACTGTGGTTGGCAGAGGCTGGGGAAAGGGGAAAATGGAAGTTAGTGGATACAGAATCAGACTTGGAAGATGGCAAAGCCCTGGGAGTCTGCTGCACAACCATGTGAATACCCCAACAGCCACAGAATTGTGCACTTGAAAATATCTAATGTTGCACATTTTGTGTTATTTTTTAAAGTTATAATTAAGAGCTACTAACTGATTCAGCAGTTTACGCAAACATTCAAGTTTCCTTGCATAGGTCAAGTAAAAACAAGTCTAAGCAGAACACAGAGTCTGCCAGGCCTGGAGCAGAGTCTCGAGGGCCCTTTTGCCTGGGAAGTCTACAGCACAATCTGTGACTAATGGTTAATATCTTGGCTCAGTTTCCTCAGAAGTCCTGTTAGCTGGGAGAAACCAGTGACAATGTGGCAACCTTTAAGATGGATAGAATTCATTACATTAGAGGAGTATGAGTAACTGATTTCAGGAGAACCTTTGGAGAAACAATATAAAGCTTCTTTATAATACTCTGCAAACATACAAAATAAACTGGAAACAAATGTCAAGCTTACTATGAATGATCTGCAAAACCCAAAGTTCAGAAGCAAATAAGACACAAGATAGGTTTCAAATGTGTGTGTACTTGTGTGCATGTACACACAGATGCACATGTATTCACAAATGCTTGAAAGATTCAAGAGGGGGTGAGAAGATGTAGGAAAAGGGAAAGCAAAAGCAGGAGGAGCCTCTGATTTCAGCATGGTGTAGGGTATCACAGTGCTTGATCATCCCTGGAAGCATTTCCTGAGATTGACAGGTTTTCTCTGCTAGTCAGTGGAGAACTCGGTGCCATCAGAACTGTAGATACTCTATAAACTGTCAGCAAGGATGAAATTCAGTCAGGGTAAGGACAGGAATGCCCACAGGAAAGGCATCATGGGCCATGATAAATATGGACAAAATCAGCACAGCTAGTAGCTGGAAAGTGGCAGGGTACTGACATGGAAAAGGGCCCAGGGCCTAGAGTCAGGGCTAGTCTTGCCTCATGATTACACATGGGTACATTGTACTCTGCAGTTTCTGCTGTCTCCATAGCAACCACAGGATGATGATAGCAATTGTTACAGTCCAAAATTTGTTCTAAAAAACACAGCTGTAGCAAATCCTGAATGCAAGATTACTTGGAAAAGATCTCTAAAGTAGTGAATAAGTAAGTCAGGCCATAGGGTAGCTCTCACTGGGTGATATCATGTGACTGGTCTTCAAAGATGGAGAGATAAGGGTTCAAAACATAGAAGGAAGAGCTATGAGGGCAATAGGAGAAATATGTCATTCATGAGCCAATAAGGAAGCATCCAAAAGAACCAACCTACTGACATCATGATCATAGACTTTCAACTTTCAGAGCTGGGGGAGAAACCATGGGTTGTGTGAGCTGCCAGTATGTCATAACCACCTCAGCAGTAGACCCTTATATGGTGTGACTGGGGAGAAGAGTCTTAACTCAGTCTAGTCGTGAGAGGTGTCTACGTGTGGGAACTATGTAAGCATGGTACTTTGGCTCATTCTCTACTTGCTGTTGGCTAGAGTTTTAACACAAAGCTGAATTGGTGACTGTGGTCTCGGTCCAAGAGCTTCAAACATGACCAAACACTACTGTCTGTTTACCTCAAAAGACAAGGGCTGACATCCTCTGCATTCTGCTTCTGAAGATCTATGAACACTTTAAAGAGATGAGTAGGGGAGTCAGAGATGACACACAACACCTGCCCACACACTGGCATACATGGTGAAGGCAGGAAATAAAACACAAGCTAAGTAAGAGGCCCTGATTGGCAAGGAACAGTCTTGGCATAGGGCTTAAGTTGCATTTGGCCTCAGAAAAGTTACTTATCTCTGTGCCAAGGTTTTCTTATTTGTAAACTGAGGATGGTAACAACAGCTCTGACTTGTTGGGGCCATGGTAAAGATTAAAGAATTAACCTATAAAAATGGTGGCCATTAGCTATTTTTACCTCATATGAGTAGCGAATCCATGGCACATAAAACCCTGTCCAGTTGAGACCTCTTGCAGTTTGACCATAAGCCACCCTCTCTTTGTCAGGTGCTCCCCAGGTACCAAACAGCCAATCAATGCAGATGTAAGTGTAAGGATAAAGGTAAATGATGAAGCTGGAACATATTAATATGGTGACACGATATTCTGGCCCTGTCCAAAGCTGGGTAACTCTCCAATTTAACAACCGTTTCACCATGTTCTCCTCAAATTTTAAATCTCCTTTCAGTGTCAAATTAGAAATCATGGTAGTTTGATATAAAATGTAACCCATAGATTCATGCAGTTGAACGCGTGGTCCCTGGATGGTGGAGCTTCTCAGGTTATGGAACTTTAGGAGGCAGAGCCTCCCTGGAGGAAGCTGGTCCTTAGGAGTGAGCCTTGATGTTTTATACTTGTTTCTACTTCCTGTTCACCACTTGCTTCCTAACTACAGAGGCAATGTGACCAGTGCCTCATGCTCCTGATAGCATGCCCTGGCACTCTAAACGTGCTCCAAAAGAAGTTCTTCTTCCCTTTTTGTTGGGCATCTGGTCAAGCAGCAAGTACCTGAGATGGACAATAAAGGAGGACAACAATGATTTCTGGGGAAACGAGGTAGACAGATTCACAGTTCTTACAAAGCCAAATGCAGGTTCGTGAATATCTTGTGTGAGGCAAACTGGCAGCCATAAGCTAATATCACATACTGTGTTAGCCTCATACACTGACACATGCACACATGAGGCACTTGTGTCTCTGAATGAATGTATGTATATGTGTTACAAATGTATAGATGGGCACAGTGTGTTCACAACCATGATATATACACATGAATGTATATGACATGGATACTCATGTGTGTTGTGCATGCATATACATGTGTTTACAGCATGTAACAATGTTTCTACATAAAGATGTATACCACCCACAAAGTACACACATGTATATATGTGCACATACACAATGTGCCCATATACTAGTCTCCCCAGCAACAGCAGATGGAGAATCTGCCAAGCTGAGTACAGGCCTTCCTTTAACTGTGTGATTCTAGGCAAACCAGTTGATTCTTTTGGCTTCATTTTCTTCTTTCTGTGACTATGGGATAATCAGCTTTAAGATTGTAGTCACCAAGATGCCTGTTCTGTGTGACTGGCTGCAACATAATACTGGCATAAAGGCAAAGCGGTTATGTTATTTTTTTGTATCTTTGTTTCCATTCTGCAGAGCAGTCCATTAAGAAGATAACCAGAGCTCCCCCTGGTGGTTGTATATATATGCAGCCCAAACCATTTGTTTTTCATAATACCTTAAAGCTAGAATGGAACTAGAAAAGATGATCCTGGGTGAAGTAACACAGACCCAGAAAGACACACATGGTATATACTTACTTTTAAGTGGATCTTAGCTATATAGTACAGGATAGACATACTGTAATGCACAGACCCCAAGAAGATAAGCCTGATGGACATCTTAGGCTTCATGTCAGCCCAAGTTAGGAAAGTGCGGAGTATCTCTGACACAGACTATGTTGCCTGCTTTCTGATCACTTCCCCCTGATGGGACTTCCCTACCAGGCCACAGGGGAGGAAGACAAACTCAGTCTTCATGTGAGTAGATGAGCTGGGGTGTCTGGGTAGAGGGCTCTCCTATTCTTAGGAATAGGGCAGGGGATGAGGTTGGAGGGTGGGACTGGGAGGATAAGAGGGAGTGGCCAATGACTGAGATGTAAATTGAATTAATTAATAATAATAAAGGAAGACCCAGCCCCTTAGGGATCTGCCAAGCTTGCAGAGAACAATGAGGGTTGGTAGGCAGTTGGTCCACTCTGGAGCCTGGAAGGATTCTGCCCTGGCACCAACCTTGCCAACTCCCCGATGGTCATAAGGAAACAGGTGGTAGCTGGCCCTATCAGTTGGCTGTTAGTGGGGTAAGGATAGCAAAGAGGGTGGGTGATGTCCGTATTAGCATTTATGCCTCCTTGGCAGAAGAAAATGACACAGAACAGTCTCAGGTTTCCTCTGGAAATAGATAGGAGGACAGAGGCAAAGATCTGTGTGTATGTTTACACATCTGCATTTTCATTTAAAAGTATATTCAGATGGTTGCACAGACTATAAAATGTCCCACCCAGTTTTCCTTCTCCCCAGATCAAGGGAATTTCATAATCAAGAACATTAATATCTATAATCCAACAATCTCCTAGTTGGATAGGATGGAGTTTTACTTCTCAATTGGCGTGTAATGTCACTAGAAAGTATATTTTGTTAGATATTCCATTAGATTTATAATACATAAGGTGGTATATGTAGATATGTGAATAATGTTTTATTTGTACACAAAATATGCATACTTGCAGAGTAAAAATGGCTATGAATGATGGAAAGAAATGTTTGAGACACTGTGGTATAGATTAAATATTTGCCTATTTACAAAAAGACTGAATAGAAGAAATAAATGGTGGAGAGAGGCTGTCAATGAGGTGCTTCAGGGTACAGGCAACACACAGCAAAAAGAGAAACTGGCCATGAAAACAAAGGTTCTTTATTGCCACCAAGAACCACCCATTCTCCTGTACAAATAGACACTCTATTAATAGCATATGCTTAATTTTACACCTCTGTCCACCTATGGTCAGACAGTCAGGAGCCTGACTGTAAGACACAATCACTCTCCCTTTAATTCCCTTATTGGAAAGCACCCCAAGGAGTCCTAGAGCCAACATTAATGTTGGGGCCAAGTGGACCAGAAGGCTCATAGCCTGTGCACAGGGGCACCTGCTTCCCAGGTTACCCTGGAGGGACATATGTGGAAGGCTTCTCATACCCTCCAGCAGGGACTAGCATTCTGAGCTAAATTGAACTTTCACACAGAAAACTTCCCTGAGCAGCAAGGCCATGCAATCATACCATATATGTGCTTTCCTGCCATCCCCATTCTCCTTCTCTAGGAGATTAGTGTGAGGCAGGAGATTTTTATATTTCTCCAGGCCACTTCTGCCTACATTCTATCAGAGGGTACATTTGTTCTTTAATCCTGGTCTATTCCAGGCCCAAGAAGAATGTGTAGCACACATCAATTCTTCCATTTGAACTCAGACTTGGGCTACTTTTTCCTTGCTTTTCTCAGTTCACCCAATTTATAAATCTGGATACAACCTATCCAATCTACATAATCCCGAAGCTCTCCTGTTTTTCTGAGTCCTCTTCCCTTTTCTTTTGTTCTTCACTGGAGAATATTGACAGATGCCATCTTCTCACTGGTCTGCAGCTTCATGCATTATGATAACATATACTACTTACTTAACACCAAGAAAGGCTAGAAGTTACTTGAATCACTTAAAGATAGAATAAACCAAGAAATGATGATTTAACAGGGACTCCTCAGTCAATAATTACTGACTCCATCTAATTACTGAAGAGAAACCTGACCCTCCCATCCCAAAGAGGACTCCCAAGCCTCACATTTTTACTATTAAGGTCTTCGTTTTCAGGGACATGTTTGAAGTTTGCTTGTTGCTTAGGCATTGTGACTAGTAAGACAAGTCCTGTTTTGAGCTATTTCCCTGATCCAAATTCCTTGGATCTGAATGACACAACAGTGTGCATGCACAACATATACCCTCAAAGAGGAGACCAGAAACAGTTGCTCTATAATGGATACATTCCAGGACCTTAACAATTGATAATTCATTGTGATGTTTGAATGTACTTTGCATTCTCGAGTGGAAGGCCTTTACCTTCTCATATTTTTGCCTATTGCAAAAAGTTTGTTTGGTTATGGTAAACGTGAGCCTACATATAGAAATATTTTGAATCTGATTATACGAACTATAAAAGTTGTGAACCAACTGAATCATATTATGTGTCCAAATTAACACAAAAACTGTGAAAATTAGCAGCTGATAAGCATCACAAACACAGACTCGATGTGTGATTGATTATAATGGGTGCAAAAATGAAGTACCAGTGAGTAAACAGTTGGAAAATATCTCCAAATTATTTCAGCTGCAAAACTAGCAGCTTTTAGTTAAAATGAGAAGATTGAATTCAGATTCATTACATCAAGCATCAAAACCTCTGCAGTTCACAGACTCAGCATGTTCCACTGTCCACTGCATAGATGCCCTCTATGGTAAAAACAGATGTGCTTAAGCCAATTATATTTAACAAATAATTACAGTTAATTTTTCTTTTACCTTGGCGTTTGCTATGAAACACATATTCTCCATGCTGCTTTCTGATCCATGAATGTGCAACAGGCTATGTCCGTAACTAGTCTGCTTGATTTGTGGGTCTCCAGTCGGGACATGGGAACTATCATCTTTTACTGATAGCATGCATTATGGAGAAAAGACATTACACTTTTTTTTTCCTCCAGCTGGCTTATCAGGAGAAGGCATGACCCACAAAGTCATGGATGGGTTCTGGAGTAAGTCAGACAAGAGCCTTTCTGAAATGCAGATGCTCTGGTGAAATACATGTTTCTAATTTGGAAAAGACTCTAGTCTAATGCATGGCATACACTAATCTGCCTGATTTTTAAACTGAATTGTTCTGAAAAAAATTAGGTGCTCTGCCATAGAGGTAATTTGGGGATTGTCAGAGACTAGCTATCCATGTCTTAGGTCATATGACCTTTATGAGCAAGTAAATGGAGGTTTTGCAGTCAGGCTGTGTTTGTCATGTACTGAAACTGTTCTTCTGTCTTGTGTGGCATGAAGAGTATGTGTGTCCGTGGAAACTCTATTTTCACTCATCTTCAGTATATTTTCTCCCATATCTCTTAAGCTTTAACCAATGATTTCATAAGCAGTATTACCCTCCTCTTTTGTGCTCAATTTTTGTCTTGAGAATTTTTGCTGCCATCTTTCTTCAGCATAATAGCTACTTCTCACACAAATGCTTATTGCTGTAATTATATACAATCTTCTACAAGCTTTAATGTCTTGCTCATAAATTCTGATGCTTTCCCAACATTTTATAAACATCACCTTTTCTTGTTTAGATTTTCCCCACTTAATGATCTAAGGTCAAATGACTGGTACTCATCAGACAAAAGTCCTTTATTTTAATGCAAAAAAGAAAGTAAAAATGAAAAAAGAAAAGAAACAGAAAAGACAAAGCATTTTCTAAGAGAGTGAGAGAGAGAGTGTGTGTGTGATTCCCATCAATTTTTGACATGGCACTACATTAGTTTTATGTAGCTCTTGCTTGTATTTGTTTTCTCACACATACCAGCATCTGCTATGACAATTTATACATTTTTCAGCTAATGTTTTCATTGTGATCAACAAGACAACAGTCTTGTAGGTAAATATTACTCTAAGCATAACCTTTTAGAAGATTCTTCTGGAGAGAAACATGAAAACCTTTCCAGATCAAATGTGTTATCACACATTAATAAAAGTTAATCAAAGCAAGCAAGAAATGTTGTTCCTTTTCTTCTTAACCTTGAATCTTCAAATATGACCATACTTACCTATTCTGTCTGGGACAATGGAGGTGACAGTGACTATGTCAGTTTCCTTAAGATTGCACAGGGATCTTGGGCTCAGTGAGACAAAGCTTCCCCTGTAGACACAGCTGTTAGATCCTTTGGCACCTTTGTCGTCTGTGTAAGTCTTAGAACCAGTATCTCTCAAATAAGAGACACTGTTTCTTCCTTCTACAGCTAAGTAAAACCCAGAAATTTGCTATCTACTCTTCTTTTCTGGGGAGCATCTGGTGAGTGCTTGAGGAGTATTTAGTGGAAAAATGGACGGATAATGTAGATGAAGAAGAAACATCTTTCCTCTCCTTTGTTTCATAAACCAGGCAAATGGCAGAGAACAATGGGAAAACTGGAGACACCCAATTCTCAAGAGAGAAGGGGTACATCCTAGGTCCCAAGTCCCAGAAGGTTAGATATACATGTATTCAGCACTTTGCTTTACAAGGTGGATGGAATATTTCCATTCTGTTCAAACTGACAAAATCAGACCAACCATGTATACAATATACTTTTAAGGAAAATGGAGACCAAATGCTGGAAGATAACATTGAGTATGAAAATTATGAGCTCACATAAAGTAGTGTATTTCACAGTAAGAGATGCACGTGTCAGTGAATGCCAGATAAGTCAATGTTATTGACTTAAACCTTATATTCCACAGTCTTTACCTCCTTCAAAGAAATATGAACTTCAAACAAATCTTTGCCATCTTGCGTTTATATGTAAATTCTAAAGAAAGTTAAGGAGGGCACAAATGAACATGTTTTGTCCTGAAAGTGGAAGAAGGCAGAAAGACAGCAACATCAGAGCCAGGACAGCAGAGACACCAGGAAAAGCCTGAGGCAGGAGGAGGCCTGTCCATCAGGAGCGCTTGGCATGAGTAGGGAACGACGCACAGCAATAAACTGTAGAAGAAATAGATGGCAAACATGAATGTGAAGTCTTGGTCGAAAAACTGCCTGCTGGTACCATGCACTTCAACCCCTGGAGATTTAGCACTGCACACAGAGTGGTGTTGGTCAACTGACGTCAGCATTATGTGACAGCATTGCTTTTTTTAGTCTGTTTCCAGGTCTGTTGTTAAACAGGTCTATTGATCCAGCAGTAGAATTCTGTCTCCAGTGAAAACGGTGTTATAACTGTCATTTCGCTCACTGTAGGCTTTCAGTTCACCAAATAAAATAAGCAATAACACCTATTAGTTGGAAGGAAAAAGTAATTTCCTACCTCATTTATTTTATTTTAGTTTTTTTATCGTTTGAGAATCTCATAAATGCATATAATGAGTTTTGACCAAATTTACCCTTTCCATTTCATCCCTTTCAAGTCCTCTTCTATTTCCCCCAACACTTCTTTTTCTCAACTTCATGTATTGTTTTAAAAAACCTATTGGGTTCACTTAGTGCAGCAAGTATGTGTTGGGTATAGGACAAGCTATGGAGACATGCATAGCCTCTCAGGGGCTATATCCCTGAAGAAACTGACTCCCCTGCGCCCAGAAGCTATTCATCAACTTCAAATACCTCTTCGGCTAGAAGAAGGACTACCTCTTCGGAAAAAAAAAAAAAAAAGAGCCTAAGCCACTTGCAAAACTAGTGGAAAATAGATGGTATTGCTTTATAATGTTCTCATGGGTAGATATCCCTTCTTGATGCTGGTGATACTGGACAGAGCTCAAGCATAAATTAAGAGGTCAGAATTCACTGAGCTGGAGATAGATGTAAGATGTAAGGTAGGCTGGGATTCAGTGTTTGAAAGGCCCTACGTTCCTAGTTCTGCTATTTCCTCTAGGGCAAGACTGACCTATAATATAAAGGACTACTACAGGGAAGTAGTTTGAAGTTTCATGGTCTTGTGGTTAGGGACTGAAATCATGAACTTTGGCCTTATATCATCACATATGGCTCCCTAAGACAGACAGAAATAGTAGGAGAATGAACCTTATTTAATTTTAACTGATAAAGGGAGGCAATAGTACTTAATCTTTTCACCATTCCTGAAAAAAACATGTGTCCATTCCTTATGTCTTAGAAGATTTTAAATTTATATGAATCCAAAAGAAGTTCTCAAAACACTTCATATTGAAAAAGTTTTATTCCTAACTTGATTTCATGCTATGAGGTAAGATTTTAGACACTAAAGGGTATAATTATTTGAGTCAACACAATGCTTGAATAACTTGTGGAAAACCTGTCTCTAGCTTTTCTAACAATTTTACTTCTTTTCTCCATTCTATTTATATTTGTTATTTCTTAGTAATGATATGATAGTAAATAATAACCAGCTGTGTAGAAACAAAAAGCATAAATAATTATAAATTTTGTCAAGATAAGTATGGGAAGCACAATATTTATAAGAAGCAAAATATATAATAATACTGCTTTAAAAAGTTTTATATAACCATACGACTCTGACAGAATGCTTTAATTAATTTTTGCCAAATTCTTTAATTTATGGCAGCCAGCTTATGATTTCAGTTTTTTTTATTCTTTGTACTTGAACAAATATGCATCTCTGTCTTAATCACCATTTGTAGCAAAAAGAAGCTTCTCTGATTAGGGCTGAGAGATGCACTAATGTATAAGTATAACAATAAGTCATTAGGACTTAAGGTTTATTACTATATACTGATTTAGCAAAGGAATAGTGGTAGGCTCTTCTCTAGGACCTAGGACCTGCCTGGCCAGAGGCTCTCAATTATGGTGCCAGGTCTGAGTTTCATCTTGTGAAGCAGACCTCAAATCCAATCATAGATTGGTTCCTCCCATGACATTTGTGCCACTATATTGAATGCCTTGAAGACCAGTTATTATTGCTTGGAGGAGTCACAGCTGGGTAAGACTCATAATTACTTTTTTTCCTTTGGTAGCATGCACACCATACCTTATAGCACTACAAAAGCCACCTGGTAGGAATGAGGCTTAAAGATGTGTACCAGCTTGAGTTTTCAATGTTCTATCACACAGTTTGTGATGTCTACAGGAAAAGGTCCTTACCATCCAGTTCTGGAGGGTAACCATGAGCACTGATAATAGCATGTAATGTCTGAAGGCCTTTGGGACCTCACTGACTGAGAACTCCAAAAGTAGTAATCCATACATGGCACTAGGCTTTTTATTTGTAAGCATATGGTATCCAGTAGTGGCATACTGTTCAGTTACAGGGTAATTCCATTTAAAGTTTTTATATTTGTGTAAGTCTACATTTTAAGAATACTTCATATGACTCTACTGAAATTATCTTTAGTATTGGTCTCTCCCCCTATACTCCCTTCCTTTACCCTGTCTTTTCATCATTCACTCTATCCCTTTCTGTCCACTATTCACTTCTAGCTTTTTATGGTATTGTGTTCTATCCTCCCTTGCTTTAAATCCTCTCAGCCCTAAATGGAACATCTGCAGTATACTGTTTCCTCTGAAAACTCAAGGATTTCTGTGGAAGAGGAAATAGAGAGACAGTAAGAGCCAGAGGCAGTGCATAAGTAAAAGGAAACTGGTTTCCAGACATGGCAGGACAGTTGAACATATGTCAACTGGAGAGGATGAACATGGGCATGAATTCCCACTCCTTGCTAAGGAGTTATTGGCCATGAATAGCTGCTTGGAAAGGGAGAGTCAGTCTTCTCAAAGGTGTAACCTCTGGTAGGTCGACTATACCCCAATGAAAAGCCACAAATCTAAGACTATATCAGCAATATACACTATACTTGATGGGTTTAAAAATACCAAAAGTGGACACAAATTTTGCTGGGTAGAGAAAGGGGAGGATCTGAGAAGAGTTGGGGGAGGTCAGGAATATGGTCAAACCACATTATATGAAATTCTCAAAGAATTAATAAAAATCACCCTTAACATTTTTTATTTTATTAATAATTCTATCTATCAGTTGGCTTACAAAATTTCTGAAATTTTAACAATCTGCTTTCATGAGCTGCCACAGGCCAATTCCATTTCACTGTCACTGAACTCTTTAAATGTCTTTCAAGTCAGGGACATGATACTTTATAAATTGCTAACAATAATTAGCAATAAGAATTAAATTTCTAAGTTTCCTTTTTCCTCATTGCTATACACAAACTGTTGCTTTCCTTGCTTCTGTCTTAAAGATAATCTGGTATTAGTTCTAGGTGGGGATAGTAATGTCCAAGGTACAAAAATAACAGGCCGAAAATCTAGTCAGGGACAGACTCTGCTCCCACAGTCAATCATTTCCTGCTGTTTTACGGAAAAGGCTATTCGCTCATGATCTATTTCCTGTTCTCCTGTATGCTCTGCCTTTTGCCATGGCAGCAGGAACGGCTGTGCAGCCAGGTCCCTTGCCATGATCAGGAGAGTAACAAATCAATAGGAGAAAAGGGCAAGCGAAGCGACTCTGTGCTTGCTCTGATATCTACATACGCCTGTGGACTTTCAGGAGCTCTGCAATTAATGGGTTTGTTTTAAAAAGCAGACATATTTAATTGGGGCGGTTGAATCTTAGAACAAGAGATTAGGTGACTTAGGAGCACTGACCCAAATTTAAAGGCATCTGCCAGAGTGCTGCCTCCTCTCACCAGCTTCAGACTCTCTGCTCAGGCTCTGCTTGTCACCAGCCAGCAGCCTTTGTGAGCATTTGCTCCCAATGTGCAGTTAGATTACAGGCAGCCGTCTGCAAACTCCCACGGTGTGCTCCAACTCTGTTCTTAGCTCCTCTGCTGAGTCACTTGCCTGAAGTATGCATTATCATTGTTAATTTTGCATTGATCAAACCCAAATTACCAAGTTTTATTTCAAAATGGTAATTCTTTTCTATGATCTTTTTCCCCTGGCTTAGAATTTCCTTAGTGTGTTTTAGAATAGGGTTTCTATTCAGATTTTAAAAAAGGATTCTACGTATGATCTTAATCAAAAGACCCAGAAGTGATTGCAATTTAAAAATCAAAATGCTAGAAATGACATGATGGTGGCTGCTGCTGCTGAGAACAGGAGAAAATGACCTAATTTTTTTCTATGTCATTGTAATTCTTTGCCAATTCTCTTATAAACATATATCCAGAGAAAGATGTATTTCCTCAAGCTATGTACAAGAAAATGTATAAGAAAATGATAGTCATTGAATAATTTAATTAAAAAATTTAAGGCAATGCTTCAGTATGTGCTCCATGTGCTCTATCTGCAAATCCCCAGGGTCTTCTAACTGGAATATGTAATTGACGAGCCATTAATAGCCCAATTATGATTTTACTGTAAATCCTGAAAACAAACAATTCGGTGCAACGCATGGGATGGTTCTGCAAAAGTGATTCATAAGCAGATTCAAATGCTGGCAGAATGGAAGCTGGTTAGGAAGCTATGAAGCAAAATCCAAAGGCACACACTATTATTGGTTTAGACATGCATATAAAGCACTTGCATGTGTAAGTAGATAGCTAATGGGAATACAAAAGCTTATTAATATGAATAGGATTAAAAATATGGAGCAGAGACCTATTAGTCTCCTGCTCTTAAAATCATGTTAAGAACCATTTCACACAGTCATGCTGAAGATGAACTCGGTAACATGAGGCTTTGGGAGGCTACAGAGCTTAATCACTCTCCTTCCTCATCTGTAGCATTCATCCATACAGAATCCTCAGGATGTTTTGACCATGAAGGAGCTGACTGCATCACTCATAGAAAAGGAACCTTAACTTTAGGAATGGCTGGCAAAGGGAAGAGCTTATTCTCTGGCATACACAGCTTCATATCTGCCTTCTGTCGGCTGTTTGAAAGGCTGTACTTTGGTTACAGTTAACTTATTTACGAATATGAAACAATGTTTTCTAAAGCAGAAAGTAATTTTAAAGGACGCCTAACATTCTTAGGATTCATGAGTTAGATACACATCTTCACTAACACTGCTTTTCTATCTTCTTACTACCAATATTATCCAGAAGCCAGACTCTTTAGTCTCTGGATACTAAATAGGCATACAATAGCCTTCTCAAGCCACAAAGAAGGTGTTCTAAATTCCCCACTAGATGCCAGAAAGTACTGAGAATACTACAGTACTTAAAACTATGCACATGCATAAACATACATGTGTATGTGTGTTTGTGTTGTGCTTGCTTGATTTTTACCATAGATCTTAGCAATTTCAACATATAATTTTCTTTTCCTTTTCACTTAAAGCCAGCATGTCTGAATTGCCAGCACCACTCCACTTAGACCTTGGAGCCATTATTAAAGAAAGTGAGAATTACTTGGACATGGGTGCTGCACTATTCCTGCAGTCAATCTTAAAATGGAGATACTGCCAAGTGACACTAATGGTTGTGTGGCAGTGTACAATGGATACTGTCTTTCCATCTTTCCCCACTACAGGTTGGTGTAACTTCATGGCCATGGATCAAGTATTTATAAAATCTAGGGAAGAAGTGAAGAAAGGGTTTAAACGGAAAGGTAGAACGATGCAATCAAAACATGGGGCAGAGTTCTGAGAACCTATGTTGTGTCTTCCCACTGCCCTTTTTTTCCCTCTGCATAAAAACACAGCATCTACTAGCTTTGGGAATGTTCTCAAACTTAGGAAGGTTAGTCAAGCTTTCTGTTTCCAAAGAAATATTAAGATATGAATAGTTTATACATCTGTTTACAAATCACAATGGGTATATCAAAGCCAAAGGTGTCCCATAGAAGATTTCAGCTCAATTCGAGAAAAGAGCAGATGGTAGACAAAGCAAGACAGAGGGTCTGAGATTCTGAAGAGAGAAATTTCAGTACATTCCTTAAGGTTTTCGAGCTCAGGTCCCTCAGATTGCAGAGCTAAGGTGAAGTCTATAGAAGATTCTAGATGGACCCTCATCTGGCCCCCAGAGATAGTCAAGACCCCACAGAGGGCATGGCCATTCCAATACAAGGAATGAAGTTTTAAAACTGAAAGCAGGAGAATATACATAAGAGCTTGGAGCTAGCACAAATGTATCTCTCCTGAGAATTCATGAAGCCCCAAGAGGTCAGACATCTGAATGGGAGAGTAGGTGAGAAGCAGAGGATACCAGCACTTTATATGTCTACTACTGTTGCCTTTCTTGAGACAGGTAAGAGTAATGAGATTACTGGTTTATGGAAAAATGTAGAATACCAAGATTTTATTTTCCATAACTACTCTTTAAATTCTGAATCAAAAAGGCCAAGTGCTTAGGCAAGTGATCTGTTTCCAATGTCATAAACAATTGATAGGCCAGTTCTGCTAATTGGGCAGCACAACAGCTCTGCCCTGGATGCATGAGATTCTGGTGCACACATAGTCGGGAGAGAGGAGAAGTGGCCTCAGGTACATCCAAGGGGCTGGACTACATTGCAGGGAGTCTCACAGGGAGACTGAAAAAAGTCACATTTGTTGACCCTCATCTAATGGTTGCTAGGGCATCTATCTTGGCTTACTCTCTACCATATTATAGGTGTTCCTGTTGGTAGGGGTGGGTGGAGGAAAGGTGAGTTATGATATGGAGGGCTAAGGAAATGCCATACTGGAGAAGGAAACTCAAAGGCAAACAGCAGTGACCACAGAATGAGAAACTAAGCCACAGGCAAGAAGAAATCAAGTCTTATAATTGTCTGCTGCTTTACTCCATACCCTTCAGACCTCTTAGAAAGTGTCAGAGCAGGTTGGGATCTGCCTGGAGGCCCCAGTCTACCTCCTGGGTGTTAAGAAATCTCGGGGTCTGCAAAAAGGCAAGTGGGGGAGAAGGTTCATTTCAGGCCTATACCTGGCTCTTCCACCTTTTGTAGACCACTACATTGCAGATCTTTTGGGTGTCCTTTCTTCACAACGTGAGTTTCACTTGTACCCACAGGGAAGGGATGCTGTGAGTGAGGATAACAGTGACAGAAGTGGCCTCTGAAATCACCATGTGCCTAAGAATACCCCTTTCTTTAGATGTGCCACCACCACAGCTAGCATTTTATGGACTGATATCTAGTTGATTCTTTTTTTTAAGGCTTATTTATTTTTATGTGTATTAGTAGTTTTTATGCATGGATGTATGTGCAGCATGTGTATGCCTGGTGCCCATGGAGGTCAGAAGAAGGCATCAGGTGGTTGTAAGCCATTATGTAGGTGCTGGAAACTGAACCTAAGAGCAACAACTGCTTTTAACCACTGAGCTATGTCTCCAGCATCTCTAGTTCATTCTTAATAATCAGATACCTTGTAACAATTCATTTGCATAAAGAAATAATAAATATAGATGGGATAACATAATTGAAGGGCATAAGAACTATGTGTAGAGAAATGGAAATTGAATCCCTATTATTTTGCCTAAAGAAAGAAGATAAGTTAGTGGGCAGGTAATTGTCATTTCCAAAAACAGAAAAAGGTAAATGCAATGGTAGAAAAGCACAAACTTCCTACAGAGCACAATTATACAGATGTTGGTAATTGGGCTACTTCAGCATGACACTGCACTATTAGAATACATGGTCCCTGACCCAGCGTGCTTTGTAAGAAGCACTGCCACAGGCCTGACATATGACAGTGGAAGGCGATGCCTCTCAAACATGTAGAGCTTGTAAAGCTCTTATCCATCTTAATGTAGAAATGCTATACATATTTATTAATATTCAAAAAGAATCCTAAGAGACTGTAAGGAAAGACAATGTATGGAGAGAAACAAAGGCAAAATAGGACTCTAGTTCTGCTGTGGCTAGACTGAAGCTGCTTCCTCTGAGTTTATCGGATTCTACAGAGAAGCATTTAAGTGCCTAGACACTAGTGACAAGGTTCAGATATGAGTGATAAACAAAGTCCTCTAAACTCCTGGACACTTACTGCCATGATATGCATCCATACACATCCTGAGTGATGTTAAACAGAATGGCAAAGTTTGTTCTGCCAGAGGCTGTTGCTCTCTGCACACATTCTAAACAAACAAACAAACAAACAAACAAACAACCCAAGGAGCATATATCCTCACTGACTATATCCACAGGCACATCTTCAGCTAAAGTCTAATGGCTGTAGGAACTACTGACAGACCACATCACTTACAGGCCATTGTTTGGCATTCACAGTGCATTCTCTGTGAACCTAGATGCATTGCATTGAGCATTTGGAAAGAAATTTGGAAAAGAAAGGTACAGATGTTCAAAAGTAAGAAGGGAATGTATGAAAACAAATTTATACCAGTAGGGACCAGAAAGACAGATGGTCAACACATAGCTGGAATGGAAACAAGAGGCACGTACGTTTGGGTTTCAGCTCTGAGGTCTCGCAACCAGCGCCTTCCCCAGGAAAGGTGACAGGCTCTGTGACATCTGTGTCAGGAGGAGGGTAGGGTGGGGGCGGGGGGAGCACTAACTGGGGTGGACCCCGAGCTGTGCCTCTGGGAGGCTTTTGTGGCACCTGACGTCCAACACCTACATGGAATCAATGGGAAGGATTCAAATGTTAAGTCAAAGGTGGTCCTATCTTTTAACCAAGGGTACACTGCTATTGTCCATCGGACACAAAACCATACTACCTCCCAGCACTCTGCACCAAAGCAACCATATGCAGTACCAAATCCAACAACAAAGCTAATTTACACAACATCAAAAAACAGTCATGCCTAACACCAAGTCTAATGCAAAACCAATCACACTCAATTCCAAATCAAATACCAAAGCATTCAATTTTAAATCCAGCTTCAGTCTGTCCCAAGCCAGCCATACCCAACATCAAATCCCAGTTCACCCTGCATTAAATCAGCCACACCCAGTATCCACGCCATTCACTCAGCAGTACACAATAGCCAACCATCCGTATGCTTAAACATTTCACATGAACAGTGTTCAATTGTCAGCTATAACTGGAAAAGATTTACTCTCAAGTGGTTGGTTGACATTTGTCTCTTTCAGGCACAATTCCATAAAATGCTGGTCCTGAGACAACTGGAGGCAGCACGGCCAAGTTGAAGAGATACTGTTGTTCACAGCGGCCTTTCCCAGGCTTACAGATCTCATTCAGTTGTAACTGAAGGACAGTGCAGGAACACGGGTTGCCTCTTTTGAGCCTGTCTCACTGTCAACCACTTCCTTTTTTTTTTTTTTAAGGACAAAAGTCTTGAAACTTTTTTTGAAGTGGGTTCCAGATTGCAGAAAGAGTTGAGGGTGCTCAGCCCACCTGCACTTTGTCTCAAGAATCAGAGAAGCCCCTTGCTATTTATTACATGATGGGAGCATATTTATAAGTTTATATGAAAGTAGTCTTCTTATGCTAATGGTTTTGTAAAAGCCAGTGGCTTAAGTTCATAAATGACATAAATTATCATAATTTATGTTCATAAATGACAAGTTGTCATAATTCATGTTTATGATTATGTTTTAAAAATAGTTGCTTCAAGATTTACAGTTCAGAATCTTCTAGTAATACAGTTGATGATTTGTGACCTTCACCATATAACTAAAATATTGAGAAACATCTTCTTCACTAAGAAATATACTCATTTATTCCTTCTGTGGATATGGTTTTCTAGATGTAGGAAAATCTTTAACTTATTAATATTAAAATAATTTCTTCCCCAAGGCACAAGTAAGTCTGGGTGATGCTGTTGGCAGCTCTTGGCAAGCAACCTTATGTTAGAAAGTATTCACATAAGGTTGCACCATGGGACACCGGGAGAATGTTTCCCACTCCAAGATTTATTTGTGATTACCAATAAATGCTACCTTTGACTCAAATGTAGGTAACTGCAATACTATTTTACTTCATGTTCCAAAATAAACCTTTAAAAATATAGATGTCTGAGTAGAAAAATCATCAACTTTGTGCACATGTATATATGCATGCATACATGGAACACATATGTGAAGAAACTACTGTCTTTCTTCTAACCTGATACCAAGGTTTTGCTGCTGTCTTCAGTGGGACACTGTTAATATCCTCTTAATTCATGGATTCTTCTGAAGGGGGGTGGGTGGGAAATTCAGCTTCTCATTGCCTACAGGCCTTGTATACCAGCCCTTGCCCTCAAAGGGCAACCTTATATTTAGAAAGAAAGGGATTCTGGCTTTCTTGCCCCCATTAACAAGTTACAGACCAGGTCAGAGAAAGTACTGCTACCATCCACACCTTCTCTTTGCAATGTCTTTCAATGAAGGGATGTTAGTACAGTTTTTAGGTTCCAGACATCTGTCTCTGCTGGCATCTGTGGGCACCAGTTGATCTCTTGTCCAGCATGGGCCCAGGTGCAGGGAGGCCTAGTCCTTCCTGCACTGGAAATGGGGTGTTGGGTTTGGAGGCTGCCTTGACAAATCCTATGATAATTAAAGTCAGTACTTTAAAAAGTTCCACAATTTCTCTCTTAAAAGTGAGCTGTTCGTCTATTAAAGGGGAGGAGAGAGCTTGGAGGGAGGAAAGGGCTCTAATCATGAAATTAGAAAGTACAGTTCAAATGAACTGGCAACATTGTTTCTTTAAAAGTTTTTTTTATCTCATCCATCCATTCATCTATCCATCCATCCATCCATCTATCTATCTAGTGTGTGTGTGTGTGTTTGTTTTGTGTTGCGTGTGTATATGTACACAGGTCAGGGCACAAGTGGCACGTGGATATCAGAGCTCAACCCCTCTCCTTTTACATGTAGGTTCCAAGGATCAGACTAGGGTGTTAGGCTTGGTGGCAGGAAACTTTATTTTTGAACCATCTCTCCAGCCCATGTTTTTCATTCTGATATATTCCTCTGAGAAATGGGATGAACTGATGTGAAATACAGGTTATTACTTTTTAGGATAATTGATTCTCAGGATGCCAGGCAATAAAGGTAAAGAACCAAGTAAAGTAAAAAAATGCTGACAAACAGCCAACTCACCCTTATTAAAATTAAAATTTCAAAACTTGGGAGTGTTCAAAATTTGGGAGTGTTGTCCCTTTGGGGTCACAGACCCTTTGTCAATGAAGAAACAGTGAGCTGGCTGAACCCATGAATGGGCATGGTTGCCTCCTGGCTTCAGCCAGGGCTCTGATGGAACTTTTAACGATGGGAATTTCAGTAATGGGAATAACTAAATCGAATGCTGCAGTCTTCTAATCCCTTCTCTGCAAGGGCTAGCTGCATTCCTACTATGGTGAAAGAGGATTTTAAAATAAAATGAGCCTCCTGAGGAAGTCCAGTCCTTCTCATATTCCCCCATGATCTAGAGCACACAGGGTGTGGTTTAATGACCTCATAGGTCATACCTTGCTTACAGATGTCAGGACTCCATCCTGGTTTTTTTGAGTTCTCTTCTCTCAATATTGGGGCTTTACTAATACACAAACAGTATATAAACTGGGACTATTTTCAAATAGGCATGCACAGGCTGATCTCCAAATGCTCAGAACCAGATGTGTTTCAGCTTTCAGATTTTTCTAATTTTAGAATATTTGCATATACATGATGAGGTATCTTGGGGCTAGAACTCCAGTCTAAATATGAAATTCATTTATAATTCATATGTATCTTATATACAGAGCTGAAGGTAATTTATGTAACTTTTAAATAATTTTGTTCATGAAACCCAGCTCCATAGTACAGGTTTTTCCACTTCTGGCATCATGTCGATGCTCAAACAATTTCAGATTCTGAAGAATTTCAGATGTCATACATTCAAATTAGGAATGTACAACTTCTATATACCATGAGGGGCCTAAGATGTCTTTCAAGAGACAATGACAAACACTTCTTCAAACAGCTTCTTCAGACATCCTCCAGTCAGAGAGACACATGCCACAGCCACACACATGAGCTCTGTTTGTCACTTTCTCCTGGAGTTCTGGGTTCTTTAACCACAAGCCACCCTCACCGCCATCTTTCACCTCCTCAATGCCTTCCACAGTGTAAATAAGATAGCAAGGAAAGTCAGAGCTAATCATTTCCATACTTTTTCTTTAGCATACATGTTTTCTGGGTGAATGTAATCAACAAGGACTCCACTGCCAGGGTTAACAACAGCGCTAAAGACCTGTGTGTTAAAGCAGGCATCCCAGAGACATGCACAGAGCAGGCCACGCTCACTCACCCACGGTGCTCTTCCTGTTCTCTTCCTTATCCTCTTTGCGGCTGGGGACCACAGGACTTGGTGGGGGTGGCTGTGGTGGAGGAGGAGCTGGAGCCCTCCGCTTCTTCTTCTGAAGATCAGCTTGTGAGCTGAGGGAGGCCTGGAAAGCATAATAAAGGACAACTAGGATTAGTTGGCATGTAAGAGGCAATACATACATAGAATGAATGCATGTATGCATGCATGGCCATGAAAGATGCTGCTTGTCCAGTTCTGGTTCTCTCAAGCAGGTTTGGTCTTTCACGCTTTGGTGTGCATCTGACGTGGCAGAATGATGCCTGCAAGTTCCCTTCCTCCCTCATCTACACAACAAGTGCCTATTTTCTAGGCATTCTGAAGACTTCCTAACTTCCCTAAAGTATGAGTGAGAAAATGACCTTGTCCTTACTGAAGTACAAGAGATAACTTCTCCATTCTGGAATAGGACCAGGGCAGTGTAGATCAAAGCTCATGTTCCTTTCTGCTTCTTCACGAGGACATCCCAGAATAGCCAGGATCAGCACGAGCCACATCATGCCCCCTCTGCTTCTAGGATCACAATGAAGCATCTCTGTATGAGGCCCTTAGACCAAGATATAGGATATCAATTTCCCATCCAGAACAGAATTCCAGCTGTGGCTCAGAGATGATGACAGTGAAATTCTATCAGTAACAGCAGCTCCGTAGGCAGGTATCACTGGTGAAAGCAAAACCTGTTTTTGTCTGTAACCCACTGATTGCAGTTCCTTGAATCTGAGGACTCTATTCTCTTCCCTTTCTCCTCATACTCAAAGTTGTCATTAGTTCATTCTCACTTGATTGGAATTCATTGTAAAGGAAAGGCCTAGGTGCAGAGCATGACTTCACTCTTTTCCTGTCTTCAGTTACTTGCAGCCAAGTCCTGACCAACCATTACTAGACCTTTTCAGGGCTGGAGACTGTAGTACCTTAGGTGTCTGCTGGGTGCTCTCTGGCTTAGTGATTCAAGCATGCATCATGAGTACTAGAATATAGTATCAATACAGCACCATGACACAAAAACATAACCCCTTTTCTTGACTAGATGTGTGTATCTATAAAACATTTATAAATTTTATCAGTAATACACATTTATTTTTAAAAAATTTAAAATGTATATGCAAACAAAGGGTAGAAAAATAATTTTGTTTAGATTGAGTACTAACAATTGCCACATATTTTTTTCTAATTTTCAGTTTTCTCTTTTAAAAGTAAAGCCTTTTTATTTCCTGGTACTGTAATATAACACAACAGTCTCCTATGTTTTCAAAGTTCTTTAGTATACTTTGCATAAAAGAGGGCCAAACATAAACTCAAAACAGCCCTTTGAAGCTTAGTTGTCAGTGATTCTTGGTGAGTACCTACACTCTAGCAACAACCACAGAAATGCTTTCCTGTAGAAGTCAGTGCTTCACCGAAGAGTACGGTTCTTATGAGCTCTTGATTGGCATGTGCTAGAATTCAATCTTTCTGCTCCAGAAGATGGGGACTTAGTTCTTACACACACACAGAGTGGGGTGATTTTTCTTCTCCATTGTGCCCCTGAAACTGCAACTCAAGACTTCAATCATCATCTACTATCTATCTCCTTAATAGTCCATCCTCCTCAACAGGTTGTTTTTGATACCTGAAGGCAACCATGGTTCAAAATTCTTAAACAGAACACAAGCAGTGTGTTAAGGTTTCCCCTATGCCCAGCTCTGCAGGAGAAGCGCCACACTGCCCTCCTGCCTTGGGTAACTGACGTGTGACCTAACTCTCTTTTCCTAGCTGAACTTCCAGGAAATTCGCTTTTTTAATACTCTGTTGGTTTCCTGTTTACGGAACAAGCTGTGCATGAAGATGTTTTGAACCTAAAAGCATTCCAATCTTAAAATGTCTTTATTCTAAATCATTCTATGTGGGTACAGAGGACAAAACAAATTATGAAATACTGGAAATACCTAGGCCAGCTGATTCCTAGTCTGCCCATGTGCCCACGGGATACCAACCCCACTGAGGCTCAGTCTCCAATATGCTTTTGGCCTCCCTGCTGCTGATCTGCAGTGTTCTCTCACCTTTGCACCCAGATATTCCACAGTGTAGCAAGCCATGCTCTTTTCATGCTTCTCTGGGTTATTTGTATTCCTGCAACCTGCAGAATTTTCTAATTCTACCTTTCAGCCTTTTCTTACTTTTATTTTCCCTCTCTGAAAATGGAGGAAATCAGTTGAACATGGAGGATTGTGAAACAATTGTTCTCCCCCCCCCCTTCTAGTGCTCATGCTTCTTTCTTGGAAATTTCCTTTATTTGACTCCCCACCCTTTTTGAATGTTAAAGTATGCTGCAGCATATTTAATTTCCAAGATATCTACTTATTTTAAAACCAGCAATATGGTCTTCTTTCTTGGGTGTATTTTCTTTTCATTTTCTCCTTGACAGCATTACATAGATAACATTTTTATTTTCATTATTTTTAACTTTACCTGTTGTTATTTTCCTCTATGTCTCTCTCTCTCCCTCAGCTCTCCTTCTATGCCCACATCTGTCTCTTATAATCTCATTTTAACTTGCCTTCAAATATCTGTACTGCTTGGCTGACTGCTTACAATATATTGCTTTGGAAGGGAGAGTCTGTTCATGCACTTACAAGATTCCCTGGAGCGTCTGGGCAGAAATCTGGTTAGCTGACAGGAAAAAGTTGCACATATCTACCTGTGCATATATTCTAAGCCAGCCATGCCCACACAGAAGGGGTCTCCGGTGTTCTTCCTAAAGGTGGGCTTTTAGGGTGCAAAACCCAACAGGAGAAGAAGGCCCTGAGCTCCCCTTACACTGCGTGGAACACACTGTCTGGTACTGACTTAGCCTTGTCTAATGTCTGAGCTACCCTTCTGAGGCTGGGAGAAAGGATCACATGGTCTTCATGGTCAGATATGCAACAGCCGGTTGCATCTTGTACTCTTGGGTGCAGTGGAGGCTGCCCCCAATTCACTAGTCTAGTGGGGTGATGGGCCTGTCTGATGCCTGTATTCCTAGAAGCCAATATTTATCTTCTCCCACTTTGCCAGGTGTTTATCAGAGTACCTTCTGAAGGCCATCATTGTTTCACTCCTTATCATCTAAAATTATTTAAAAAATGATTTTAAAATGTTTTAAATTCATTTTAATGGTGTTTCAAAAGGAGAAACATTAATATGTTTTATAAGCCATATTTTTATTTTCATATTTACTGAACTATACTTGATAAGTAAACATTACATATATTTGAGGTGCTGAAATTGATGGTTTGCTATGTGTATACATTATAAAACAACCACAAGCTACTTAATACATATATACTCTCACATGCTTACTGTTATATTATGTTCATATTCTCTTTCCCCCTTCCCTCCATCACCTTATCCTGTATGTACACTTTCAAGTATTTTCTTAAGTGACTGTTGCCCAGTTGAAGGGATGAGGCATCAGGAACTAGGTTCTTGCCTTTAGATGAATGCTAAGAGTGTGGTTATTATTATTATTATTATTATGAACTATATTTCTTAGAACGCTCTCAAGTTTCTTTCCCCAACATTCATCTGTTCCTTTCTTCTTCTGAATTTCCATTGAGTATATTTGTCTTAGCTTCTCAAATAAAGATGTAAAATTCAGGGGTTAAGATAACAGAGTACAAAATTATGTATCCTAATTTTAAAATGGTATTTACATATCCCGATTTAAAAATTCCAATAGTAAGGTGGAAGAATACGAAGCCCTGGTCCTTGTTCTATAGAAGCAACCTCCAAAGCAAAGATTTAATGAGAATGCTTGTGATCAGCTAGGATGTTGCAGCAACTGGACTATTCAAGCAAGAATAGCAGCATGAATGTGAAGTAAGAAAGACAATATATCTGAAGTACTGCATCCCTTTCCCAAAGGCCAGGACAGCTCAGATCTCTGGGAGGAAGGAGAAGAAAACATAAGGCTACTCTCCAGATTTTAAGAAGGGTTGCTTAGGCAGGCACTGGCTCTGTCTGGAGTGACAGGAGGGCTCATAGGGAGCCAATGTCATTTGGATGTGGGTAGGTGGCAGAATTTAAAGCTGGTCACTCCAGAGCTCATAGACATGGCTTTGCCACCAACGCAGGCTGGCACAGTGTGACACAATCAGGAGTATAAGTACCAGGTTGCAGATTATTCATGGGGATTGTTTAAAAGAGTATGAAGGGCATGAGGCTAGCATGACTGAATTGGTTTTGGTTACATTTGACTGGGAATGGCTGGGAGCAACCCAGTTCTATACCTGGAGAATTAACAACCAAGGGAGCCTGGAGAATGGTTGCAATGTCAGAGACATTGCAGTGTCTGTGCAGTACCACAGACAAACACCAGAGGGAAGAAGAAATTATAAGCTACTTGAAAAAAAAAGAAAATCACAAACATTCTGTCTGTCTGGAAATGAGGACAGAGAAAATTCAAACACAGGCAAAGTTTCAGATCTGTCCCAAGATCTGCAGATAGACTTACTACCCTGATGAACCATAAAATGCTATGCTTTAATCTCTAGGAGAAGGAGTGGTTTTTTTTGTTGTTGTTGTTGTTTTTTTGTAGTTTGTTTTCCTTTTTTTTTAATGTACAATTTACAATAAGAAATAAAAATAAAAGCCAAAAGCTAGAAAACTATCCTGAAAAAAAAAGCAACAAATTACATCTCTAGAAAACAATCCCAAAGAAATAGAAATTGATGACCTCAAAGAGTTAAAAGTAATTATCTTGATAGAGTTTGATGATTTATAAGAGGACAGACAGATGAGTGAGCAACATAAGAAAAGCGGTATGAGAGCAAGTTAAAAGATCAACAGAAAGACAGAACCCAGGAACGAGGGAGAAAGTGCTGGGACTGGAGAATAAAACAAAGCTGAAAAGTCACTCAAGGGTTCACCCAGCAAACCTAATCAGGCAGAAGAAAGCGTCTGCAAACTCCACGACATGTCACTAGAAACTACTTAGTCAGGGGACTTCCTAAGAAAGAAGGAAGATGATTCCTCTCTGTGAGACAACACCACCGGGATCAATTTATGCATCGCAGAAGTCCCCGAAAGAGAAGAAAGGGAAGGGGTAGGAAGCTGCTTATTTGGAGAAATGACAATCAACATCACCCTACATAAAACTTCAAGTAGATCAAAGGATTTCAAACTGGTAGAGGAAGTGCTCTCCAGGTCCCACTCCTTTCTGAGATGCAATTAGCAGTTGACAGCTGCTGGAGGATGGGAAATTCTTCTTCTTTTCTTAATGTGTAGCCACTGGTAGGTTTCCCATGCTCCGGCGGCTGGCCCCACACACTTGCACATATGGACAGCACTAATTGGACTTAGTAGATTATCCAAAACAAAACAAAACATGAGCCGACCATGTTGGGGAGAATTTATGGAGCGCTTAAGGATGGAAATGGGGGAAAACGTGACAATGTTTCATTGTATACATGTATAAAATTCTCAAGAATAGGAATGAATGTTAATATAAAAATGATGCAATGGGAACAGGACAGGAGCCTACCGCAGAGGGCCTCTGAAAGACTCTACCCAGCAGGGTATCTAAGCAGAAGCTGAGACTTATAGCCAAAGTCTGGACAGAGTGCAGGGAATCTTATGAAAGAAGGGAGAAACAGAAAGACCTGGAGGAGACAGGAGCTCCATAATGAGAACAACAGAACCAAAAAAAAAATCTGGGCCCAGGAGTCTTTTCTGAGACTGATACTCCACCCAAGGACCATGCATGGAGATAACGTAGAACCCCTGCACAGATGTAGCCCATGGCAGTTCAGTCTCCAAGTAGGTTCCCTAGTAATGGGAACAGACAGGGGCTGTCTCTGACATAAACTCAGTGGCTAGCTGGCTCTTTGATCACCTTCCCCTGAGTGGGGTCAGCCTTACCAGGCCACAGAAGAAAACAATGCAGCCAATCTTGATGAGACCTAAGCTAGGGTCAGATGGAAGGGGAGGAGGACCTCCCCTATCAGTGGACTTGGGGAGGGGCATGGGAGGAGAAGAGGTAGGGAGGGTGAGATTGGGAGGGGATGAGGGAGGGGGCTACAGCTGGGACACAAAATGAATAAATTGTAATAAATAAAAAAGAAAAACAATGCAATGATTATAAAAACATTTGATTGTTTCTCAAATAATTAAAACAGAATCAGCATATAATCCATTTCCTTATTTTTCTGTATATATTAAACTCTACAAATAAGATTCTAGTAGGATTTCAAATAAAAATGTATATACTCATATTTATTGTATCACTGTTTCAAGGAGCCAATATTCACGGGCAACCTAAATTTCTGATGATGACTGTATATATTATGTAAAGTACATTCTGCCTTAAGAAATAAGAAACTATAAAGCATGTTACAATATAGATAAACTTTTGGACGAGTCTGTATGTAAAACATGCCAGTCATAAAAACATAATTCATATTTCCATTTACATGGGACATCTAAAAGTCCACACTCTAAATCACAGAAAGCAGAACAGTGTTGTGTGTAGCGGTTACAGGGGATAAGGAAAGGGAGAGGTAAAGTATTTATAAAGTATAACTATCCGAGATGGAAAAGTTTGAGATCTGTGCGGGATGCATATATCTCAGTTTTGTACAGGGTTCCTAAATTTATTATATGTACCTGCTTCTCTGTATGTACAGAATGTATGTTTGTAAATATGTATATAAGTATGTATGTATGTTCATGAAGGTGCCTGGGAAAGCCAGAAAAGGGCTTGGGAGCTCCTGGAACTGGTGTTAAGTCAGCCACAAGCTGCCTGATATGAGTGCTGAAAATTGATTGTGTGTCTTCCATAAAAGCAACTTGCACTCTTGCCTGCCAAGCCTCACTAGTGTACGCTTATGGCTGATGAAGATTGTACTTTTGTGGTTTTGTTTTATCACATGAAAAATATTAAGAATCTTTATTAGATGGTTAGCTCACACTAACCATCTAATAAAGTTTGTAAAATACCACCAGCACATTTTCAAATATGAACAGCAAACCTTGCAATGTTTCTGCAGATATCAGCTATGGTACAGTGTTCTAAATTCCAAGGCATTTCTAGGCCTTGGTGGTATGGTGAGGCAAACATGCTGGAGTTGCAGCTTCCTTGTACCCAACTGGTGAGGGATCCTTAGGTAATTGTTTGGCCTTTGGCAATAATTCAGTTCTCCACTGAAATTGTTGCTGCTAACATTGAAAGCCATAAAGCCTCTTGGCCATGGACTTCTTCCTGTAGGCTTAGAGTAACCCACTCATTAATTGTGGTTGTTCAGCACTGTGGGTTTGCCTACCTATATTATTTTCTAGTCCATATATCCTAGTATTTATTTATTTTCTTATGTTTTATTTTGAGACTGGGGTCCCCCTCTGGAGCTTAGGCTGCCTAGAACTTGGTATATGTGGATCCACTATAATCCTCCTGCATCGGCTGGCAGAGTACTAGGATAATAGAGATGAGCAACCATGTTCTGCTTCTCAACCACTTCTTCAAATACAGCGAGACTTTTCTACATGACATTATTTTTACTTACTTCTTCAATTAATCAGCAAGGAGCTGATGAGTCATTGCTCTGAGACTGAATCTACAATAGATCTAATATACATATTCTCTCCAAGGAGAGAGGAGGAAAGGTGATTTTATAACATTTGTATTTCCTAGGCTTGAAATGCTCTCCCAAACTGTGATTTGGGAGCCCTATTTGGGGTGTGGATTTTTTTCCTGTGACCTACACTGGCTAGCGGAAGGTCCCCATGCTCCCAGTGATGTCTTTAAGCTATAAGTTCGAGAATTGTGCTGCACGCCCGCAGTAAGTTAGAATTAATTAGGAGACGGGAACAGGAAAATAATTCAGGCTTACCCAATTTGGAAAAGCAATTTCACCTGCTGAAAGACAGTTCCTGCTCCCTCATTTCAGATCTGGAGAAGCATTAAAGCCCAGAGCCTCTGACAAAGCTCCCTCACGCCACCACTGAAGTGCTTCTGCAGAGCCAATCACACCCACTCAGCTAGCACTTGTGGAACAGCAGGTGCCTTCCAGGCCCAGGCCACTTGTAGTAAGCTAATTAAGGCACTGTGCTAGCAAAGGGTTTGGCAAGGTCTGAGGCCCTCCAATAATAAAGATAAGTCCTAATGGGCAAAAGAGTTTTCATGAAGCGTTTGGAGGCTTAACATGCTCAAACAAAGGCTTTCAATAGAAAGGTTTATAGACTTCAAGAAAACATGAACAATGGCAGCCACAGACAATTATTAGACATTTATTGAAGTTGTCAAGTGTATTTCACAGGACCACATCAAGACCCTTTCTGAAGGGTCTTTCTTAAATTTTCTAATTTAAAAATATTTATCACTGTTGTGTGTATAGGGGGTATATGACATGTGTGGAGGCACGTGTGTGCCATGGAACACTTATTGAGATCAGGAGACAACTATAGTGTTGCTTTTCTCTCTCCATTTTGACCTGCTGAGCCATCTCACCAGCCCATCTCTTTAATTTACAGAAACAGAAACTGAGGTTTAAGAAAAATAACTTGCCCTTGCTTTTACAGCTAGGAAGTGGGCAACACTGGTATTCGGCCTTTAATGTGTGTACAACAGAAGCTCTTTGGCTCTTTCTTTATATTGTCTATCTGGCCAGGGGTGAATGGCTCAGGGGTAAATACCTGCAGCTTGAATGAAACTCTCTCTTCCAATGACCTGGCAAGCAACTGTGACCAACTAATGTTTTTAAGGTCTCCTGTGGTAAACATCTGCTGACTGGACACCTTATAAAGCAGGTTGTGATTGAAACTTTTGCTTTAGAAACATTTAAAAACAGAATACTCTCAGTAGGGCACTCTTTGAGGAATGTACAACACAAGCCCCAGTTCCAACTGTTCCGTGGAGCGTGCTCCTTTCCTGTCTGGACCCAGGAACTGCACCTCATTATACCCTGAATGCTGTGCATCTTCCCTACCTGCTCATGTGCTGAAGATCTCAGCCCCAATGTGATGGTATTAGGCTGGAGGTTGGGACCTTAGTGGTGATTAGGTCATGGTGGTGGAGTCCTCATGGACTGCATCAGTGCCCTTTATAAGGCTTCAGATCCCAGAATGCCCTCTAGATAGTCTACCAGGTAATGACAGAGCAAGAAGATAGATCTTAGACAACCAGGAAAGGGGTCCCTCATCCTGGATTTCAGACTTTCTAGCTTTCAAGATTATGAGAAATAAATGGCTGTGGTCCAAGTACATTCGGTATGGCAGTGGAGGGTGCATTGAGCTGCTTAGTCTTAGAAAATACTCACTTCCTTTGGGCCTATTTTGTTACTTAGTTTCTTAATCTCATTGTGCCAATTATATGTAGGTCCAGACTCAAGGTCAGAGAACATTTCAGGGGTAGGAGACATTAATTAAAAGATGATAAATATGGATTCTCACTAGGAGACATACAGTTTCATGTTTCTCACCTTGACACCTGAACTTTTCTAGGGTATAGAATTCTAAAGGGACTTTATACAAGGTGACTAAATGCACATATGTTGTCTTCTATGAGATTATGTAGCTTTTATTTCTACACAGGAATCCTGGTGGCTTGAATGAGAGTGGCCCCCATAGGCTCATATATCTACACACTCAGTCATCAGGAATGGCAGCCACTATTTGAAAGGGTTAGGATTAGTAGCCTTGTTGGAGGAAGTGTGACATTGGCGATAGGCTTTGAGTTTTTCAAAGGCTCAAGGCAGGCCCAGTGGCTGTCCCTTCCTGCTGCCCATGGGTCCAGACACAGAACTCTTAGCTACTTCTCCAGTGCCATGCCTGCCTGCATGCCTTCGTGTTTCCCACTAGGATGATAATGGATTAAACCTCTGAAACTGTAAGCAAGCCCCAATTAAATGCTTTCTCTTATAAGAATATCCTTTTTTCATGGTGTCTCTTCATAGCCATAGAACACTAGGACAGGTATTGTGTGTGCATTCATAAGGGGAATAAAAACATTCCTTTGGGTCTCATGTTTAACAAAGTTTTGAAGAACAATGGATTTAAGGGTCCATTTACATTGTGAAATAGAATGGGTACCATCATACTTCCATTTATATGTTTTCTCATCTTTTCAGCCATTTGCCCATATGTCTGTTCACCCAGGCACAATTGTGCTTGGTGCCAAGAAAATCACAAAGGAAAGGTTGAAAGAGTGCAATGGGGGTTGAGGGAAAAGGGAAATGAGATATAGTTTTATAAGGCTAGTTTCGTTTATGCAAGATGAAAAAGGCTGGAGAAGCCTAACTAGATCCCAGGAGAGGACATTGCAGCCAGCCCTGAAGAGACATGATAACTAGGGTCAGGTGGAAGGGGATGAGGTCCTCCCCTATCAGTGGAGTTGGAGGGGGGCAGGGAGATGAGGGAGGGATGGGGAGAGTGGGAGGGAATGAGGGAGGGGGCTATGGCTGGGATGCAAAGTCCATAACCTGTGATTAATATAAAAATAAAAAAAGAAAAAGGCTGGAGATGCTATAGCACTGTGCCTTGATCATCAACGCTGCACCATGTGCCTGACAACTTACCATGAGGAGAAATATCCTTTAAAGTAAATATCCTTTAAAGGAAAAAATTAAATGTGACCCATTTTGCCAAATTCAGCTTCATAAAAGTTGTGTAAGTTTTAATCTTCAACAAGTATTGGTATCCATTCATGTTTTCATTAGAATAAGTAAAGAGCATTATATATATGTATATATAACACAATTTGAATATTACCATTTCTCTGTGTGTGTGTGTGTTTGTGTGTGTGTGTGTGTGTGTGTGTGTGTAGAATGGAATTGTTCACATGCTTACAGGATGACTTCATATAAAAATTCCTTTAAATACTTGTGTACCCTAAGATTATGTCTGCAAACATTAGGAAAAAGAACATCCAGGGAAAGCCTGATATGATATGGGTGCTTGACATGAAGGTAAGCCAGTCTGCCAAGATTAGAGGTCTGTGTCTACTGGCCAAACAACATTGAACAAGCCACGCAGACCAGAAACAGTACCTGCCTCTTCCGGTCCACGTGAGGACCAAATGGGAATATAGGAAATATAGAGAGCACAGGGTGCTTGGGGTAGTTGATACAGACTTCTCAACTTCAATCTTGGCTCTTGCCTAACCAAGAACAGCCAGCCTGGTGGGAACCTGGACCCTCAGAGGCACCTCAGCACCAATGCCTTAAGTCAAAGTTCCTAAAGGAACACAGGGTCCTCAGAGGCCAATATTTGTCTCTACTTTGGTTACCTGAGCTTAAACACATTGATAATACTATTCTATAGGAAACAAGGTGTACTCAGTTTTCTGTAATGGTCTCTGGTTGATTTAAAGAGACTCTTCTTTAATTAAGTATAGCAATAGCTATTCTTATCTGTAGGCATAAGGATAAAATTTATAATTTAGATAAAGAGTTATACTTGTTTAGCAAAATGGCAACAATTACCTTCTAAAATTCATGACCTCACTATCTCTGGGAAGTTGGCTAGGTCATTCCTGTTGAGTGGGCCATAAGTCCAACTAGATAACCGTTGGCTACCATCAACATGTGAGTGCCACTCGCTGTACCTTTATAGCTTTCCTGATACCTATGAACTTTGTAGTTCATAGGTATCACCCTGACCAACTGCTAGAAAGGAAGTTTACATGCTTACGGGCAGGCTCAATGCTCAGCAGTAGGAGGCAAACACAATACAACCTCAATGTCATGTTTTGGAGTTTGTTTGTTTCACATTGTTTTGGGCATTAAAAAAAACTTATTTGCCTTTTCCTTGTATGTTACAGTTTCTGGTTTTGTGTTTTTGTTTTGTTTTCTCCGTGTCTGTCTCATGCTATTTGTTTTAATTCACTTAAATTCTTTTTATTTGTCTGTTTTCTAAAGAAAGAGAAGAGAAAGTGTGGAGTTGAATAAGTGGGGAGTTGGACATGATCTGGGAGGAGATGAGGGAGCAGAAAGTGTGGTGAGCATATATTGTATGAAAGAAGAGATGTGTGTGTGTGTGGCCCTAAGGCTTTTGGTAGTTTACAGTTCTTGTGGGTTGTACTGCCAGTCAAGGTGGCATAACTTCCTTCCTTTAGGATTCTCTCTCTGTCTCTCTCTTTGTGTCTCTCTCTGTCTGTCTGTCTCTCATACACACACACACCTAGGTGCTATTTGCTCCTACTCCCTACTTCCCTTTTTGTACTGTGCCTCCCCAAGTCAGAGTCTCACTCTTCCTCCCCATTTTCCCATTTCCCACTTCATAAGCCCCAATGGATACATCTATACTACAGCTCCCCCACCGACAGTTGAGGGAACATCAAGGAAGAGGGGGCAGAAAGATTGTAAGAGCCAGAAAACCAGGAAGTCTGCTGCAGAACAGTCTCTCCTAGAAATGGCTGTGTAAAAAGAGAATACTTGCAGTATCAGCAGACATGCTCACTTGGAAGGAAGGATATCTCTCTGGGTTCTCCAGACAAGCACTACAAGCAACAAATGACTGCTGAGGGAGGAGAATTACTCTTTCTCAGGGATGAGCCCCTTAATTTGTTACCGAATACAAAGTAGTCACACAAGGAAAACAGACTCAGAAGGTTGTATTTATATATTTGTGTGTACTCACATGTACTTACATGTAACAATAATTTTAAAAAGAGGCTATCAATTTGAGAATGAGAAAGGGAAGATGAAGAAGGAATTTGGAGGGAGGGGACTTTGAAGAAACTGGGAGAAAGCTCTCAGGGAAAAGTGGTGTAATTATATTTTAATTAAAAGTGTATTAAAAAAAGAAGGAAAATCACCCCAAAAGAAAACCAAGGTTGGAACCAGCCTGCCTGGGCTGTGCCCTACTTCTATGTGCCTTGACTTCCTGATTTTAAGTGGGATCACGACAGCACTCACCCCACGGAGCTAATGGAAGATTTAATGAGTGCTCAGAAAAGTCCCTGGTTACAGAGGCTATTAGGAAAATGCTATATATGTGCATGTTAAATAAATGGGAAGTGAGCTAAATGACATGAAAGAAACACAGTGTCTTTGAACCGGACATGTAGGCCCTGCATTTCGTAGGTGAGAAAAGAGAGGCTGGAAAATAGAGCAAGGACATGTTATCCATCTTGACTGAGAAAGAATAATAGATCCAGCTGCTGTTTACTGAATACCCACTATGTACCAAAGCAAGATCTGTGCTCAAGAGTTTCCTGTGCGTCACTGTTGTGGTTAATCATCACACGGACTGACTGACTGTGACATGACTGCGATTTTCACCGTGCCGAAAAGGAAAAGAAGCGCAGAAGGGTCAAGAAAGCTGCTGGAGGTTTTGAGCAAGGGTGTAGCAGGGCAGCCTGCTCTTTGGACACTGCAGTGCCTTTGTTTGACAAAGTGAGAGAGTGGTAGAGCAGTACGCATTCAGTCAATTCACAGCTCTCCCATTCTGTGTATTCTGTAGCCAACCCACTGCCCTGGAATATCCCCTGGTCTATGCAGGATGCTCACAAAGTACTGGCTGAATGAGTGTCCTTACCAAAAGTGACTAGAACAATAGTATTTTTTTGGATATATGTATTCATTTAATGACTTCATGCTTAGTCTATCTGAAAGGCGAGCTTGACACTGAGTATAAGATGAGATCAAGCAGGGAAATGTGTGATTATGACCCTGGGGAGTCAGGGGTGATGGACAGAAACTTCAAAGGAACATCGGATGTTTTGTTATCATTTTTTTCTCTCCATAGCCAGTATAGGATTTGGCACAAGGGCAGTACTTAAAGAAATATTTTCTGAGAAAATTGATGAACATGGTAATGTCCTGTTGGAAGGAACCAAGAACAGAGATTTGGGGGAACACAATGAAGAATTGACACAGGGAAGGAGTAGTCTGCCAGGAGAAGGGGATGGCCAAGCAAACATGGATGCAATTGATAGAAGTTGGACACATGCTTCTGTCATGACAGCACAAGGTAGAGGGAAGAGGAATGGGTATGTGATGAAGTGGCCAAAAATAATGGTGAGATGCTGAGGCCTCTTCCCCACTTTCACACTCAAGTAGCACAGAAGAGTGCCCCACAAGTGCAGAGAGAAAGCTTTTACAAGGAGAGCTCAGAGGTGAAATCCTGTGGATCAGAATTGGTGCCAGCTGGGAAAGTAACTTGACTTGGGGCTACCCTAACTTGTGGAACTGAGTTGCTGTGTCCCTAGAAGGCTGTTCAGAGACTATGAGCTTAGACACCACATCTGTGTGTTCTAAGCATATGTAAAGATTATTCAGGAACTCAGAGAAGTAGTAACTTCAGGCAAAGAAGGGAAGACAGAGGTGGAAAAAAAGAAAGTGAAACTCAGACTTAATGTGTTGGGCCAAAGGACATAAGGAAAGAGGAAGTCTGTGGAGATTTTGGTTTATGCTTATTTATAATATTTATGGATGCTGTAGTTTTCTCATGGTGGACTTCCCCTCAGCACTAGTCGGTTCTGCAGAGCCATCACTGTGAGGCTGTTTGCCAGGATCCCTCTCTCAGTTAAAATTGGCTAGCAGGAACCAAACTGAAGAACTCTTAAGGTGAAAATGTTGTTGGGGTTTGGTTGGTTTGTTTGATATTGTTTTTTGTTGTTGTTTTGTTTTGGGGGGTAAATGAAGAAGAGATCTTTAATTTGGGAGCATGTTACCTGGCAGGGTCCAGCAAGTTACAGCAACAAAAGGGTATTCACCCTAGTTGTTAGTGATGCATAGCAGAGGATTCTTCAATGCAGCCATCCTTGTGTGGGCTCAACTTAAGTGTTTATTCTTCTCAGACAATAGATCTCCGTCTTATTCTTTACACTGTTGTCATATATTGCAATTTCCTTCAAATTAAAACATTCCCTCCAGGAGAGAAGAGGGAGCCCAGGAGACTCAGCAGGTAAACAAAAGGTCCACGTCTGGAAGAACAGACATTTGAAAGATTCTAGAGGGCCCTCTCCAACTGCATATAAAGGATTAAACAGCTAGCGGGGGAGGAGAACTATAGAGAGCAGAACTATTGAGAGCCAGGAGAACTATAGAGAGAAGAGGCTCTCAGACAGAGCTGCCTGCAAGCAGTACTGAGAGCCTTCGGTTTGCAGCTTTCATAAGCTGTCACATGTGCTGTGATGGGCATTCTAATGAGGCACCTGCTTTTGAGTCATCCCTATTCCTTGTAATAACCCTTCACCCACACTCCTTAGTTTTGGCCCCCCATCTTAGGCACTCATGCACTCATTACTTTAGTCTGCACTGGGTTCCTTTTCTGAGGTGATTAGGTGTGTGAGTGTGTGAGTGCGTGTGTGTGTGTGTGTATGTGTGCATTTTACATCTTCTAAAAACAGTTTATCACACGGTAACTGCAAACAATAGAATACTGGTCTGTGTGCACAAACATGTCAGATGTAAGTAGAATTCCAGAAGTTTCCATCTAAAAGAAGGATGAGGGATGATTTCTAATTTAACTGATAAAACTGTTTACCCTGAAGTGAAGTAAAAAGCTTTACAGGACCTGGACAAAGCACAAAGCACACATTATCTACTTATCCTCACAAAGTGTGTGGAAATTAAAATGCAAAGTTTTATAATCTGTTACTATTTAAATGGATGTAAATATTTTCTTTATGTCAAATCTATGCTCTATAGAGTATTTTGGGATTCTGGTTTATTTGTAGGTTCCTTTGAAAGGCTGGAAAGATTCTAAGTGAACACTGACACTACAGGTCAACAGAGTGCTCCCTTGTTTGTCTACATCATATTTGCATTTTTAAAAGCACCTTCATAGGTGGGTATAGGCATGATATCAGAGAAAACTGAATCTATCATCACAGTCTTTGGTAATTCAAGAAAGAAAAACAAGGGACACACTTTACAGAAGGTTATGATAATAAACTAAATGTTAGCAAACACAGACCTTCTAGGCAACTGGCCCATGCATAGAGCTACAAGCAAGGCAAGAGCACAATTACTGTTACTGACTGGGCATCAGAAATAGCATATGGTCACAAAGTATGGGCCACATATTAGCCGAGCTTCATTTCCTTACCCATAAAAAGAGTAAATCCTGTCATGAAGTATAAGCCACACATGTTCCATGCCTCTCTGTCCATGGCATAGGTCACACACTAACTAAACATGCTTCCCAGAAATTAAGATCTCTTCTTCCCTCTGAAAACTTTAGAAGAAGTGCTTTGTTTTTCCTGAATGGTATAGGGATGGGAGATATGAAACTGTACACCAAACTCTACCTATAGCATCAATAACTCTTTTGCCTAAAGGATTTGGCTCAGTCCCCCATTCTTAATTGCCTACTCTCTGCTCCCTAATATTTAACACTATGATTGTCCATTAAGAATTTTGTTCTTACATGAATTGAAAAAAAATGCCCAAACACAGAACACAAATGTATTCTCGGCCCTTAAATGGGGATTTAAGTCCAATTTCCCACCCAATTTTCTACCATAATCCAGGACTAAGTTTTGCATTTTATCTTCTCTCTGTCTCCTCCTTCTCCTTAATTCCTTCCTCCCTCATTCTCTCTCTCCCTCCATCCCTTCCTTTCTCCCTCCCTTCTTTTCCTCCCTCTCTCCGTCTCTTCCTCCCTTTCCTTTCTTTCTTACTTCCTATCTGTAAGTAACCTAAGATTTATATGGGCATATAATAAGAGCATTATGCCTAAGGTTATAGTGATTGAGAATCAGTATGACCTAAAAATGTAAAGATAGAAGACAAGGGAAACAATCTAATCAACTTTCTTAGTTTCAAGTTGCTATGATCAATATTCTGACAAAAGCAACTTAAGGGAGAAAGGGTTTATTCCTCTTACAATGGCAGGGTACAGTCCCTTGTGGCAGGGAAGTTACAGTGGCATGTATCTTAAAGACAACTCACATTACATCTAGTCAAGAACAGAAGAGGGTGTGGGAAGATGGAAAGACCTAGATGTTAGTAAGTACTGCTGAGAAATAACATCTTCTGGACATGAAAAAATTCATGTACTCATGATTTCACTGTTTCTGCAGCTACTTACAAATACTTAATGTGGTGCTTTGAATGAAAATGTTCCCTAGAGGCTCATATATTTAAATACTTGGTCCCAGATTGGCAGGACTGTTTGAGAAGGATTAGAAGGTGTAGTCTCGTTGCAGGTGTTGTTACTAGGGATGGACGCTATAGTTTTGAAAGATATCTTGTTCCCAGCCTCTCTTTTCTTCTTTCTACCTGTACATCAAGATGTAAGCTCTCTGCTATTTGTCCCATGCCTTTCTTTGTTCCTCCAACATAGACTTTAACCCCTTGAAATCACAAGTCCCAAGTTAAATGCTTTACTTTATAATTTGTCTTGAGCATGGTGTCTTATCACACTAATAAAAACACAATTAAGACATACATCATTTTCCTTTCTGATTGTATAATGCAGAATGAGATTTCCTTATGCCCACAAAATATATGGAATCCTGACTCTCCCAAGTCTGACCTGTGATCTCAACTTTGTCGTAATGATATTTGGTACATGGGAAAAATATAATTTTATGATTCTCTGGAAAAGCCTCCCTATCTTAATGTCAACATATTTCCAAAGACACTTCTCAGTTTTCTGGGGTCTTCTTGAAAAAGCATTTGTAACTCAGGAATGAACATAGCATTTTTTCACCCACCAGAAGTTCACCAACACTGGCAAAGAATAGATCATGTGATCTCCTTGGCTTATGGCCAATTTCATAAACATAAGCGTTTGGCAGGCTGCCAGCTTTCCTTACAATTTTATCTGTCAGCCTTAAACACAGGAGAAAATCCTGGGAGAGCCGTTTTACTGCTTGCCTCTAACTAACTTAGTGAGTTCTTGAACTGAGAAGTGTGGCATTTCCAGTGTCAGACATGACCACCATGAGTACACAGGAGCCCTGTCCACCCTCACCCGTGGCCATTCTCTTTATAAAAATTTATTTCTGCTTATAAGTGCATGTATACCATGAGCGTCTTTATGTTTCTGCGTTACCCCACTCATGATGATCTTTTCTAGTTCCATCCAGACTAGGGGAAGGGGATAGGAGGAAGAGGGAGGAGGGTGGGGCTGGGAGTAATTGAGGGAGGGAGCTTTAATTGAGATATATAATGATTAAATTGTAAAAAGAAATAAAAAGAAAAAAAGAAAAAGTTTATTTCTTCTGCTAGCTACAGAAGTTTTTCGGCCTTCTTTCACTTTTCTTTACTTGGTTTCTCCATTTCAATTTTAACTGATCTATGTCTTTTTATTTAAAACAGGTTTCTCACAATGGCATCTTTTTTTTTTAGATAATTAAATTTTTTTAATTTATTTATTTTTATATCAATCACAGGTTAGGTACTTTGCATCCCAGGCTTAGCCTCCTCCCTCATTCCCTCCCACCCTCTCACTCCCTCCCTCATCTCCCTCCTCCCC